>MU157910.1:0-43207 GCA_015657495.1 Crepidotus variabilis | reverse complement strand
CAGTCGGCCGGTTTCCACAGCATTAATCCAAACATCACTTGGTCCAAATGGCCTGAATCCGTCAAGACGGTGCAAGATTTGAGCGGAATCGGTTCAATGAACCCATCGGACGCGGAGGAAGCTTGCAACGAGCTCAATAAACATTTACTTCCTGCGTTCCCAACTGGTTTTGTGATATGCAAGGTGATTCCTATCTCTTCCTTTCTGTTGCAAGATGTTAACTGATTCTGTTCTGTTAGGACATCACTATCAAAATCCATCTCTCCTTGGAAGAAATAGAGAAGCAAAGGAATGAGATGGAATCGCATGCCACGAATTCGGCAGGGGTTCTGTGTTTCTCGACAAACTCATCTGGGACCAGTAAAGAATCCGACCAAGCATACGGTTTCCAAGCGGTTGCGGATGGATGCGTTATTCGCATTCCTGGCCCTCAAGTATGTTTTACCGACATCCTTTGTGCTTTTTTGCGCTTTCTGACTGCAATCTTTGTCAGATTTTGGGGTACATCATGCAGTTCACCGATCCCGACACAACCACGGTCATTCCGGATACCTTACCAGAGGGTTTCTTGATTTCTGATGCTGAGTATGACTCGAGCTTTGCTGAGGACGAAAAGTCAGCCGAATCGCACCTTGAGGTTTAGGACAGGTTTAGGACGAGGGTCTCTTGAACGTATTCTTTTGATCTCTTACTGGTTTGGTTGGGTTTTGTGCTGACGAGTGCCCCTTTACTTTTGTGCGCTTATTTTACTAGAATTATTCAACCAAACATTCTTGTTGTTGAGCTGCTACACAGCGTGATTAAAGAACTGTTCTCTTTCTCTATTTGGGCTCGAGAGTATGTCGGCGAACTTATATCACTGCGACACCTCGGCCTCGAAGATCTCCTTGCAACGCATGTTCTACCACGGTTCGCATGTCGCCGACGACGTCAACCCCTCTCCTCAGAACAATTTTCACCAACTCTGTCATCCTTCAAATTTTATGAAATAACGGTGCAGAGATATCTCGATTTTTCACGTTCCGGCCTCATCCACTGAAATATGAACTCCTGGGCGTAGCAGCATGCGATTTCATTTGGGTAGGCCATTTTGCACCTCCGAACTCTTTCGAAAATCGTCTTCAGCATCTCAGGTTGCAAGAATTATGCGGGGAATTTTTTCCAAGCTTGAGATCGAGTTCTTCCATCGCTTTTTACCAAACCTATGAAGAATTGAAGAATCCCAAAGGTAAGTTCATTGAATTGGTGAGCCTTCTCGTCGAGAGCCATTGAGTTCATCGGCGACGAAGCGCAGCCAAGATCGTACATGAGCCTGAAGGGATATCAGCAAAGTACAATTCTAGGAGCTGATGCATAACTATGGTTCTTCGGTGAGAATAGTGAACAGTGTGGTTTGACCTTTCGGCGACTGGATCGTAGTCCACGATTAACAGAACACTTGGCTGGAATCCTAGTCCGAGGTCTGTGATTTCCGTATGCTATCTGTTTTATAATCATTGCCAGGCGTTAGACACTTACTCCAATGAAGAGGTGCTTTCAGCCATAAATTGAACCAGAAATCAAGTTTGGCAACATTTGTGCACCGATACTGATAGTAGCAAAAGCCTGTATGGTATTCAATTCTAAAAGCTGCCTCTTGAAGCGAGCTTGTGAAATTTTAAAATCTTTATGGATCAGACAAAGGACTCAGATTTGAATTGCATCGTGTGTAACTGGATACCACTCGGATCCATGATAGTACTCCTGGCTTTGAAAAGTCACTGATCAAAATATTCGAATCCTTCTTCTCATTGCTGTGGATATGCAATGGCCTGAAGGTTTACCATGATTCTAGACGGTAGCAAATCCAAATCAGTATGGTGTCCTGGAAATCATAAGCGTTCCATGGATGCCCAACATAGGTGCAACTGCAATCGAGCGCAAAATGAAGTAGAAGGAGTCAACTAAATAAGTCAGATGCTTTAGAAGGTCGCGGTGTCATATTTTCGGTTGACCAGGCAGCTTTGGATCTACGTCGCCATTAGATCGACAGCATAACCTGCTATGGATTTGAACGTCGTGCTATCCGATTGTTGCCCAACGCACTCTTAGAAGGAGCCGAGAACTTGGGAGATAGTCGCAGAAACGGTAATTGCTCAATTCCTCGAGCTACTGTTAGTGCATGCCAATATGCCAGTTGTCGTTCGTTGACGAATCTGAAGATATACATGTCTGGAGCCAAATAAGCCTGACTCGGACAGCATGATGAGAGCCGAGGGAGCTTGAGAGTATTACACTCCTTCGATGATGATAAATGAATGCACTTTTGCGCAGATTGGAATGGGAGGAGTTCACGAGTTACAACATTGTGACTATTCTTGAGACTGCTCAGATGAATGGTGAATGGATTTAATCCGAGGAAACTGTACATCTTTGAAAAAAAGCGCCACACGCGACTTGCTTTGCACCATGACGTCAACGATCAACGGGTGACCAGACCACTAGTTACGTGGAACACCTTTCTAAGATCTCGAGCGGCACTGTTCTATCGTTGACGAGGTAAGTACTGTATCATTTTTTTTAGTGAGAATAGCAATATAAATAACAAAAATAGCATAGCCGTGAATGATGCGTCTATGCGGCAAGCTGGAAATCACGGCGCCGCGCACACCTGGTGTACTGGTACACTTCCACGGTCCAACGTTCAATGCTCCGTCCACCTGTTCATGGCTGTCGCACTACCCTATGTGACCTTTCATATGCTACTTCCTGAATCCTCTTGTTCGGCTAGAACCTTGTAAAATGCTGGACTTAGACTGAGAGCACTCTCACAAGACAGGCATGGGTACTGGCGTCGTTCTGGCATTTTGAATACATTTTTGACCCTCGACTCAACGTAACCGATCGAGTCCAAGATAAAGAAATGTATAAAAGTTAAAAATGTTTCATTATCGCAGCAGCCTTCACCTCTTGCAACTATTCTATCAATCCATGGTCAGTTTCATTCTGAAGTGGTTCTACGGTGGCTAATAAAACACTCGGAATAGACGTCGCACACTCCCGAAAGCTTGAAAACAATGACTGATCCTAATTTCAACATCAAAATCATCAAGGATTATGATGAGAATCAGCCCGATATTATCAACCACGAATTCCAGCTGGTGATGTGGGCAATTGCGAATGAGAACTTCAGTCCCAATACGACCCAGATCAAGATTTTGTACGCTCGTGGTAATTTTTTGCTCATCGTAATGCTCATTCCTTTGTCTACAGAGGAACGGAACTCGGCACAGTGGGTGATAAAGGCGACGACGCTCACATCACCTTGGTCGTGGAGCCTGGTTCTTTTACTGTTCGCCTGTATTTGAATCCGTCCATTCTCACAGATATCACCCAAGCGACTGAAATCTCTTACATCATCCCGCCAAAGTCTGATCCTAGCAAGTTCTGGCTTCAATCTGCTACCTGTGGAAAAGCTCGCAGTGCTTTAGCTACTGCTCAGACCCATGATGACGAAGAAAGTTTTGTATCTACTGAATCAGACCTATTGTGGGATAATGGAAAAGTATGTCCTATAATTTTTCAAGAATTGTTCGCTAATTATTTCTTGCTACTTACAGATTATAACTTTTTCCTTCACTGATAAAAGCACGAACAAATACGTAACCAACCAACAAAACAAAGTTCTTAAAGTCATGAAAGAGTGGGAGCACTATGCCAACATCGCATTCGAGCAAGTAACCACAGAAGGAGACACGGCGATGCTTCGCATCTCTTTTGTTAGCGGGGGCGGTTCATGGTCATTCATCGGGAGGCAGAATTTGGATATTGACGCGAAATACCCAACAATGAATCTGGGTTGGGTCTTTGGCCATTCGTCATCGATTTCTGCTGAGGAACGAGGCGTTATTCTCCATGAGTTTGGACATGCCCTTGGCCTACTGCATGAACACCAATCTCCTGATCGTGAAAAGCATATCACACTGAAGAAAGCTGGTGAGGTGGTCTTCGCTTCGACTTTTACTTTGCTTATGCATCTGGTCAGCTGTGATCGAGTTCTATAAGGAGACTCAGGGCTGGACATCAGACGAAGTTGAAGAGCAGATTATTCGCGTCTATAATGCGTCAGAAATCAGCGATTACTCGACCTTCGATACCAGTTCGATCATGATGTGAGTTGTCACGTACTCATAATGTAGACCTCCGTCTGACCATGTATTGTCAGGTACTTCATGCCAGGCGCGATGAATGAGCAAAATGAGACAATCCCACCAAACAACAAACTCTCTGAATTGGACAAAGCTTTCATCACCATCAATTACCCTCCCACCAATCAAGAAAAGTTCGTGAAAGCGCTTGACACAGCTAAAGTATTGTCGCCAACACAGACCGACATCTTGAAAGCCTACACTGCAGGAAACTGGAGCAAAGTTCGCTCACTCTTCACAGCCTTTTGTAGGAAAGCTCGTGGTGCCCCCAAGGGGCCAGCCGATGAAGACACCCCAGCCAAACAAAATCATTCGAATGCCGCTCATGGTGCCAACGCTGCCAATCCCGATTCTACTCTCACTGCCAATCCGGCCAACGCTGCCCATCATCCTACCGATGTTAGCCATACTGCCGATCCCAATCATCCCACCAGTGCTGTTCATGTTGACAATCCCGCCTCTAATACTAAATCACACAATTTCCAATGCTTGGCCGAGGAAATCTCAACAACGTCGCCCAAAGGCGTTCAGAAGGGTGTGTCAACCGTCAACGATTGGCTATGGCTCCCAGGCGATGAAATCTTCTACAGCTTCATCCAAGACGCTTCGGAAGCGACGCCTTACAGGAAGAGACGCGTCAGAGAAACCTTCGATGTCTATGAGGAACGAGCCAATCTTTCGTTCCATGAGATTCCTTATCGGCGCAACTCGCCCAAGGCGGATATTCGCATTTATTTTGGTGAGATCCCAAACGGTAATGCGACTGCCTGGAGCTTAATTGGACGCGAAAGTGTTGGATCTCGGCAGAGCCCATCCCAAATCAAGGGGCATGGGGGTACTGCCGACACATCAATGATGTTCTCGAACATAGTACCGATGGAAGCGCCAAAAGATGCTGAAAGTAAAATTTATGAGCTGAGGACGTTATATCACGAGATCGGACATTCTCTTGGGTTGAGGCATGAACATACCTCTCCCCACTCGCGGACCCTCGAACACGAGTTGGACTGGTTCGCATGGGTGGCAACGGTCTTTGATAAGGACTCTGTCATGCTGTATGCTGGCGAATATCTTCCCTCAAGCTCAGATGGGAAATATTACGATGTCACGACGTACAACTATAAGCCATCTCCGCTCGATTTGGCTTTCCTCGGGGTGAGTCTTACGTACGGCTTATTCCCTCGTGTACAGCACTAACACAGGGTGTGCAGGTTCTGTACCCTCGCCCCGAAGGATCTAGTGACCGATTTCAAGAGGATCTCCGGGATCTGGGCATCACCCAAACACAACCTTATCTTCAACTACGTAGGCAGGCTTTTGCAGATTCCAAAGGGACAGAGTTTAAGACTCTCATCAAGGATATCCGTTGGAAGTTGCAGGAGGACCTCAAAGCGTTGGCTAAGCCATCAAAATCGAAAGCTGTTGAACCTGTATTTAACTCGACTCCACACAAGCTGCGAGCTGCTTTGAACCCACCCTCCACAGCAACCAACGGCTCATTCCTTGGCGAGCTCATGAAACAACTCTCCTCCTTCTTCCGTCCCACTTCAGGACAAATATTCGCGCTGCAGTTTCCGGGTCGTTTCTTGCAGAAAGATCTCTACGCGTGGGATACTACCAAAGCGGGTATCTACGGTCAGTTTGTGAAGCCAACCGTCGTCAACGAGAGCGAATTCCGTTTGGTCGACCAACTCTACAACGTCGGAACAGTCATTGGCGCACCCAGTGGTCTCAACCTTTCCATCGTCTACGAGCAAGTCCTAAACAACCTCGTGCCTGGTATCCAGCCCTCGCAGATCAATTTTTCGAAGCAGCAGGGAGAGATACGACAATGGTTGTTGAAAGATGTTCCTACCAGCGGCTGGGTCAAAGAACTTATCGCGTCTCAACAAATGCAATCAACGAGTGGCCAAACATCGAATACTGGTGCCGGAGGGATCGGTGCAGCCCGTTCTATCAATCCATCTGCGTCCTCCCTCCCGCCCGACTTGGCAGCCAAACCCCAATTCTCAGTTGCTAACAAGCTGACCGGCAAAGAAAGCAAGGTCAATCGTCTGGAACTTGCAGCTGCACTTATGCAGGAGTATCTTTCTGCCAAGCAAGCTTGGGAGCTGGAACGTGACGAGATGAAGAAGAAGGCCTCTGGCCAGGCGGAGTTGGATGCACTCAGTCGCCGTCTCGCCCATATCACTCCTATCCGGGAGGAACAGCTGGCGGCGAAGTATGGAGACGCTGTCGTTCGTGGATACTCTCATGCCATTCGTCAATACTTGGGTTACATGGACATCAAGACTCCAGCCGAGGCACTCCAGGACGCGAAAGACGCTCTTCGCGAGTCAGCGGTCAGTTCTATGGATGGGAGCATGAAAGTCTATCCTGTTCAATTGCAACCCATCGATTGGTTCCAGTCGCTTTCCACATCGTTCACCATGGAAGACCTCACCGCCAATCCCGACCTTATTATGCAGCAAATCGATAACAAATCCAAGCAGCTTGACACACTCAACTCGCGACTTGCCGTGCTCCAGAGCAAACCGAAGGTTAACATTCAAGACATCCAAAAGAAACTTGACTCTGCTCAGGAGGCCTACGATCGGGCCAATGTCGATCTGACGTCGACATACTCAACAAATGTGCTCTCGCTTGCCAAGACTTGTATTAATTCCAACAATGTCTTTGTGATGTCTGACTTTGAAACCTCTGCTGGAGCCGCGAAGATTGCCACCACTGCTTTCGCGAAGATCGAGGACGGAATGAAATCTCTCAACGACGCTTCTTTAGCCGTGAAGCAGCAGTCTCGCGCCCTCACTCAGTTAATGGCGGCCAAATCTCTTGCAGAGTCTACGGACGTTGCCCAAGAGATCACAGAGACCACTCTCTTGATTACCGCCTTGACCAAGGACATCTCCGAGCTTACTGCTCGTGTTCAGGCACTACGCTACAAGGATGGTGCTATCTCAGCCGTCCCTTCGCCCGATACCTCAACTCCGACCACCTCTATTCTCAAAGACATTCCACTGCTGAAGCCGGACAGTGGCTCTGGTGGTAGTCGCTGGCAGGACTTCAGCTTCAGCCACGAGATAGACACCAAATACAGCTCCTCTAGCAACATAAGCACTGCTTCAAACAGCAATACATCAGTGCCCCTCTTCTTCGGCTCCTACCAATCAGATAGCCACTCAGCTTCAGCTTCCTCCAATGAGACCAGTCAGTCCAAGAGCATCACAGTTGAGGTCGGATTCCGGGCTACGCTGGTCACTGTCGATCGTGGGGGATGGTTCCAACCTCAGTTCTTCAAGCAGTCGGCCGGTTTCCACAGCATTAATCCAAACATCACTTGGTCCAAATGGCCTGAATCCGTCAAGACGGTGCAAGATTTGAGCGGAATCGGTTCGATGAACCCATCGGACGCGGAGGAAGCTTGCAACGAGCTCAATAAACACTTACTTCCTGCGTTCCCAACGGGTTTTGTGATATGCAAGGTGATTCCTATCTCTTCCTTTCTGTTGCAAGATGTTAACTAATTCTGTTCTGTTAGGACATCACTATCAAAATCCATCTCTCCTTGGAAGAAATAGAGAAGCAAAGAAATGAGATGGAATCGCATGCCACGAATTCGGCAGGGGTTCTGTGCTTCTCGACAAACTCATCTGGGTCCAGTAAAGAATCCGACCAGGCATATGGTTTCCAAGCGGTTGCGGATGGATGCGTTATTCGCATTCCTGGCCCTCAGGTTTGTTTTACCAGTATCCTTTGTGCTTTTCCGCGTTTTCTGACTGCAGTCTTTGTCAGATTTTGGGGTACATCATGCAGTTCACCGATCCTGACACCACCACCGTCATTCCTGAGACTTTACCAGAGGGTTTCTTGATCTCCGATACCGAATATGACTCGACTTTCGCTGGGGACGAGAAGTAAATCGAATCACGGGCAGAGATTCGGAACCAGGGTCTCTTGAAAGCATTCTCTTGATGTGTTGTTGGTTCCGTGGGGTTCTGTTCTGCCCAGTACTCCTGTACTTTTGAAACTTTACTGAGCTAGAATTTTCAACCAAACATCATTGTTGTCGAGTAGCCAGCTGGCCGCTAGCGTGACTAAAGAACTACTCTGACCGTACCACTTTCAACCACTTTGCGATCATTGGGGTTGCATGAAGCACATGTTAGTACAGATGTATCCAGGTTTTTCATGTTTCAGTCTCGTCCATTGAAATGTGAGTCCCCAAGCGTAGGATCTGCTCGATCTTTCTTGGACGGAAATCACCTCCGGCTCAAGTTGCAAAGTGCATTGTATTGGGGTCTCCTCCGAGGTCGACGTCATCAAAACCTTTCCGTTGATTCCTACAAGCCCACAAACGGTCAAGAGACCTCAAGAGAACACTGTTTCGTGACTGTCCAGACTCCAGAGACGTCCATGGAGCCATTGCAAGTAGTAAGTTAGGTCAACGTGGCCATTCTCAAGTGAATCGTTATGGCTAGAAGTCCAGAACAAGCGGGATTAGATGTGAGTTGGTCGTTCGGCGATTGGACCGTAGTCCACCATAGGCGGACCTGTGGGCGGCAAATATTCGCCAGAATGCTTGGCTCGAACCCTGGTTGTAGAGTTGTATGTTCTAGGCGCGCATTGCAAGGCATCCTTCATTCTGGGGAAGGGGAGCTTTCAGCGAAAAGCTGAGCCAAACATCAAGCATGGCAATCTTTGTGCTCTAATGCTGATAGAAACAAAAGACCATATGGCATCCAGCTCTAGAAGCTTCCTCCTAAAGCGAGCTTGCGAAATTTCAATATCCTGATGGATTATCGAATTGCAACGTGTGTACTTGGATACAACTTCATGATACGAGTACCGCGGCTTTGCAAGGTCAATCAATCAAATTCTCCTTCTCATCGTTGGGGACATGCAATGACCAGGAGGTTTACCATGATTCTAAACAAGCACGAAACACTGATTAGTACGGCAGTTTATTCGACGAGAACAAGGACACATACCCTTCTGAAATAGTGGCACACATAACCATCTGCACAATTAGAAGCCTCGATACATGAGCCACTTGGTATAGCGAGCGCGCAGGAGGCAAAGAGTAACGCCGAGATGAGTAGTTTCGTTGGGTTCATGATTGGGCGGATCGATTCGGTTAGTTGGCAATTTGATAACCTGCAGAACACCCGAGAGCTGAGCTGGGAAAGTGGAAATTTGGGAGTAGTCTTACGAGATTTGATGAAGAGAAATTCACAAGGACCAGCCTTGTCACTCTTAGTGCGTCCTGCGCAGTGGTGGTGGTGTGGGTTAGAGTTCCGACGAGCTGTGCTGTGCCCGACTCGGATCCTTAGTTGGAACTTGGGGATGTGTGATAGTTCGTGGGAAACAAATACCGGCATACCGGCAATGTCAATCTTCGAGGCAGTCTTTTCACCTCAGCTCGAGATTCAGCAAATCATTTTGAACATACAGTAGTCTGGACCAACAACACAACCCCCGTTTTTCAATGATACTGGATGATCTCACAAACTCACCCATGCACGCGTCATCACTCTCACATGCACAGACGTTGTACGATTATGAAATGACTGAAGGGCACTTCATTGGCCCGAAATGAGTCAGCTTTCCGATAGTCTGCCGTCAGTTTTCAGCCACCGCGTTGTCTTTGCTCTTTGGCTCTTTGGAGACGCTTTTCTGCTGCTGCTTGGTCAGTACCGGTCAGTACTGAGTCTTTAACTGGGAAACACTGTCAATAGTCCGCCTGATTCGTAATCCCTTTTGTCCCTTAATTTCATTTTCTCATCACCAGGCGTGATCGTCGCGTAGCATGGCTGCTGGGTTCGGAGTGAGTATTAGCCCATCAGTAAATTTTTACCAATTATCTTGATTTCGAACAGTATAAAATGTAGTCTCTGCCCAACTCTTATACCAACAATCCATCCTACCATTCTTCTCATCCTCGAAATTCCTCACTAGTATCACAATGACCACTACCGAAGCTAGCACCAACTTTCCTGCCCTCTTCACACCCCTACAAGTCGGGACACACACCATCCAGAACCGGATTGGAATGTCCGCTTTGACGCGAAATCGCGCTACAAGGTCATACCCAACCGAGCTCATGAAAGAATACTTCGTCCAACGAGCACGAGGCGGTAATGGCCTCATCGTGACCGACGGTATTCTTATAACCAGACAGGGGTAAGCTGCCTTTTCTCTTTTTGTTACCCGCGAAAGTTTAACATCTCTTCTTAGAACTGAGTGGCAGAACGCTCCTGGAATTTGGGACGAAAAACACATCTCTGGCTGGAAAAACATCACAGATGGTGTTCACGAAGCTGGAAGTAAAATCTACGCTCAGCTTTGGCATTGTAAGTTCTTCTTCCAATATCTACATGTCATATTTAAGGGGCTAATATCTTTCTTTTTCTTTCCAGTGGGTCGTGTCTCGCATCCAGACGCGCCTGAGCAAAAGCTTGCAGGTATCCCGGTTTACGCACCTTCAGCTATCTCCGCCCGTGGTGGTAAATTCCGCTTTCTTCCAGGGCAACCAGGATACACGACAGTACGTCAGCCGAAAAGCACCACACCCATTTGTAATCTAATTTTCTCTCTTCGTTGTTAGCCTACCGAGCTTGATGAGCCAACAATCTGGAAACTCATCGGTCAGTACAAGCAAGCGGCCGTGAATGCCAAAGCAGCCGGCTTTGACGGTGTTGAATGTGCGTAGTAAATTTTATCCTCCATTGCCACCGATCTTAAACGTTTCATTGATTATAGTGCACGGCGCAAATGGCTACCTCGTTGCCCAATTCCTCGATAACACTTCGAACCACAGATCAGATCAGTGGGGTGGCAGTGCTGAGAACCGCGCGAGGTTTGGCCTGGAGATCCTTAAGGTATTCAAAGAAGTCTTTGGCCAAGATGTAGCCATCCGAGTCAGTCCTACTGGAGGATATAACGACGTAGGGTGTGTATTCCCCTTGATCCGTCCCAATATATCACTAACATAATTTATCAGCATGCCAATCGGCGATACCATCGAGACATTCTCCTACTTCCTCAGTGAAGCTGATAAACTTGGCTTGGCTTATATTGCACTTGTCAGATACTCCTCGTTCTTCGACATCGAGATTGATGGCGTTCATCGATCCACCAAATTTGATGCCCTCGAGGCTTTACGGCCCTTCATCAAGAACGCGAGACTCTTCCTCAATGCCGAAGTTACACCAGAGGAAGGACAGCAGTACATATCCGAGGGCAAGATTGATGGCATTATGATTGGTTTCAACATGGTCACTCACCCCGACTACGCAAACAGGGTGAAAACTGGCAAGCCATTGGATAATACCCCCAATTACCAATATACCCAGAGGAACCTTAGCGATGAGGATTGGTACACTGGATACACGGATTACCCATTTGCCAAGTAGATTTTCTTCCCCCATGGATTAAGCATGTGCTCTTCGTTTGTTAGAGTGCTATCAGTTACTTATAATCTCAAGCTCGCCCATAATTATTATATACCCCGTTCAATCACAGCGCATCTTTTGAAATTGAATTGCTCAACAATGAACTAGATTTCCCCTTAGTTTACATTAGTGTCGTGTCAAGGAGAATGTAACACATCAAGGTAATAACCATTTTCGAGGTTATAACAACAAGTATTCTTGGGGCATAGTACAATACACATATTCAATCAAGGTTAAACGTTAAGTCATCACCAGTGTCCCACCGACCAAGGCGAAATAAAAGAACAAACGAACGCGCGAGCTCTGGCATATCAAAGCCGCGACTTTAAAGATAATACATGGTATCCTTCAAGCTCCTTCCATTAACTCCCTGGCGCCACGCTGCTACTGCTGCCGCCAGGACGTTCTCATCAGTCGGGTTCTGCGGTCCTAAGCCATGCAGAAGCTTGTGCAGGTAGCAGCGGCCTCTCTCGCATGCCAAATCGGCATAGTAAGCTGGAGAGACAAGGCTGACGGCTTTGGTAGCACGAGCAAACATGTAACTGACAGAGTTGGTCAGGACTTGAAGTTCGTCGGGTTTGAAGCCGATCTCGTCGTGGACAACGTAGTAGTGAGTGGGACGAGTGGTGCCTTGAAGACCTCCGTGGGCTGTAATAACATACTGTTAAGCAGAGTAAATATAAATAAAATCTTCTTTACCTTGTAAGAAGAAGTCGTTGTTATAAATGGCAGTGACGCCGCGGTCGACCACAGTACCAGGTCGAGGATTTCCCTGACCGTCTGACTGATTTTCTTCGGTCGGGTAGAACCGCGTGTGATGGCGTTTGCCCTATGAACGAGATGTCAGCATCGTCTCAGCGATTGGTCGATATACAAGTGACTTACACAAATAACAATAGTCAGAGCAGGAGTGTAAGGCTTATTGGGAGCATCATACTTCCTGAAGGCTAGCTTGAGCAATGGCAATTCTTCGTTGACGACAGTGTTAAATTGACCCTGATGTTTGATATTATTTTCTCTCATCATGACAAAATTGGGTCAAGCGATCTTACCTCCGATACACCATCACGATATACAAGAACACGCTGAGGGAGTACACCCTTATTTCTGGTCTTGAAGAGGTCCAAGCGAGCAATCATCATCCTATCCAGGTTTGTAACCATCTACATGCTCAAAATTTAGCCCTGATCAAAGCAGGATAATGATTGTTCAGACCTCCTTGCGTGACTCCTGCATCTCCATAGAAGCAGGATACTGCGCGAACTCGGACTCGCAGCTAGCAACAACAGCGGCAATCGATGGTGTGCCTTTAACACTTCCGGGACCAGGGTGTGTGACGTCAATGCCAACTAACATGGTAGGCAGTTTCTTCAACCAAGACATGCTTTGGGTGTCCAGGGCATGGCTAAGATATAGATGATAATTAGCTACTTGAAGAAAAGATACGATAGATGAATGAGACAGACTTGACTCCTCCAAGCTTGGTGTTGAATTTGAGAGCGACATTGGCAAAGTACTGAAGTTGGCCTTTCTCCTTGCGTATTTTCGCAGTGTGGACGCAGACAGTGGCTAGATATAAAATTAAACATTTTTCGTCCAAGAAACTTCCGAAGTGTACTCACCGACATCAAGGATGGTGTCGCAAAGATACTTCAAGCCTGAATAAACATGTTTGTCACCGTTCGAAAGAAGTACGAGAATAATGGATGGTTTCTTCTTCAACGACTTCAAGGCGGTCTCGATATCTCCAATCGCCTTGGTCCTCGTCAACTCGTCCTGTTGCTTAGGGGTCAACCTGACAGCTGCGATCTGCGGATCGGCAGTATCGACACTCATTCCACTCTTGCGACACATCTCGGCAAAACCGCGATAGGTATTGATGAACTCCGCGTCTCTTGGATTGGAGAACTCTGAACTGTCGTTCCCGTCACGGATGACCAGAACAGCCCAGTTCTCGAGGCGGCCACCACGAGAGAATTTGACATCCCTGAGATTCCAAGAGGCTTTGTCGTCAACTGAGGGGGTGCCTTTGCCGTATTGGATTCTGGGAGGTGGGAGGATGCGAGCAGGAACAACGGCCATTTCGGATCCGACGCTGACACCGAAAGCTGCCATCTGAGGAGATCTGTTAGCGCCGAAACCGAGCTTCTCCAGGCCTTTGGTGGTGATCGCAATAGCATTGATGTTGGGGGGCTTTGCAGCATATTTGATCATCTCTGCCGTGTGTTCGTCTGTGAGTTTGCCCCTGAAAGGCTGATCAGGGAGAATTTGGCACAGCTCCGCAGGCATTAAATTCTGCTTCTGTCCTCCAACGTCGACCAAAGGAACATCGGGGTATCGAAGGGTCAAATTATATTCTGAGAAAATTGACAGAGGTTAGTACAGAGTAGGAAGCAGCTGACGGAGAACATTTACTTTTCTTGAAGTATTGTTCGACGGTGTACTCTTCGTCGTTGTATTCCGCAACCTTGAACCTGAACTGTCGGGCGTTCATGCTCGACAAAGTTTTCACGGTTTTACGATGTTTGAGGTGCAATGTGACGACCCGTACACCTTTGACGAAAGCAATTGGCCTCGCGCCGAAGCTGGCATTCTTGAACTCGATCATCGCTTCAGCAAGATTTTGTTGTTTATAGAAGGCAGTTGTACAAACTAGGTAAACTGTAAGTTTGATTGGCAGGCGATTGTCAAATAAACGCACCGTTGACGTTTACCATCAATTGCTTGTGGGCTGGACGAACAGAGGAGTAGAAGCCTTTGAATGCTTCCAGTCCTCCTCCCAAGTTGAACGACTCCATTGATCCAGGGAAGAAGAAGCGATTGCGCCCGACCATGATGCCTCCGCCACCGGAGCGATTGGCGAAAGCACCAAGGATAAGATTAAAGGCGGTCACTGTGGGCATAACATCGAAGTCTCGATATTGTGGTTGACCGAAAAGATGCCTGTACACGTGAGGTCAAAGCGTAAACAATAAATTGAGAATGGCACTGACTCGTAGAGATCTGACGAGCTCAGCGTTTGAATGTATTCGATAGTTAGAGTGTACTCTTTGCCATCTTTCCTGGGGCCTTGTTCGTCTTCATCAAAGAACTGAATCTTGACGGTGATTGGTTGCGCGAGCTCCCTGGCCGCGATTAATTTCGATGAGGAATCATGAGCGACGGCACCCCGCAAGCCAAAGTTCGCCCAATCAGTGCTCTCCTCAGCCAGTTGGAATATGCGACGTTTGACGCGTCTGATCGCAACGGCGGGGTGAATCGTTACATTGTACTCGAAGTATGAACGGGTCTTGTCGAATTGGACGGGGAAAAAATTGGCCCGTAACTTGATGGCTGTTCCGACAGTTCCAAAGCCCCGGCGGATTGGAAGTTCATTGGGGTTGAGTTTGAGCGTTTGCAACGAGGCAACCAGCTGTTGATCTGAGTTATCAGCGATACGGGCGTCGATGTTAGCAGGCTGTCCAGGTTGGAAAATTCTTTTAATAAAGTTAGTATTAGTAGCGAAGATTATATCAAGGTAGCGCCATACCCTCCCTCGCCTCGACCACGACCCGCACCACCAAAACCGCCACGACCACGGTCACCACCACGAAATCCTCCGCCGCCGCCGCGACCACGATCTCCAGGCGGACCTCCACGGCCGCGGCCTCTATCACCTCTGTAGGACATAATTTGACCAAGTAGCTTAGAAAGAAAAAATTGTTGAACTGGAATAGGTCTCAAGATATAGGTTGGGAGAGAAGAAACAATAATGTATGATGGGCAGCAAACTCGTGTGATAGTAGAACTTGTCGAATGATAATGTTACCTGGGGGAACAGGGTTCAAAACGAATTGAACGATGTGCCCTAAGGGAACAAGTCAAAGCAAAGGCAAGGGTTCTGAGGAAACCAATATCGCGAACCACTGCCTATTTGAACCATGCTGGTCCGTGGGATCCACACAACATCACCAAACATCGTTGTCGCCTCGTGCTCACCACAGCAATTCTGACTCGATTACCAGACACGAGTCATAGTTATTCAGCGCTTAGATGTCTACTTCAGCCACTCTTCTTGTTCTCCAACTCCCGAAGGATCTGATTCTGTGTGATAAGTAGCAAAGCGTAAAGAGTCTCCACTCTCTAGAATCTGGTCAAACTCAGAACTTGGCCATGGGTGGCGCACAACTTACTGGGATATCGACCTGGCGTTTCCTTGCCATTCTCACGACCTCGCCTAGGACTGCTTCTACTTCGATTGGCATGCCTCTTTGCAGATCGAGGAGCATGCTGGGAACGTGGCGACTGTTTGCTTTCTCGTGCAATGCTTGTGTGTTAAGAATCGTGAAGTCAACTGTGGATGAAGATAGTCCCTCCTCTGAATCTGGAAATCCAAGCGCTCGTCCTGTACAGCTTATGATAAGATTCTCCGAACTGAAATAAGAGATTGATACTTACCTAGGGTAACTAGTTCCTGGAACGTTGCTCGAAGTGCTGGGATCGTGTATTCCGAGATCCGGTCTGCAGTTTTGGGTGATACAAAAGGGGTGTATGAAACAGAATTCTCTTTGGGTGGACCTCGGAATATAGCCGGAAGGGTATACCTGAGGACTAGCATGAGTCACCGATTGACATTGACTCGAATCGACGTACTGCGTAAGCGTTGCGAATGACGCGAACCCAACGTTCCAAAAGTTTTTTAGAAACTTCTTGCGTTGGATCTCCGGAACAATGGTAAGTGTTGTGCCCCCTTGCTCAAGTAATCGTCCAAAATCTTGAAGAAGTGCATCTTCGTCCGTGCTGTTCTTTGAAGTGACGAAGTCTTCATGACGGTAGACGCCCAGCGTCACGCGATCCTAGCAAGGTTTAGCGCCCATTAAGCTTTGGGAACATTTGCACCCACAAAGTCATTATGCTCCACGGTATTCGGAGTTGACAAATTTGTCCCAATCCAAACCGCCGTACTGAGTATGCTAGGCTTCAAAGATGGTTGAGCTTCTTTAAGAGCGTTGTAAAGGTCCACCTCAACATTCAGGCCGTTCTGGAGGATGGCATAAGTTGGTTGTTTGAACTTTTCGCGATATTCTTTTGCTAGAAGAGGTGCCAATATTTCTGGAGTTTTTGTGAGCTCCGGTATGGCTTTGGTGGTTATAACTACATATGAATACTCTCTGTCTGCAGCCTCTGCCACGGACTTGCACACTAAAGATCTCAATCAAACCAGTTCATGAGCATCGGATATCGGAGACAATTTGGACTTCAGGAGGAAAAAAAGAACGCCGGCTTGCTACAAAAGACAGCACTTACATCGATCCGGTTTCCATCCTTCAATATTTCCGTATTTGAGACTGCGAAAGTGAACCCCTTGATCTGGACAACAAAGCAAGTCAGATCGGCTACATCAAAGCCAATAACGATGCAGCGATCGATGTACGATTCAAAAGATAAGGAACACAAGCATGACAAAATATTCCGTTTGGAATAACATTTTTTTCAAGATGTTTTTTTGCACGCATTGAGGGCACATGGAAGCGGAGGAAGTCAAAGCGCATTGCGACCCCGATCCGAGTCGCATGGGGACAAAAGTGAAATACAGACCTTTCACAATCTCATAGTTGCTTCTCGCGACAGCTGTTACGCGGGTTAAACCACTGCGTTTTAATATCAAGGAGTCTAATCAAAGCGCCGCAGATTTATGGGAATCGATTACTGGTAGGGTATGTAGATTTTGGATAAGGCACTTACAAATGGCACCTACGGCACCAAATCCCACTAATAGAACCTCTTTGAGAGGAGCTGCCATTTATTCTTTAACCTTTTAGTCAATGTGTGAATGATAGGTTTATAACTTGTCTGAGAGAAACAGTCCCTGTAATCCCAATCGTTGATCATCCGAAGCAAAGAAGTTCGCGCGAACATCGGCTAGTGAAGTTCTGGCATGTGACGGTGTTTGTTGACGCGTTGTTTGTACTTCGAAGAACACGGATTTAGAAAACATAACTTATAGATTGCAGAGCTACACTTTTGTTCGATAAATAAAGGGAGTTTATGGTTTATTATCTCCTGAGACTAAAAAATATGAGGCATCGTCCTTAGCCTCATCCTCGTACAAGACGATCCGATTCGAAAGACTTTTTAACCTATACAAAGGTAAGATAACGCGTAATGCTCAGGATTCAAGTTTAAATTATCATACATGATCGAAGAAAGTGTCATCCAACAAGACACGGGCTGCTGTGCCGGCAAGCGCTTTTGAAACATCCAGGGTTGCATAATGTGCCTCTTGTGTTGTGGATGCTTGGGCAAATTGCGGAGTATGGTTTCCTCCATCGATAACTGTTGGAATGGCTTTCAATGCAGATAATACCATCAACAACCCTGTTTATGGGAATTTATGAATGACTGACCGAAACCAGGATGAAGTGAAGGCAGGGCTAGAAGTCAAATTTAGTGTCTGCTTTAATCCTAATGAGATATTCAATTTTATACCATAGCTCACGACGCCCTACAAGCTGTCAGGAGGTATTCGGCGCAAGAAGATAAGATTGACTCACGAAGTCAGTGGATGCGCTCGATATTCCATATTCGTAATCTATTGCGCCGTATTTATTTAGAACAATATTGGCCACCTCGCCACCTGTCCTTTATATGAGTACCACACCCCAAAGTAAACACGATATCACATACTGACCCAGAGCAGTATTTTGTCGAATCTCAAACATATTTGTCAGGGATTCCACTTTCGCTTCGCAGCCCGTCGCCAGACCCGCGGCCCTTGGGTATTCATGAGTAAGTTGAAATGCGGAAAGTAGTAAATTCTTACTCAAGGCAGGCCCTCACTCGTTCTACATCTTCCTTTACCTCTTTAATAGTAGGTGCTCGGATTAGACACCTAAATCGTTGATTTAAAAGGTTTTCAACCACTAAATTAAGAGGGACAGACGCACAGAAATTTCGCATTTTCGGGGATGACTGGCCAAAGATTAACCTTTTTTTCAGCCTTTCAAGTGGCGAAAGCTCACTATTAACAACCCAATTTGTCCCTTCGAAAATGCCATGTATTCGGTGGGTTGGTTTCAATTGCTGACGCAAGGCCGCGATGTTGTTGTATGCTAGTACTGCCGCATCTAATGCGTTCTTCCCTTCCCAGGGAGAAAGAGCTGCATGTGCACTGGAGGTTTTGCAAATCAACCACAATGAATCAGATCATTCGAACAGGATAGAGACTTCAGAATTGAATTACTTTTTCCCTTTGTACTCCGCAACAAGCGCCTCAACTGCCAGAGAACCGCTCAAACTTACTGACCCGACAGGACCTGGCGCAGGGTGGCACCTTGAAAGCCCTCTTGGGATGAGAAGATGATCCCTTTAGAAGGATGAAGACACAAAACTTACATGACGCAAATATCCATACCTTTATAAGCGCCTGCGTCCAACAAGCGGCCTTTACCATTGCCACCTTCTTCAGCTAGATAAAGTAATGCGTGAGCAAGCGTATTTAGTCTTGTGTATTGACTTTACCTGGTGTGCCCAATAGCTCGATCTTGCCAGGGATGTCATGTTTCTCCATTGCCGCTCGGAGCCCCATTGCGATAGCGACACCTACCAAGTCATAGGAATCGAGGTCACACGAACGAACATACTAAGCTCATTAGGTGACAACTTCAAGACTTACCTGCAATTCCTATGAGATTATGTCCACAGGCATGACCAACACCCTTTAAGGCATCCATCTAGTAGTTCCCTTGATGGGTCAGTGGACGACCGACGAAAAATATCATTTGCGAGGATCTTACTTCGGAGTTGACACCAATTGTCCTACCTCCACTTCCATGAGTAAACACTGCTTGCCATGCCGTGTCTAAGTGAAATTTCCTTGTTACGTCCCACTCATGTTTTTCCATGAACGCAGTGTAGGTATCATGCGCATGGCTAAGAGATAGACATATAATATAAAAGACATAACTCAGCAAATGGTGACGCAAAGAGCTATAACTTACAATTCCTGGTACCCCAATTCAGGATGTGCTTCAGAAACGCTTGACGGTCAGAATGCGGGTAAAATCAAGTATTTTGAACACAAACCGTGGATATCAAGACTGAGAACATGAAGCTCCTTATCCAGCTCTTGAATCTTCTTCTCGATCGTCTCCAATACATCTGGTCGAAAAAGTTCAGTTGATCCTGGTTTCTTTGGCACAGGTTGTTGACCATCATCTGGCCTCCATATGTTGGCCACACTGGTGCTCGATGTGGTCTCGTTAGTTGTACACATTGATATCGTGGAGCGATGATGGCGATGGATTAAAGGCAGGAAATTACGGGCGCATCAAGCTTGGTCTATGTTTATGGGGAAACTAGACCTGCTAAATTTACCGCATGCAAATCTAAACGTCATTGAGACGAAGCTCCCGGGCTTCCTCGTAAACTTCACGGAATCGCTCCTTTTGTTAAGCCGCACTCAGATGGATCAATGTGCTTTATCAAACTGGACACGAGTTTGGCAGATAAATCTTGAACAACTGAAACTTGGGGCTTTCCGCGTAACCTATTTTGTAATATGGTACAAACAACGCGCATCGTATTGGCTTGAGAATTTTGTGTATTGGGAGATATGGTGTTCCTAGAGCGTGATTTAGGTTCCAGCTTCTCTCTTCTTTTTATCTGTCTCAAAAGTTTGCTTAACCTGAATGCAGAAAATAAATTAATATTTCACTATTTGAAGGTAAGATCCATACCTTCTCAAAGAACGCATCATCGAGGAGAACCCTAGCGGCGGTAGCAGCCAGTGCCTTGGACACATCTAAGCAAGCATAATGGGCCTTAGATGTAGCCGCAGCCGCAGCGAAGGCTCGAGTGTGATTTCCTCCATCTGCAACTGTCGGGATAGCTAGAAAGCAAATATTAACATCCATACCAACTTATTTCCAGGTAAATACCCACCAAATCCTGGGTGGAGAGATGGTAGAGCTGAAAGTGATCAAATAGTCGATGAGTTCAGGAATGACCGTTTCAGGGTTACGAGCACGAACCGTATGTGACATTACCCTAGTGAGTGCGAATTATTGTTAGCTTTGCTTTGTAGTTTCTGAAACACTCACGAAGTCAGTCGAGGCACTCTTAATACCCCACTCATAGTCGATGGCACCATATTTGTTCAGGACGATGTTTGCCACTTCTCCGCCTACGAGTTAGAGAGAGATCAGTCTTGTGTCCAGAGACAGAGTGATTGACGTCACCTAGAGCTTCATTTTGACGAAGGTCGTAAGTTGGAGACTGGTCCATCATAATGTTTACTTCGCAGCCCGTGGCAAGAGCAGCAGCTCTGTGGAGCGATATATGAACAAAAATTTTACCTAATAAATAAAGAGAAAGGAAGCTCACTTGAAACATGGGAGAACTTTCTGAACAGCCTCTTCCATTTCCGCTCGTGTTGCTCCGCGAACGTAGCTTCTAAGAGGAGTTCAGATAGGTATAATCAGAGCAGCCTAGAGATTTACATGAATTTGGCATAGTCAGGTATAACTAACGAGTTCGATATCAGTTACAGTAACTCGGGCTTGAATTTTGAAGGCCTACTGTTAGGAGCCCAGTCTCTCCCCTCAAAGATTCCATGGACACGGCACGTTGGTTTGAGCTGCTGCCTGAGGGCTGAGATATTGTTATATCCCAGTACTGCAGCGTCCAAAGCGTTTTTCCCCTCCCAAGGCGAGAGTGCAGCATGAGCACTATCAACGACATCTCAGGGATAAGTCAAATGAGATTGAAAGCAGAGGTATAACTCACGTGTGCCCTTTATACTCTACAGTTATCCTTGTGAGGGCAAGACAACTTGTCAAGCTGACCGAGCCGATAGGGCCAGGTGCGGGATGGCACCTTGAAGTGAAGCTCAATATATGAATAACTTGACGGAGGGGTGCTATCTTACATTAAACAAACATCCATTCCTTCGTAAGCACCTTTTCTGAGCAGAGCAATTTTGCCTGATCCACCTTCCTCAGCTGTAACCGTATAAGCGATCACTATGATGGAACGACTTGGAATGACTTACCTGGTGTACCCAGGAGGACAATTTTTCCTGAGATATCGTGTTTCTCCATCGCAGCTCTGACAGCGATAGCAACTGCTACTCCGGATATACCAATAAGATTATGCCCACAGGCGTGTCCGATGCCTTTTAGCGCGTCCATCTGAGTAAAGAGAATGTTAATAATCATATCACTCAGAGTTTGAGATGTGCCGCCCTGCCTCTGAGTTGACGCCAATAGTTCTTCCACCGTTACCACGAGAAAAGGTGGCTTTCCAGGCGGTTTCAAGGTGGTATTTTCTCGTCACTTCAAAGTCGTGCTTCTCCATGAACTTGGTGTAGATATCGTGAGCGTAGCTGAGGGTCGTAATTGATCATGGAGCTATCTTGGCAGAAAATTAACGTACAATTCTTCGTATCCAAGTTCTGGGTGGGCTGTAGAGAGTTTGAGTCAGATTCGAGACTCAAGCCAGAAGAAACCCTGATGCTAACCATGGATATCGAGACTCAGCTCGTTGAGTTCGCTGTCCAACTCCATGATCTTCGATTCGATGGTTTCGAGAACATCGGGTCGAAATATTTCGGTTGAACCTGGCCTCTTAGGTGCTGGCTGAACATCGTCAGTCGGGCGCCACACGATTCCTGTAGACTTCGCGTCGTCTGAGTGGTGGCACATTGCAATCGACGTTCAAGTGGGAAAAGGTAAATTGAAGCTCCGACAACAGGGGCGCGTAACTTCCAAAGAAGGCAAATCCTGGAGTTGATTACAACCAAGTTGACCTCAATCGGAGTCGACCAGCCAGTTATGGCCAGTGATACAGATTTACGAGCTTTCATTGACAGGCAGCGCATTCTGCTAGCTCAAGAACGAGCCGCAGAGATTGAGCGGAGTTCATTGCTGTTGTCGAATTGTGGTCCAAAGCTTTTGGAGCAGAAGGGTTTGTCGTTGGCTGGACTTGGTGTTGTGGGAATGAACGTTGGTCTTGGAGGAAAAACGTAAGTCACTTGTCAGACAAAGACCAGAGACATAGCTAATCCTATCTCAAAGGTAGTTTGGTTGAACTGGAAAGGCCGTTAGCTTATCATACCAGCAATATTTTCCCTCCTCACACTTTCAGGTATTCATGACGTTTACTTCTGCGCCGATCTTGTTTAAACAACGCGTTTAGACCAGGAGACATTGCAAGAATTGAAACCAATGTCACATCCACTATTTCTGCCAAGAAACCGAAAGCTTCTGCTACTGCTGACGCGAAAAATTCCGTCGCAGAAGGTGTGGTTTACAAAGTTCGTCACCTGTGTGCCCTCGCCTTCAATTTCGAGCTTACGTGTCCAAAGGTCTCCGATACGCGTATTGTTATTGCTGTGGGGGGATCAGATTCCAGCACGGATGACCTAGATCTACCAGAGCGTTGTCGAGTTATCAAACTGGCTAACAGTGTGACTTATGACAGGTAAAACCTCGAATTTTCCGAGCAGTCTTCGAGTATTGATTTCACATTTTAGAATGGACAAGGCAATTGATCAACTAGAGAGAGTTATTCTACCTTCGGTTTGCCTTTCTACACTTGAATGTGGACCTCAGCCAACAACACCCTGATAGCACGATGGAAAAGCAACTTCCGGCCACCCCACGCCTCTCATCCAAGTCCTTCTCGGAATCAGGCCTCCATCGCCCTTCGATGAAAATGCAGTGGAAACTATATCGTTCTTTGACCCTTCATTGAATGAAAGCCAAAAGACCGCAATCAAGTTCTGTCTGGAATCTCCTGAGGTGGCATGCATTCATGGACCCCCAGGTACAGCTTCATCATTCTACTCAGATTTTTCGTATTGCTCAGCGCAATTTGTAGGAACTGGAAAAACTCACACTCTCATCGAGATAATCCGCCAGCTGACGACCAAATCTGACTCAAATCCCAAACCAAAACGGGTGCTAGTCTGCGGCGCCTCAAATCTATCAGTGGACAATATTCTGGAACGTCTTCTGGCCCTTCCTTCAGCCGACAAAGCTCAGAAGCTCAAAGTAACGAGGATAGGTCATCCAGCGCGCGTCATGGCTCATGAAGGTGTCCTGGAGTCAACTTTGGAAGTGAAAGCAACCAGATCGGATGAGGTTCGTTTCATACCTTCTTAGCGGCTGCACAGTTCTGAACTCGAGGGGGAAGGCTGCACTCGCAAAAGATGTGAAAGAGGATCTAGAAATGACTCTGGGCGTGTTATCTGGAAAAGGAAGTAAAGGCAAACGTCCTCGAGGTGCAGAAAGACGTAAGATGTGGGACGAGGTTAAGGCTCTAAGAAAGGAGTACGTATCATTCCCTCATCTATCCACCATTTGATAATTGATGAGCTCTTGTGGTAGGTATCGTCAGCGAGAAGGAGGTGTTGTCAAGTCCGTATTGAAAGACTCTCAAGTCGTTCTTGCAACCTGCCACTCTTCGGGTGGTCGTCAAATGTTCAACCAAGACTTTGACGTTGTAATTATTGATGAAGCGACTCAGGCAATTGAAGCAGTAAGCCATCGTTTCCTTCTTGACTGATCTCAGAGTCTACGTGATCTAATCCGTCTCTCAAGGTTTGTTGGATTCCGATATTCAAAGCCAAGAAACTGATTCTCGCCGGCGACCCCATGCAACTACCGCCCACTATCCTATCTCTTGATGATAAGCAGAAGAAAGCAAAAGCGATCAAGGCGCAGAAAGCTACCCAGCCGAAATCAACAACAGCAAAGACCGCGACAGTCTCAAAGGGCAAAGAGTCGAAACTCTCAAAATCAACTGCCGCTTCTCGTACGGATGCAGACTCCGGAGAAGATGATTCAGAAGACGATTTAGCCGAAGCAACCACTAGAATGAGTGTGGCAAGCAAAGGTAGCGAGAAACTAGTCCCGCCGAAGACTTTAGAAACTACACTTTTTGATCGACTTGAATCGATGTATGGTGCTGGGATCAAGAGAATGCTTGATGTGCAATACAGGTCAGTCATTACACCACCTGCACACCCATACCTAATCTGACTTTGATCTCCCAGAATGCATCAGCAAATCTGCTCTTTCCCTTCTGACACCTTGTATGGATCCAAACTGACCTCACACGACTCGGTCGCTTCCCATCTCCTCTCCGACTTGAGTAACGCCAGCGCTGAATCGGAGGAAGACGAGAAAGAGCTGTTACAGACCCCAGTTGTCTTCTTCGACACGGCCGGATGTGAATATTTCGAGCGTCTAGATGGAGATTCGGATGAAGGAAGTCGATGTAACGAGAATGAAGTTACGATTGTGAACAACTGGGTTAGCAAGCTGGTGTGCTTTCCTCTTATCTCCTTCTGCCGCATCAGTGGTCCTTATGCGATGATTACCCCACAGGTGGACGTTGGCCTCTTACCGTCGCAGATCGCCATTATCACTCCATACCAGGCTCAAGTGACTCTTCTTACTTCATTGCTGCGACCGAAGTATGGTCCTTCCCTAGAGATAGGCACGGTAGATGGTATGCAAGGTCGAGAAAAGGAAGCTGTAATTATATCGTTAGTGAGAAGCAATGATACGGTCGGTGGTCTACCTCACTACTAATCACCCTTTGGTTAACTTCATTCCGTAGAGAGAGGTGGGTTTCTTGAAAGAAAAGAGGCGAATGAATGGTACGTCAACCATCCTACTTCATACCGCTTGCCACATCAAATTAACTTTTTTTTCTAGTGGCCATGACCCGCGCCAAACGGCATCTCGTGCGTACACATAGGCGTTCAATTTTTTTTGTAGCTCCATGGGACTTATTTACTTTTACTTTAGTGCATTGTTGGTGACTCGTCAACTGTGATCCACGGAGGAGGCTACTTGAAAAAATGGTTGACTTGGTTAGAGTCGAATGCAGATGTCAAGTACGCCGGTCTTAAATGAATGAAGGTTGAGTGAAGCTAGCGAAACTTTGATCTTGTACGATAGGTCGCCCTGGGGATTTACTGAGCATCCAGGTACCTCCGGTTGGCAGACGAGGTTATGAAGGAGACGCCGTTCCTACATCCTCAGTACCATTTCACGAAATTTTTGGAAGGAATGATCAGGATCGGGTTTCTCGTTCTGGTGTGTCGAAGGGTGCTCTCTGAAAATTTGCCGCTTAACCATGGCTCCGGCGTATGTTCCACGACGTTGTATCCTCTTCCAAGTTGTCACAAACACGACTCCTGTCTCGACAAATCCGACATTAATCCATGAACAAAAATAAAATAAGGAAAACCCAAGTCTGAATCGCCTTTTCCATTTAATACCCCACGCGAAGTGCGACGAAGCAAGCCGGATCAATTGACATCATTGGCTTCGACTTCGAGAATTCATCGAATTCTCGGGGTCATACATGGATGAGAACTTGATCCGCGTATTGAGATTGCCGGTTGGAGCATTCTACTGCTCGAGCATCGCCGGTTGCCACAACGAGGTTCTGATTTACACTCAGTGAAAGAGTTGGACTCTCGGTGTGGGACTATGAACTGGAAGAACGAGAGATGGCTTCTGAACTCTGCTAAGCGAAGAGCTGGACTTTTGGAGTGAGACCATAGGTTGTATGATAATGGGAACTCTTTCTGAGGAAGTAAGCTAAAGGCGGGCCAAGCTTTAGTCAAACTTAAGCCAAGAAAATTGAGGTGGAGATAAGTAGTATCTGAGGGGACAAGGCCCAGGGATAAGGTGTGACCTTCTTTGGACCGAATTGTAAAGTACTGATTTTCATTCTCGAATAGTAAAAAGGGGGTCAAACCGACGCATGTCAATCGACAGTTGAGTGCATATTCAGAGAAATTTTCGGCAACAACCATTTTCGCTGTCAAGTTTTACTTGGCGGATCACGCTGAAAGCTTTCCGGCGGTGTGTTCGATTATTAATAAACATTACTGCAGCCTTGAACGCAGTCTTGAAGTACTATCTAGCCTCAACTCGCTCAGTCAACGTTGCAATTGTGTATCTCGTTGTCTACAAGGAAGTCTTTGTGTAGTACAGGTTAATAAAGTCAACTCACAAGATACGGCGCTTAGCTAGTACTACGCTGGCCAAAGGTTTTAACTGACGTCGTTTTTAATAAATATATCAAGCGGAAGACCTAGTCGCCGTTTCTCAATCTCAGCGTGACAGCTCTGAAATTTTAGCTACGGATTCTGTCGCTCAAATAATCCGTGTAGGACTACTGTAGGATGAGAAAATATCCTGGTAAGATTCCAAGCCCGAGCGGTCGAGGCTCTGATCTCTTTGTTTGACGGAGACTTTTGGCCATGTTATGATTGGGATCATATTTTATGTGCCTGAAGCTTTGTCACTCTGCATACTTACCGGCAATTCAGCAACTTAATGTAGACAAAGCTCAGTAACTTGAAGTTGCTGGACTACTTATTTAGCAAAACTAATGCCATTGCCACTGTCAAGTCGAATTAACTCACTAGAGTCTGAGGCGTTAGAAGAATGTGGAACTCACCCAGAAGTGTTAGATAGTGACCCTGCAGCCGGCTCTCACGTCCCACGATTGACCTACAGATAATATATACAGCGGGAGGCACAGACTCACCGTTGATTTCTTTTCCCTTACTTTACCATCATCTTATCCACCGTGGCGTCCAACTCGCCTTTGTCGCTCTTTTCCTAAATTTTTTGAGCTTAGAAATGGGCAAGTCATGACTTCGCTATTATTCGGCCAATTTATAGATTTCAGGTTCAGAAGCTCCACGGCCTGTGACAGTGCTTTCGCCCGGCTTCTTGATTCCATCACACACCTTGACTTCTAATGCCTACCGCGCGAAGTACAACTTGCGCACTCCTTCGCCTCATTCTATGACTTCCAGTCCTTCGCGTTCATATAATACTAGCCCATTGGAAGGGGCCCACTCGGCTTCAGCATCTGGATCCACATCAACTATGTCGTTGACAACTGATTCATTACGGTCGGCAGCATACCAAGGAGAGCGTGCTGAGAGAGCTCGCATCGTTCGTGGAGGGAAGCCTCTAACGGTGAATACGATTCATCAACGTGGATATCATCCAGACGAACTCTCGCCACTACCATACCCGCCCAGTACCCCAGGTTCGCCGTTCTCGATACCAGAATCTGGCTATGAACAACCGCACCTATCGTTACCCCAGCCAGACTCGCCTACAAGGAGTAAATATCGCGATGCACGGCCTTTGCCCTACTTCCTGCGAGTGCTATGGCCTACCTCGCTCGCCACCCAATTACGAAGGATACCTGACTTGCCATCGGTCTGGCTGGCGTTGTACTTCCTCCTCAATCTTTCTCTGACATTGTACAACAAATCAGTCCTCATCAAGTTCCCCTTCCCGTACACCCTTACCGCTCTGCACGCCCTCTGTGGATCAATTGGAACATTCATATGGCTAAGGATCAGTCAGCGTGGTGTACCAATGTCATTGACATCGACTTCTTCATCCACCTCAACCACCGGTACAAGCGGCGTTCCTGTCTTGAGTGGTCCAGAATTAGTTGTTCTCTTTCTATTCAGTATCCTCTACACGATCAACATTGTGGTCAGCAATGCGTCGCTTCGACTCGTTACGGTTCCAGTGAGTTTGCTTGGCCGGTCCTAACGCCCTCACATCCACTAATGACGTCCTTACTAGTTCCATCAGGTTGTCCGATCATCAACGCCGTTGTTCACCATCATGTTGGCGGCGATGTTAGTGGGCAGGAAACCCAGTCGGCGAAAATTATTATCCTTAATCCCTGTTGTTGCAGGCGTCGGGTTAGCGTAAGTTGCTATGCCTTTTCCTTTGAGCGCTCCGTTGTGCGATAAAACTTCGGCGGCCGTATTCCTCGTTTCGTATTCAATATCTGACGTACAATTTATCTCTAGAACATACGGCGATTACTACTTCACCATACTTGGATTCTTCCTCACTCTTTTTGGGACGATCTTGGCGGCTATGAAGACCGTTGTCACTAACATGGTTCTTGTCAAACCTTCGGCAAAACCGGCACTACCTACTTCCACCGATAGCCATGCGCTGCAATCGTCCTTGTCCTCCAACAATCACGGACAACCTTATTCAAACCCAACATCCCCGCTGCCGGTCGATCGCAAGTCTTCTTATCCAAATCCCCATTTTCGACATACATCGCCCCTTCCACCTGCTACCTTAACGTCATCGGGTTCTTTCATACCACCCAACTTCTTCAGCGCCCTTTTCAACTTGACAATTAACCACTTCTTTCCGCCCTCGCCACATTCATCGCCTATTTATGCCTTCAAGCCTTTATCTGAACACTCCACTTCGACACCAGATCATCATGTGCCATTATCAAACCCCAATCTGCGCGGCCTATTCAGCTTCCCAAAGCTTACATTAAGCCCCCTCCACTTGCTATACCTCTTATCTCCGCTGGCGTTCATCCAGACGACGCTTCTGGCACACTTCACAGGAGAATTGGACCAAGTGAGACACTATCTCGTGGAGAATGGAGGACATCAGCGGACATGGCTGTTGATGAACGGTGTAATGGCGTTCTTCTTGAACGTAGTGTCATTTAACGCTAATAAGAAGGTTGGACCTGTGGGCATGAGTGTTGCAGGTACTATTTTGTTGCCTTTTCCTTATGGATCCGCATATTGAAAGCGCTTATTATAGGGAACGTTAAGCAAGTTTTGACCGTGCTGTGCGCAGTCGTTATTTTTGATCTGACAATCACGCCCGCCAATGGGTTGGGCATTCTCTTGACACTCTTGGGTGGAGCTCTATACGCCGCGGTCGAAATTCAAGAAAAGAAGACTGTCAAGAAATCTCGGGTGGTGTGATGTTGGACCTCCACCATCCTACTCCGAACTTTTGCTTGCATTGCATAGTACATACTCACATCATCATATCACTAGACTCGTTCATCCTCGATAGCTCTCCAGAATAATCGTAGTGTGTATATTTATATGTAAAGCACTATCCATTCCTTGGACTTTCCCTTGCTCACATCGTGTATCTGGTCTTTTTCATTGTGCATTTACATTTCTTGGCTGGTGTCGCATCCATCGCATTGCCTTCTAACTGATAATGCTCAATAGCCTGCATTGACATGCTTCAATAATCTAACTGAGAAGTCAATTTGCAAGACCACAAGAACGAATTTGACAACCAATTTGATAAATATGGGACCGACAGGGACGGATACACGGATACACTTCATATATGCGCTTGAAAATATTATACATAGTGCTGAAAAGTGAGAAAACGTAGACCATCGCAGTCTGTTTTAACATTTAGCAAGAGGGTAGTCCGTGTAGCCCGAGTGCCAATCTTCATCGCTTACGTTCCTTTGCAAAAGCGGGAAATTTGGAGCGTTATTCAACGGTCTACCCGTCTTTACCCTCTTCACGTAGTCAGGGTGCGTAATCATGTTAAATCCAACCATGATTCCATCGATCTTGCCCTCTGAGATTAATTGCTGGCCTTCTTCTGGTGTAACACCCGCGTTGAGGAATACTTTGGAATTCGTGATGGAAGAGCGTAAGGAGTCCAGTACGTCAAAATTTGTGGAACGGTTTACACCGTCGAAGACCATGTCAAAGTTGGGGTGATATCTGACAAGGGTAATGTATGCAAGGCCGAGTCTATCTGCTTCACGAAGGAAGTAAGAGAATGTTTCGAGAGTGTCGCTTAGTGGCATTCTGGTGGAAAAGTTAACTCGACTCAAACCTGGTTCGATAAAGTCGTACGTACCCAACATCATTGTATCCACCACAAGGACTGATTTTCATGCCCACGTTCTCTCCAAAGACTTCTTTGAACGATTTCAAAACTTCAAGACCGAATCTTGCGCGGTTCTCGACGCTACCACCCCATTTGTCTGATCGAGTGTTGGATGTATTATCAAGGAATTGAGCGACGAGTAATCCATTAGCGCCTTGTACTAATGCAAATGAGTTCAGATTTGAGCGTAAGTAAACAGAGAGGCGCTTCTGGATCGTACTCACACTCGACTCCATCAAATCCTGCGGCTTTGGCATTGATAGCGGCTTGTTTGAACTGTCCAATGATCTTCCAGATCGTAGTTTCATCTAGTTCAGTGGGCTGAATAACATCCAACAGTGAGATTGAATTCGAGATGGTGGTTATAAAACGTACTGCTACGTAACCTGGCTCTCCTGGAAGGAAGCGAAAAATTCCACCACGAGCGGCGATGGCAGAAGGTGCATAAACAGGAACTCCAGCTAACTTTTGCTGGGGTGCATCAGGGTGCGAAGTACGACCGGCTGAAGTGAGTCTTCTTCAGTAAACGACATAGGTGAAACATGATGTAAAAACGTACGATGCCAAAGCTGAGCGAGGATTTTGCCCTCCGCTAGATGGACGGCATCTGTAATATTTTTCCACCCGACAACACGTTGCTGGTTCCAAATCCCAGGAGCGTTTTGCCATTCGGTTCTGAGATGAATCGTTTAGTGTCTGCAGCACAGTGTCGTGGAACGCAAAATTTACCCTTGTCTTGACACCAGGATACCCTCAGTAACAATGAGACCTGTACCACCTTGAACGCGCTGGAGGTAGTACTCCTTCATGAGGTCGGTTGGATATGTCCCATCTGCACGGTTTCGCGTCAAAGCAGACATTCCGATGCGGTTCTGAATCGTATGTGTTCCGACTTGAATGGGAGTGAAAAGATCTGGGTAGTTGGAGGAACCACTGGTGGTCGTCATTGTCGCAAAGTAAGGTCGGAGAAAAGTAGAAAGTTTGGTGGGTTGGATAATCTGTTCGTTGAGTCGAGATTCTTCATTTTATGTCGTGATATTCATGATGCCGTAGTCTTGGTATTGTCCAAAAGAGGTTGAACCAGATCCGTACACGTAGCCAGGGTTAAAGAGAGCCTACGCGAGCAGGCAAAGAACATCAAAAAACACTTAAACCACCATTTCTAATCGGTAAAGAGCGCTCAATAGCGGTGGATGTACGCCAAGCGGAGTCAATCAATAGGCCTTGAACCTCGGGAAGCCAAAATCAGCTGCACGATGGCCGCCTGGTCGGTCACTCGAATTCCAGACCACAATTAATCGAAATAATGTGGGATTATTCCAGGCCTCGACATGGAGTAGTAGCCAGACTCGTTTAATGTAGGGCCTGCTCTAGTATTGAACATAAATTCAACCGGAGCAATGATAGACTCCAGGTGGAATTGCTGATTCAAGTGCCAGCTGGCGCTGAAGAGCAAAATTGCGGGGCAAACCAGTGACAATGGATACCTCAGAGTATTGGCTTCTTTTGGAGAGAAAGGGTGTGTGTATATGGCCGTATACAAGTCCCTTCAACCTCTTGCGACCATAGAACATTGGAAGCAAGTTGGAAGGCCGCGTCAACGATTCACACGCAAACGGATCACGTCACCGGTGGTAAGTCATTAACCTTTCGCATTTTCTATCACCAATACGCGCAGAGCGGTCACTCGGAAATTCCTTCTTTTTTTTAGAGTCAAACTTACGGATTTAATACCTATGCATCAATGGTTAGAGCTTACTCTTCCAATGTGTGCTCATATGCGCTTGAGCACCTGCAGCCTGAGGGCGCAGCAAGTGTTGTGTTCTTCCGCTTGGCTCGGCGACTTCAAAAGTGTAAATTTATACTTCATCGTTCTCTTACACATCTAGCAAAATCTCATATACATTTGTCTGGACTTTGAATTTAGAGAACGCGCAGTTACCGACGAGAAAAAACCCAGGGTGTGTGTGTACAACACTGCCGAACCCACGTTAGGCAAAAGCAGTGTAAGGCCCCTTTGATGGCCTTGAATGATCGCATCCGTCAAATTTTAAGCCCGATGCTTACCTCCGCACCACAATGAGCGACCAAGTTACCCTCCAGTTCACAATACTCGGCGTTAAACGGGCTTCTTCCGTTAATATCAACGCAAAAGAGGGAATTGACGACTTGAAGACGCTTATACGAGAGTCATACAAAAACAGCGAGTTTAAGGAGATTGATGCTGCATGTCTCACCCTTTGGAAGGTGCGTCGATTCGATGATAGACTTTTATATCTGCCAGTCTATAATGTGTTGCCCAAGGGATATCGTGACAATGGTGATCCAATCTCCTACACCTGAACCTCATTTTGGAACGAAGTTACGCCTAGTTACGTGTTTGGAGCGCTCTCGACTAGTCATTTCTCTCGAGGCCTTCCCAAGCAAGAAGATCTTCGAGGCAAAGACGTTGCCAGTATTCTCCTACTTGTGCTACACGAGGGCACTGTGCTTGACGACGTCGTAACGGAGGAAGAACAGAAGGCCCTCAATGAGTGCCATGAAAAAGGCTGGCTTCATTCAGATGAAATTGGTGTCTACGGTGACAGCCACATTGGATACATATTTGCTTCGCCTCTTCATCGTCTGTTCGTCGAATGGAGCCTCACAGAAATCCACAATCTCCCCCGAAATTTCTGCCAGCAACCTCCTTGAGTTCACACTTCAAGTTATTCGATTATTCTCCTCAAGTAAACTGTTAACTCCAGGAAGACTTGGTCCTGGGTGTGTTCAGAGACCGCCTGAAGCAGCCTATCAGGATGAATTCTACCGGTCCTGCCATGTAGTTTCGGAGGGCGCAATTGTCACCTTTCCTAAATTAGGGAACGCGATGGGGCGCATCGAGTTCTACATCCTGCACAAGAAACGGGGAATTGAACTCCCCCGAGATGGATCCCAACCAAACGAAGACTTTGGACGTTTCTCAACTCCAGAGAAATATCAGCAAGTAGTTCCAACAAATGAATATATCATTCTCGACTTTTGTTTGACGCTACCTCAAATTAAACATCCAGGTACCCTGCTTCCTCATTTCTCGCAACTTATTATTTATGTTTTACCAATTTAGGACTCAATAATTTATATCATATTGCAGTTCTACCTATGACGAAGTTTAGATTCTTGACAATGACTTAAATGTACCAGAGGTGAGAATTTCAGATTATTGGCCTAACAAATACATTCCAACAGGGGATCGGGCAAAGACACCTAATCGGTAATTTTATTGTAACTAAATATTACTCTTATAAGAGCCTGGAGACAGATATTAATATAACAAAAGTCGTGAATATATTTTTTGGCCTTGTAATCTGCAAAAATGCAACAATTTCTAACTTGTCGATTGCGATCACTCGGACCGATTGGCACCGAGAGTTCTCTGTCTACCAAACGATAAAGCAAGATGGCTTTGGCTAGTGCTCATCCAAGGTTCTCGTTTTGCAAGAAGAGAACTGCGGCAAAAGCATCACTATGAACGTTTTGGTCTATTCGGGTCCCGAAATCCTCCAGTTGTCCTTAACTCACGCCCTCTCGTCTTTGCGAGCCATTCTTCTACCACATTACACGGTTCAACCGATTACGGCGCCCGCTCTCAAGACGCAACCATGGAGGCTATCTTGTGCACTTTTGGTGCTTCCGCAGAGCCGAGATTCTCATCGCGAAGGTTTCATGTCACCTGCGAGCCAGCAGATCAAAGAATACGTTGAAGGTGGGGGCAAGTGTTTAATGTTTGGCGTCAGAGCCACTCTCCATTCACGCTCAGGAAGCTTGGGATTTGGGCTCAGCGGTGGTCTTAAAGGCCTTACGCTAGGCTTGGAAGGAGATGATGGTCCTGCAGAAGTGCCACTCAAATTCTCCGACCAAGTCAGAAATCGTCGCCTCACGTTTGGATATTTGGATGACAATGAACACTTGGTCATCAAACCATCGATAATCACCTTGAATGCTTTCCAAAAAGATTTCAAAGGCATCTACGACTCAGGCCTTCCGAAGCTAAATGGGTTTCAGGGTGCGGAGGAGGTCTCGATCTTGGGCCGCTTTCCATGCAACAAAAGCGAGCTTGGACCCATCGCGGGATTGAAGATTGGAATCAACGAAGGCGAACTCGTTGTGTGGAGTCCTAGTATTGAGTTCCCTCTTACCGAGGAGCCTGCCTCCTCCATTGAACACAACATTTCCACAACTGAGATTCAGGCAGTAGACGATGCTCGCAGAGAGGTTCTGGCAAAAGTTCTTGTCGCCCTCGGGCTTCAGCTACCTGCAAAGGAATCCCACTCGTCTGTAACTGGAGCCAATCCAATCCCATATTCGAAACCTCTCCCGCAATTCTTAGTGTCCTCACCTCGTTGCCCAAACATCGTCAGAGACGTCCTCAATCAACTCCAAAAAGCCCCATTCGTGCCCTCAGCTTCGGTCCAAATGAAAGTTTTGAAGGATAGCGTCGATATATTCCAACTCTATTCCTCGGATACAACAAACCCTGAAGAATTCTTGACGTCTGTTCGGGATCCAGTCGCCGATCAAGCATCAGAAAAACTCTCTACTGTGCAGCATAAAAAGATCATATCATATTCAGATGGACGATTACCAGACTCCAAGCTCACCCCGCTGTTCAAACTGGTGGAGTACTTTGACAGTCTCAAGCTTTCAAGAGAACGGCAAGGTGTGGCCAGTCTTCCAGAGATAGGAAATCCCTGGGGTATAGGCGAAGCTCTTCTGTATGGCGAAGCGGTAACGAGCACTCAGACTCTCTTTGATAAGTAAGCCTTAAACTTATATTTTTATTTTTTACAAACTTATCCATCTTCTTGGGTAATAGCAACCCCTCTTTCTCATCCAACCTCCCAACTCCGATTTTATCCCTCGCATCTCATCAACTTGCAGGCAGAGGCAGAGGGGCAAATATCTGGTTGTCGCCTTCTGGATGTCTGCAATTTTCTTTACTACTTCGTGTACCCCTCTCGGAGACGCCGACGTCTCCCGCTTTTAAACCGGCGAAATTAGTGTTCGTCCAGTACCTTTTCGCCTTGGCGGTGGTAGAGGCATGTCGAGATGATATAGTGTTGGGCGAAAACTTAGGTGGTAGAGTGCGAATAAAGTGGCCAAACGATATTTATGCAGATGTTGGTGTAGACGGGAAAGAAGATTTGAAGAAGATTGGCGGGGTTTTGGTGAACACAAGCTTTCAAGGTGGCATGGTAGACATTATCATTGGTAAGATCCTCAAAAGGCTCGTTATACGCTCTTCTCTTACGAGGCATCACTCCTTTGGGTAGGCTGCGGCATCAACGTTCTCAATTCCCTTCCCATCGCTTCGCTTTTGCAACTGAAGAATCTTCATTCAAGCGGAAATCAATCGAAAGATTCTCCCACTATGGAAAAAACTGCCGCTGCTATTATGACTCGATTCGAAGAAATGTGGAACACCTTCATCCTGAAAGGCTCATTCGAGCCATTCTTGGGCCTTTATCTCAAGCGTTGGCTACACTCGTACATTTTTTTTATTGATTCATCTCATTTGCAGGACACTCACGCAAACTACAGCGATCAACTGGTCACTCTGACCACGACGAATCCACCAATAAAAGTGAGGATCGTCGGCATTACGGCCGAGCATGGTTTGTTGAGAACAATGCCCGAACGTCGCACGAGTGCTACTGGACTGCTTGGCTCATATGCAGCCAGAGTAGATGGCGATAGCTCGGATACTGGCGAATATGTGGATTTGCAACCTGATGGTAATAGCTTCGATCTCATGGCAGGGTTGATACGGACCAAAACATGAGTTGGTCGTCGTAATTCGAATTAAATTTGTTTGGAATAAATCGCACACATTTAGATGTCTTCAGACCTGGCCATACGAACGTGAAAACTAGCTAAAAGATATAATTGATTACGAGAAAGTGGACAAGGTAAACTTTGTAAGATGAATTCATGCATAATGAGTATTCCAATCAAGAAGTGTATGGAGGGTCGCAATGGATTTTGCTCATGAAGCAGCTATACGAGCCTGTGACCCCATTCATTGCATCGCAGAATTATTCCTCATCATCTCGTTGTGTCGTTATCTTGAAATTAACATGCTGTAAAAGTCCGAAGATTGGTGAATCAGAGGTTCTTGAGGGTATAAGGCAGGTATAAACAGACCAATCCAAGATTGCCTACAACTCGAATGACCAATCACACTTTTATTGTGTCGAATTCCCTCCCGTCAAAGTACCTCTGCTGATGATGAACAGGCGTCAGATATACGGTTCAAACATATAATATTCGAGCTTACATTATCCTCTGGGAAATGAACCTGCTCTGTTCTCACACTGACGCTGACCATGTTGGAAGGCCCTCTTCGTTGTTGATCTGCTCTTGATCGACTGAAGGAACCAGTGGACAATTCGACAGACGTTGTTGAGTTGACCCCTTCTGCCATCTGGATTCTGCTGTTGAATACCGCCATCATGGAATTAGAGTACAATTTTCCAAGGATCCCGGCTGTCGCCATGTAGTATGTCGGATGCCCAGGCAAAAGCGCCAAAACGAAGTTTAGTAGTGCGATCACAGCTGTCAATCAAACGAAAATCAATCAGCAAGACCACGAGCGGCTTTACTCTGGGCTTCTTACCAGTCAAAGACCCTGTTTCAACCGTTAGGCGGATAATCTTCTTCACCAAGTTCCGAGTATGTGCCATGCCAGTGTTTCGTCGCGCTAGCTGTCAATTTGTTGCTGTGATTAAGATGAAAGGCTTATGGAGACGATAGAATTAACCCACATAAACAGTCATGCATATGGCAATGATAGTATCACAGAGGGCGCTGCCTCCGTTCCAGATCTAAAGATTTCATAAACAATCGCTCGGGAGAAACTAATCGCAAAAAGAATAACTCACTCCCGTGGTGATGAGTGAATCGGTGCCGAGAAACTTGCTGCTATATTTTGCGCGTTCCGACATCACTCCAGTGGCGATCGCGCCACCCAGCTGAACGACGGCGAGCTACAAAATGAAGAAGCTTAAGAGGCTATGCGATTGCGCGGAGAGGTGGGCGCTCTTACTAAAACCACAAAAGATGCCACTATCTTTGAGTCTGACAAAACCTTGATGCGATATGCATAAAAAGTCTGTGCGACAAATGCCACTGTCGTCACCATTAGTTGACTGCGTGATCTACCACGTTCAAATATTCACCGATGCCACTCATAATAGGAACGCTGAACCATATTGTGCCAATCTCGTCCAGATATAAAAGGTTCCCAAAGCCATCCGCGAATGCATGGAAGGCGGTCTGGGTTAGTATGAACGTTTGAACTGCTTCAAAGACGTAGACACCATATGACAGCGCCTTGCTTCGGGGAGGGTCGTTGGGAAATGCGAGATGGTACATATCTAGCAGTTCAAGTGAGACACAGTAGAATAAGATCACACACGACTCACATATCTGCATTGACAGTACGCCGAAAAGTGCCCAGTTCAGAAGGTGGCCGACTAACTGTTGCATTTGATGTTAGATGTATCGTTCCGATCACGACGATCAGCACTAACTAATGGGCCAGCTCTATCAATGTTTCTCTCAGAAACCAAACAGAATTTGAAGAAGATTGCTTGACTCACATCCGTCCAATATTAGGGGGGATCGGAGGGAGGGCATTGGGAGGTGAATCCATTGAGTGGTGAAAGCAAGCTGCTTCCAAGCCGACAATCAGGAAAGGGCGAGTTATATATTCGCCACTCGGTAAGTCTTCGACTTTATGGAGATCATTTGGAGATAGATGGGTCCAGGATGGTGGGATCAATACAGAGGCCCGGAGTTTGTAAGCACATTGACAGTATATGGACCATCCAACGCAAGATAAGTTCACTTCAAGAGCTTTCCTACTGGAATGTCAATGCTTCTGAGGTTATACATAACGTGGAGCTATGGTAGAAGACTGACCGTTGATTTTAAATCCCTGATGGGCAAACTCGGTAATCAACACCCTAGATGGGATATACCGGGTCAAGTTGATGGAAGCAAGAGAAGTTGGTTCAACTTTCACCGTCCAATATCAAGTAGTTCTTGACATTCCAAATATGAAGAAAAGTCGCGCTCTGATCAGAAAATCATCATTGTTTTCCGAGGTACCCGATCGACAGAAGAGTAGTCGAGCATCATGAGGTAATTGTCAACAGTCGACCAAGATTTAGCATACGAGCAAGTCATGGACATGCAAAAAAGAAGCGAACCTGATTCCCTAAATAACTGAGCTCGATTGCCGGCCAAAGAAGATGCATAGCACTTGTGTCCACATGTTTGACGATCCTTTCAAGCTCAAGGGGACCAATACGGATCAAGACTTGATAAGCAAGGTATGCGCATGGGCAAGGTGTAGAGAATATTCTGACGGGATTAAAATGGTTAACAAGAAACCACAATTTTTGAAAAAGAAGTCTATCAGAGGTATGAAGGAGTTTTAGACCAGCACAAAAGTTACCATTTGTCATCGCTTTGCGGAAGAGTTGAGCTACAGGATGGTGGCGATCATCGATATCGACGCTCATGGAAGTTGCCAGACATCATCATTAGGGCGCCGTTTCGGTCTTCGCTGAATCATTGTACAGAAAGTCAATCGACTTGCATCATCTGCTTCTAACTAGCGGGCCGCCAGGAGCTCTTCCCACAACATAGCACTCTTCAACTGTACATTAGACAGGCGAACAAGGCGGGCGATCTAGTGCTCCAGAATCCGTCCTAAAGTGGCAAGGCCTCTCCATCCTATCAAAAAGGCCAGCTGATGCGAGTTCCAAGGTTGGTTCATCTCGACTTTGCAAAAGACTCTCTCTCCTCTTTAAGTTTACCCTCCTGTTCTGCATTGTCCATCAAGTCGGATTCAAAGTTCGATAGATTTTCTTCTTGGGGTCGGTCAAACACTATAGTACTATATTCGAGAATGCGACCGAGTGAGGCACCGCGCCACTATATGTGACCGAACGTATCCTGCTGTTAAACATGGCCATCAACGAATTGGAGTATAATTTGCCGACAATGCTTGCAGTTGCTCTGTAGTAGGTGAGATGGCCCGGTACAAGCGTGAGGGTGAAATTTATTAACGCTACCGCAGCTGTCGAAAAAGTAGATAAGAAAGGGGTTTCATGTAATTTGAAGCCATTACCAGTAAGAGATCCAGTCTCGATCGTTAAACAGACCATCTTCCCGACCAACCGTCGAGTTCGAGGCATACCTGTATTTTGTTTGGTCAGCTATTGGACCCATTAGTAAAGTGAAAATCCGACGTAGAGGAAACGCCCACATAGAAAAATCATGCATACGGCTATAATGATGTCGCAGAAGGCGCTGCATCCATTCCAGACCTGAATATTTAGCAAAACCAACGAACAGGAGAAGAATCAAGAAGGGAACTGACCCCAGTGGTGATGTAAAGTTCAGCGCCCACAAAGTTGCTGCTAGACCGAGCCCGTTTCGATACTATGCCCATTGCGATACCTCCACCTAATTGAACCATGGCAAGCTGCTCGATGAGATGGTCGCATAGTCGACGATAGGGATGCTCACAACTACCACTACCGAGGCAACGATCGCAGATTTCGACAGAATCCGAATACGGTAGGCGTAGAGTACTTGTGCCATGCAGGCCACTGTTAAAACTATTAGCTCAGAAGGTTTCAACCCCAATATTACAGCCACTAACCAATGGCACTCAAGATTGGGACGCTGAACCAGACAGTGCCGAAATTGTCGAGAGTTTTGAGGTTGCCGAACCCCTCAGCAAATGTGTGAAAGGCAGATTGCGTCAAGATGATGGTTTGGACTGCTTCCAGCACATATATACTGTAGGCAGCAGCTTTGCTCCAGGTGTGGTCGCTGGGGAAGGTGAGATAATATATATCTGTAAAAGAAGTGGTGAAAAAGAATCACTCAGTGGCCTTCAGAAGAAGACGCACATATCTGCATGGATAAAGCTCCAAAGAGTGCCCAATTGAGAAGATAGCCAGTCAACTTCGCCTCTCAATGAGGTTAGAATGTGAGAAACCTTTTGTGTAACTCAACTAATGGAGAAGCGCTAAAAGCAATTGTGTAAGATTTTGCGAGAGTAAGAAGAGTTGCGCCTTACAGCCGACCAACATTATCAGGAATGAGTGGTGGAGAGTTCGCGGATGGAGATGAGTCCATTGTAGCAAGGTAAACCCTTTGATTAACTCTCGCGCCCAATGGTCGCTTTATACCTGAGTCTTCTGTGATACATCTCAAATTTGAGGCATACGTTAACGCCCGACGTTCCGTGCATGCTTTCGAATCACTGAAACCGACAAGCCTACCCGAGGTTCTCGGACAGTCGGAGATGGGGTTATTACGCGAAGAATGGAAACTGCTTCAATACCAAAAGGATAAGTAAGGCTGAGACTTCAGAGAGAATAGCTACTTGGTGGTCTTGAACTGGTTAAGGGGCTGAACATGGACAAAAGAAGTGCAAAATTGATGTGGAGGGGATCGTGGGAACGATATTATTGATGTATTCTCGACGTGGTATGTAAGTACTATACAACAAATTCTAGCTGTCTAAACTTTCCTTTCAGAATTTCACGAGCTGCATTAGGTTTTGCTAACCTGAATTCCGCTCAAATCAAAACTTGAAAGATTTCCTTCTTGTGAGCGACCATCGGAAAATTTTGAGAACTCGACCGATGTTAAGGAATTGGTGGCGTGCGATGAAAGACAGATTCTGCTGTTAAAAATCGCCATCAAGGAATTCGAATAAAGTTTGCCAACGGTGCATCCAGCTACAACATAGTAGCCTGAGGTTGGATGCCTGCCAGGCAGTAGAATCAATATGAAGTGGATCAGCGCCACCACAGCTATCAAGACGGTCAACACAAGACAGTTCAACATGGGATGTCGTATTACTTGCCGGTAAGAAGTCCAGTTTCGATTGCGATACGAACAACTTTTCTAATTGTTCTTCCAGTTTTGATTAGGTCAGTATTCCATCTTATCAGCTATTGGGTATGCTATCATCGCAGATGAAGGTTATCAAACTGGAACTTACATATCCCGTCATGAAAATTGTAATGATCACATCACAGAGCGCACTACACCCTTTCCAGATCTAAGAGGTTGCATTTGAGGTGAGCAATCAATATTATGAAGTTAATAGCTTACTATGGTGCAGGTCAGAATCTCAGTACTCGTAGACTTACTGCCGAACCGCGCTTTTTTTGACAGAACATCTGTTGCAATTCCTCCGCATAGCTGAGCAGCTGCAAGCTAATCAGGGTATTCAATAATTGTTTGCGAACAACCCATAGAATAACTGTCGAGGCACTTACTACTAGTACAATCGAGGTTACAATTTTCGATTCGACCAAAATTTTGATGCGATAGGCGTAGACAGCCTGTACCATAAATGCCACTTTAATAGACGTTATTAAGATGATAAATGCTTTGTCTTTCTGGACACTAACCGGCACTGCTCAGAACTGGCAAGCTGAACCAAACCGGTCCCAAGTAGTCGAGATGCGAAAGGTTTCCAAACCCTTGGGCGAAGATATAAAACGCAGTCTGGGTCAACATAAGTGTCTGGATGACCTCCAAGCCATAGATAGTGTATGAAAAGGCTTTGGTCCATAACTTGTCGTAAGGGAAAGCAATATGATAAATGTCTGTGAAATTTTTTTTAAAGATGTCTCATTTTATCAAAAGGAGATACTGACACGTCTGCAGAGTTAAGACTCCAAAGAGCGCCCAATTCATAAGGAAACCGAACAGCTATCATATCGATTAGTGCCATGTGTGCTAAAACGTTTTTAGAACCAACCAGTGGGCCTGCTCTGAAAAATGAAATGAGATTTAGAGAAAGAGAAAGGATTGTGATACCAACATTAAGGAGATAGCAACAGGAATTGGGTCAGAGTTTGCAGATGAACTGTATGGAGGGCGCATCGGGGAAAAATTATTTATCGATTTGCTGTTATGTTGACAGTCGTAGTTCAAATACACCCACCTTGGTCCCTTGAATCATATGATATCTGAGATATATGCGCTCCCTCTCACATAAATCAAACGTTGCACCCTCATATAACTAGCTCGCCCTCATATATTCAGCAGTTGCTCTTACATACTGTCACCATAAGGGTGATGCACTCTCATTAACATGCAAATCCCTCTTATAAGTTGGTAGTCTTTTCATTTTTGGTCATCCCTCTTATATATCTCTGCGCATCCCTCACACTCGTCTCTGAAGTATTTTGTACCGCTCTTACATACTTTCATGAATCCCTCTTACTTATTCTCGGCACCAGCGGCATTTGAGCCCTTGATCGGCAGGCTCGGCAATGAGGCATCCAATCGGAACTGCTCGGCGCATTTGATCCCGTCAATCTTTGCCATCAGTACCACTCCGTTGGCTCAATCTGCGCCTAACACCCCTTGGGTCACTCTTTGGTGGTCAGTATCTATAGAAGTGCCTAAATAAATTGTTATACGTGAACTCGGATTTTGGAGGGGCTGGGAGGGCTTTAAATGCTTGTCTCAAGGATTATAAAAGCTGTTGAAATTGACAGGGGGGAGGTGATGTGGAGATCAAGGAGTTTGACTTCGAAATCGAAGAGGGCAGGGGCTACGCAGGGAGTAAACGAGCCAAAAAGGCGTAGAACATGAGCAGGGCGGGCTGGAGCACTGCGAAGACTAGACAAAAATTCAAATAACGGATGGGTGTAAAATGAATCGTTAATAACAACGGACCTCGGAGAGAGTGAACTACAGAGGTCAGAACCAGGCCCCGGGATTTTGAGAGGTGTTTGGATGTTGG
>MU157909.1:104854-134328 GCA_015657495.1 Crepidotus variabilis | reverse complement strand
GCGACGATTTGGCAATTGAAGTCAGGGACTTCAATTATAAAAAGGGGGTAATGTTATGAACCACATGTAGCACTTAGTACCACCCATGGGCGTAACCCTTCTTTTTCTTTTATCTGCCACTTCTTTTCTTCTTCTCAACATCTTGTTCCGCCTCTAAAAGCCTTCTTTATGACTCGTTCTACTCAGTACTACAGTATATAAAGGCACTAGCTACTGATTGTAACAGTAGCTTTAACTTAAAGAATCTACACTATCCGTTCTTACTTCTAAGGCTCAGTGTGAGAGACAATACCACTTGAGGAAGTGGCATTCTCGGCGCTTGATTGATCATCGACGAAACTACTTATATTCGACTGTTGCTAGCTACTCTAAATACGGAGTAACTAGTTGAAGTCGTAACACACCGAACGAGTTTTTGGACTGCGAAACGCTGTCTCAACTGCTCTCCGTTCGCTTAGAGTTAATCCAGTGGGTACGAAGTCGTTCGCCTTGTGCTAGATGCTCCGTTGGCAAAGAGAAATGGTTCTGTCCTCAAAATTGCAGATACTACGCCGACGTTCAGTCTCGTATCAAAACTGAAGTTGAACTTGCGTTTACCGACGAACTCGCCGCTTTTCCTAGTCCAAATGTCGGAACCGCTCAAGCGGAGCCCCTGCCTCCAGTTTCTGCGACGCCATTATCATCGAACCAAATGGTCAAGAACTCGGAGTCTTCTACTCAGAATGATTCCACTTGTTCTCAACCTCCAGTTGTTCCCGTAGAGGGAGCACTCGTAAATACAGGCTGTGGACAAGCCTACTATGCCTCCAGCTAGCCTCGTGGCACAGCATCCATCATTTTTTGGCAAGAGAGTAAGTCAAACGAGCGAAGAGATGTTCTCACTACTGTTTGAGTACCTAGCCACCCCCATAGTCAGCGACCAATCACATGCACAAAGATGTCGTCGCTAGTTGCACATGGTTGCAGTCTAGAAATTTGGCGCCCTTCGCAGACTTTGATGATTGTACTTCGGCGATATTTTAACGAAGCCAACGGAGTTGATTATGAGTTACTCTTACGCTGCTTGGGACAGCCATCACGCTATGACTATTGTCAAAGCTTGTGTCTGGGACTTGTTCTGTATCGCATTTCCAAGTCTGTCTATGTAAAGGTTATTTCTCCGTTGATTCACATCCTAACAAATTGAATTTAGTGTTTCATTGTTTCTCCTACACAGTATCAGGGCGCGGCGCCTAATAATTGCGATCCAGTTTGATAAGTAGGTGGACGATATTGATGTAAGTTATTCTTCTAGCTTACTCTTTGATACTTCCACAAACCGATATTACAGCCCTTTCAGAAAAGGTCGGGAACCTTCAGAGTTTTTTGAGAGTCGACGAGAGAGCGAGAAGAGAGGAAAGACGCGATGACGTCAGGGAATTTGAAGGAGTTCGCTCCAGATTTCTTTTCTGGGGAGGAAGAAAAAAACCATCACGATTTCCAACGTTTTCTGAATTGACTGTAAACTAGTGGACCATGCCGAAAATAATACTGCTGCTACTACTACTTCATACTCTTCTCTTGGACGAATATGTACCGCTTGTCGTTTTGTTTGACAGGTTGATCAATTGATGTTAGCCTAACAACAGTTTGTCTGCAACTGCTACACACTCAGCAAGCGATTGTGCTTGGGTCTCCAAATCAACTGTTTTAAATGGCTACACAATCTACCGAAACAAATGATATTTGTGATGGCGCCACGCTCGTGGAGCGCCATGAACTCTATTACTTCGATTTTGCCGTGTTTCAGGTACAGCAACTATCTCGAGTTCAATCCGCCATCTGAACCTCACTATTTTACGACTCAGGTGCAACATAAACTATTCCGCGTACCAACAAATGCCTTTCTGGCATCAAATCCTTCTTTTTTCGAGATATTCGCCACCCCCAAGTTGGCAAGCAACGCCGACGTCCCCGAATGTCAATCTGAACTTCAACCCTCTATTATCAAGCCGCAGGATGTCAGTGCCGATCACTTTCAAGGCCTCCTCCTAGTACTGTATCCTTTGTGAGATACCATACTCTATCCACAGAGGAATAACCCTGACACGCGACATTACAGCACGCGAACAGCTGAAACTTTCGAGGAATGGATAGGCGCTCTTGACCTCGCCACTCGATGGAGTTTACCAGATGTGATTGCTCCTAGTTCTAAACAATGCACTCTTAATTCATGGATATAATATGCCCTCAGATACGCGTCAAGGCCATCCGTGCGCTTTCAAGCCCAATTGTCGGAGGAGAGAAATCAGCCGCTGAGTTTGCTGTAATTGCAAGAAGGTACCACATCAAGGAGTGGCTTCTTCGAGCCTTTGTCGAGCTAGTCTTGAGCGAAGACCTGAGCCTCAACTCGATATCCCAGGAAGCACTTGATCCAGAGGGTTTGGACTGGGAAACTTTGGCACGTTTATTTTCAATTCGTCTACAATTGATTCAATGGATACGAACACGTTTGGCTTGTTTTGTTTGTGGAAAAAAGGAATGGTTCTGCTCTGATGACTGTCGGAGCACGGACTCAAGTCATTCCAGCGAATCCACCCGAGTTCGCGCGAAGACCCGGATACTTGAAGTGTTTGCGGAGGAATTCGAGGGCATGAAAGACGAGGAAGTCTCGTTATTGCATGAGAAGCCTGTGATTACAAAACAAGCAAAACTCGAGGGTAATTACTTGATCGCTTTGCGCTAGACATAGCAGATATTGAAGTTGACTTCAAGACTCTGCTTCAAACACTACTACTAGCAACCCTGCAGTCGCCCAAGAGTCAAGCACCACATTTACATCTCCACCATCCGTGTTTGTTATCTTCTTTCCTTCACTTTTCCGGGACTATCTAACAAGTCCACAGTTATATTCATGGGTGGATTCGAAGTGACCTTGAGAAAAGGGAAAAGCCACTTTGGTCCATCTCGTCTTATGCCCCAGGTCCTAATGAAATAAAAATTATCGAGGGTTTCGACATGTCCCCGGAAGAGTTAAGGGTGAAAGCTGTCGAGGCGGTAAAGCGAGGTAACCTTGAACAATATGTGAGTACGTTAAGCCATACGAAGAGAGCCTTTTGAGAAAATCGACAGACGCGGTATGAAGCGAACCAGTTTGCGGCCGCTGAAAAGGAATACAAGGTCGGTGATCTACTCGGGTTTCAGTTTGTCAGGTCCATTCTCAGAGTTTTGTAGAAAGTTCGATCAAACATCCCAGGTGCTGTCCACAGAGCTTGGGAGCGATCTGAGCTGGTTCTCAATTCCTCCACAACGCCCTCGACTGTTGGCTCAGGAATCCTATCGCCTTCTGTTCTCTGCGGTACAAAAAAGCAGCGTTGGAATGCCGGGCCGAAAGTTGTGGTTTCCCCAGCATGGCCCTGGAACAGGGCGGGTCCAGAGGAAGTTGAACTCGAAACGATCAAAAGCACTCCTGTGAGAGTCACAGCCGCCGTAGAAGGTGAAGTGAAGCAGGTCTCTCTTTCAGGTCCTTCATCCGCGAGTGTCATCCGATCAAAGGGGAAGCAGCCTCTGCGTGAAAGCTCTCCATAGACTTCGCTTGGTTGGGCAGCTGCGACTGCGGCGCCCCCGTACCGTCTGGGAGTGGGTAGAGCAAGCAAATTAGCTCTCAAGAAGGAAAGTAGGTTCGTCAGAAAGGCGTGGACCTGCGCATACTGCGGGTTGTCCATATTCCAGGTCGGTGGTCAGCGACCTGCGTGTCCAAACTAGAAGTGCATGTAGTGTAGTATATTATCTATCTTGAGCTTGTAATTTATGACTCTGTATTGAATTCTTTTTTGACTGTCAAGAATAATAAGCCAAAAGAAAGCGAAAATGATATTGATTGACGTACTCTTCTCCAAATCTTCCTTCTCCCATCTCGTCATCTCGTTCTCTAATCCCGCCTTCTCCAGTTTTGAGGCTGGCATACCACTGAATATCTGCGTCCATGTAATTTCATCTTTCAACGAGCCTCTCTCCGTGGTTTGTGGTCTCCGATATAGTCGTGTCAGCCTCTCCAGTTCTTCCTCCGCCTTGGGGTCCTGCGCGTCCTTCGTCCGCAGGTGTTCTCGTATTGACTCAAGAAGTGATATTTTGGCATCGATTCGCGCTTTATCTTCCTCCACAGCGCGCTTTAGAGATACATAGTTGATTGAAATGGAGAGACATGCCAGCGAGTAGAGTGCATGGCGAAAATAAGGACTTGACAACATGGTTGGTTCGGGTTGATGCGAAACACGAGTTTCTGTTGGCTAGCGGAAAGCCGGACCGTTGATCATGATATGGCCAAGATTAGCGCCCGTCATGATTTCTCTTTCCGAGGGGGGTTGATCATCTCTTTCCATCTTTACCACTATCCAGCTGAGTCTCGTATACATATTCATCCCTGATTGAACGACTGCCATGGACATAGATCCCGCTGCTCCTGTAGCTGCAGTACCATCCCCGAATGATGGGGCTTCAATCCGAGAGCGACACCCTTCGTACTACTTCGAAATGGCTGTTTTCGAGGTAAATGGTATTGTAGTGCATATTTCACATCTAAAATATCTGATATTGTACAAATAGGTTGATGGCACCTTATTCCGTGTTCCAAAAGACGGTTTTATCGCCTTGGACCCAGGATTTTTTGATCGATTCAAAGGTCTCGGTAATGACCAACCTGGTGAAGAGACGCCCTTTGAAATCAAAGATACTACGGCAGAAGCCTTTCACGGGTTATTGCTAGTATTGTATCCCTTGTGAGTGAGGCATTTGACTTATATTCTTACTATGGTTCCTCACAGACAGCAGCCGTCGGACTGCGGAAACGTATGGCGAATGGCTGGGTGCACTAGATCTCGCAACAAAATGGAGCCTCAATGATGTAAGTCGTCATACTTACATTTACCACAGTCCAGCTTAGTCGAACATAGATACGTACCAAAGCAATTGCTACCCTTACCACACTCCACGAAACCTCCGCTACGTCGCAGATTGAAATAGCGCTTCTCGCAAAACGTTATCGCGTCAAACAGTGGCTTCGTAACGCTTATGCGAAGCTTGTTCAACAAGAGGAACTTAGTATTGAATCTCTGCATCATGGCGAGGATAATATTTTGGACTGGGAAACAATCGCTCGATTATTTTCGGTCCGAACCAAGCTTAGCAGCTGGCCCAGTACAACACCGAGACCTATATGCTACTCTTGCTCGAGTGGATATGGCGTTTGTCAATTCGGCTGCAGAAGTGCAGGTTCTCAAATTACACTGGAAAGAATTCTTGGGGAAGTGGATATTCTATTTCGGGGTGAATTCAAAAATATGGATATTGATACCAAAACGCTCAACCACGTCGATACTCTCTTCGATACTCTCTCCGAGGAAGACGATCTATTCTCATCCCCCCCGCCACCCACTAGTGCTGGAGGGAAGAAAAAGAAAAAGGGTATGAAGTGACGATCTATGAATGACAACAGATGACCACTTTTCGTGTAATTAAAATACCCTTGTCCTTTGCCTGAATGATGTTTTTGCAAATTTTTGAATGTTCGTAACGGTTTCTTTCCCCAAATGCCCAGTATGTAAATATGATATTCGACAGCGACCTCTGGGCTCTGGCCCTTGAGTACTCAAGGAAAGTGTCAACATCCCGCCGATCTCGGCGATCATGCGAAGTTCCCAAAGGTTTAAAGAGCGTCATGTCGGAAGCGAAGTGGAAGGTCTACTTTTAACTCAACAATATGAACATTGATGGAGCCTCAAAGAAACGCCATCATGATACATATTATCTCGATCTAATTACTTTCGAGGTAAGTTTGGCCACTGTATGAAGGAATACTGAAATCCTAATGTCTAATCTGATTACTATGATCAAGGTCGAAGACACAATCTTTCGTGTTCCAAAGAATCGTTTTCTGTCTCTTAATCCCGCATTCTTTGATCACTTTACTCTGTCTCAACAGCCAGCCACAGCTGGCAATGTTGTGGTGGTCGAAATCAGAGATAACATTATACAGATTCACGATGTATCAGCCGAGAGCTTCCACGCGCTTCTCTTGGTATTATATCCCTTGTGGGTAACCATCGTTTGAATGTCCATTTCATGTTGATCCCCAATCTTTAGCGAGCGAACGGCGTCGTCATACGAAGAGTGGTTGGGTGCATTAGATCTTGCAACAAGGTGGACACTACCTGAAGTAAGAGAACTTTTCTTATCCGTGGCTCGAAAACATCAACATAATCTGGATACACCTATAGATCCGCGTTAAAGCGGTCTCTGCTTTAGCTGCACTCAAAGAGAGCACACCCAAATCGTCTATGGAGATTATTCTATTGGCAAAGAAGTATCGAATCAAGACGATGCTCCGCGATGCCTACGCTCAACTCGTTACCGAGCAGGCCGATTTGACGATTGCATCATTGCGCCAACATGCGCCTGGGCTGGATTGGGAAACTATTGCACGACTTCTCGAGCTTCAATCACAACAATCCCGGGTGCAGCCTGAATACGTCCAGGAGAAACTCGACCCACGACCTAACGACAAGTGCGCAAATTGCTCGCGAAATTTTGACTATACTTACTGTTGCTACTACTGCGGCTACTGCAAGCGGAAGAACAAATGCTCACAGTGTACAGCTGGCTTGCTGACCCAGTGTGGATACCTCTGCGATAACTTGAAAAAGCCTGGTGTCGCGGTTCGAGACGAGGGCACTGTGGCTGCTTTAGTCGAGCGCATTTTTGCAGAAGAATTGGCCACAATGACAGACACTTAAACTGATGCCCTTTGACTCATAACACTGTATTTTCTGTTGGTAATTTAGAATTTTATCACCTTTTCTTTTAACCCCAAATAGTCAACTCCACAGCCGAGCTGGAGCTGAACCTCAGGTTACACTTCACTTACTGCAATTAAATTCTATCGTTAACTAGTTAAAACTTCTGATAGATGATCATGGACACAGGTGTCAACATCTGACCGACAACGCCAGACTCTTATTGCTGAACCACCGGTGAATCATTCCTCACAGAGCATCTCTGCGGCGGCTCTTCCTGCAGCTAGACGTCCGAAATAGCCAGGTGTGCTTGTGGTAAGCCCAATAATAATGTAATGATCATGATGCCAGTCGAACTACAGATTCAGTTATATTTTTTTGGGGGGTAACTATGTTATGTTCCCTGTGCTCTTGCTCTGACGAATTTATTATTTTTCGCAATGCTGTTAATGTTTATAAGCAACATCAGCAACTTGACCAAAAGGTTACAGAGGGCATATAACCCAATACAACCTAATATAACCAAAGATAACCCGTTATAACCTGTAACATTGTAAGTAACGGCAATTTTTCCGATAACCTGCAATGGTAGAAGACTTGGTAGGTAAATGATAACCCCGGTAACCTCTCGTAACCTCTCATAACTGCAATAACTCGACTCATTAGCCGGGTTGGTTTGTATCAGTATTTGTGCTGGTTATCAGGTTATCAGGTTTTGAAGTTACCGGTAACCCCTGTAACCGTATATAACCCCCAAAACCCCTTAACCTTTTGGTCAAGTTACTGATGAATCATTATGCTTGAGAAGGAGTCAACCGTTGGCGAGAAAGCTGGCTCACAATTCAGAAGATGTAACAATTTCAAGAATGAAGTTTTGCTAAGGATGTGATTGACCCTGGAGATATTGTCAGTTTGCATGGACAGCTTATTTTTGATGGAGAGTCATCGCGGATGCTGAACCCGGCGACCCAAAAGGGAAAGCGATGTGCCTTTTTAAGAACCTCTTATTTTAGTCCGCGCTTTACGAATATTGCCTAGATTTAGCAAGTCACCCCATGACAGTATGACTAACTCAACAAGAGTGCACATGTTCCGGAGAGATAGCCTTTTTCCAACGCGGTTCTCAATTATTAGTTGCACATGGTGAGCGTGGATTGCAGTGAACCACTCCCGAGCGAAGGCGTCAAATCGCTCTGATCGAAGTAATGAAATTCAGATCACATACATTTTGAAATTGATAATCTGACTCTTGGTGCGTAACTATTATGGCCTCATCAAGTGTTGGGTTCGACTTGCGTTCGACCGCATGGAAAGTATCAAAGAGAACCTGGATGTTCCAGATAGTATGAATAGCAAAGTTACAGACCCATGCCGGGGAGATTTTATTACCTATCGTATGCCCAACAATTTGCCGAGAAGGAGATATAAGAGCCCAAGAAATTCAACCTAAGTCGACATCACAACTACAGCTCAACTCAATACTAAATATCAATCGGCCAGAGCCTACCTTTCATTCATCATGAAGTTCTATGCCGCTCTCGTTCTCGCAATCGTGTCATTCGGCATTGGGGCTGCTGCAGCCAAAGACGACGCCACTGCTACTTTTACGGCCGAAAGCGCCCAATGCTCTTGTCACAAGACCGGGGACGAATGGATATGCGGTGGGACCGGTTGCGTTTGAGAGTAAATATGTAAGTATGCCTCGTTTTATGAAACTGGATTTGATTATGATACTAATATTCTGGTTTTGGTTTATTGCAAGGAGAGATTTAAACGCAAAATTTGGATGGGCCGGATGCTCTTGATTCGCTGTGCTTCGCAAGGATATAGATATCATATGATTTCCGGCATTCTCACGGTTGAGAGCTCAAGCCAATGAAAAGAACCTGAGCGGCAATCCAATTTTAGAGCAGCTCTGAGTGAGCGCGTTATTTAAACCACAAGATAAGAGAGAAGAGGTTACTGGGAACTATGCGATAAACTACATAGAAGAAGGCATACATGAATGATGTCGATGAGGTTGGAAGAGCGATGGTGGAGATCAATCCAGTGAAGGCGAAGGGACTGGGGATGACAGTGATATGGGATAATCAACGGGAAGATGTCGTATAATCCTCATGCTGGGTAGTACCCGAGTACTTGGAGATTTGGACTCAGCTACTGGTGGAAGTTGAGTCGCTGGAATCGATATAACGGGATCAAACCAAGAGCCGCCCTTTTGACTTTTGGTTAAGCAGCAGATAAAGTGAAGAAATGTTGAGATGCTTTACCTCTCGGCTTCGTTTGACTTGGTCAAATTCTGCTGCCCAATGTGAGCCAGCCCTCCCTCGCGATAGGGGAGTTGAGACGACAACGATGCTCCAGATTAAGAATCTGATGAGGATTAAGGTGACAAACGCAGCCACGGCGGCTTTGAAGAATCGTATTGATGAGGGATTGAATCGGTAGGCTTCTAAACTTGGTTCGTGGTGATACCTGTGTGCGTGGCCGCCCCGACGGTGCTCGTTGTGGTGGTGGTGGTGGTGGTGAACTTGAGGGTGATGAGTATGCCTTGAAAGACCATGATGTCCATGTTGTTGGTGTTGGTGTTGGTGATGATGATGCGAGTGAGACGCTGCCTGATAGTTTGGCGCGTGTCCAGCGTATGGGGGAGGGGGAGGAATTGTTGACGTTGGGCTCCTGGCCGCTGCAGAGCCCTTTGTTAATACAGTAAGAGGTGAGCGCTCGCTTATCGGAGACATTTGAGATTGATCTTCGTCAATAATAATCATGATCGACGGTCTTGACTAGTCTTGAGTGATTCAAAGACAAAGTACAGAAAAAAGATGTAGCTGAAGATGCAGACTCTCGACTGCCGGTTCCCCGCTGGTCTGACTCGTTCGAGGTGGTGGTAAGTGTAAGGAAAATAGAAATACCCCGTGTTCTGTCATATTCTAAAGAAGACCATATCTCACCTCCCTAACAGAGATGCCAGGCCGAGAGAAACCATGTGGTCTGCTGCGAGCGCCATCAAAGCACCATTCTGCTCAGTTCTTATTACTGCGGATGGGATGCTGTCATACTTCCTAAGTGGAAAGTAACATACAGCGTACGAAGTTCTACGAGCCAAGAAGCCCGGGATGCACAGTTCACAAGCACAAGACACACCACGGAGTTTGGCAAAAGCGCTACAGTAAAGGCACTTCAGATTCCGGAACGTTAACCAGAGTGACACTGTCACGCGATAGTACCAGTGACACCAGGTTGATGATCCTCACGTGCATCAAATTTTGGCAAGCTTGGACGACGACGAGCTTGGGGTCGTTACGGTCGTAGGCAAATGAACGAGCTGTTCTCTGGAGATGAAGACCACAGCAAAGGCGTTCAGTTTACCATAAATGAACACTACGCCAAAGCCTTCGAGTACAGGAAAGAACGAGAAGAACTTGAGAAATGTGCGTGTTCTTAGATCTCCATTACTTCACAACAAATCCTGAAAAACAAAATTTGTACAGTGAAAGCCAAGTATGGCTCTGACTACGATCCAAATGACTCTGAGCCAGAGTTCAGTACAGATTCCGAGAGTGCAGAATCGGAGGACGAGGATGGGGAAGAGTTGACTCCTGCCGTTGATGTTGCCATCCTTCGTACTCTCGCGAGGATAAAAAAAAAAGATCCTGGAATCTATGATTCACGCAAGGACATATTTGGAGGTACCTCTGATTCTCTCTGCACTACCCGCAAAGGGGTAATCTATGCTAAAATATCTGCCAGAGGAACAGGAGAAAATCTCCTCTGTACCAACGATCAACCCTGTTTTAACAGTTAAAGACAAGGTACTTAATCACTATGTACAGCATTTCAGCAACCTGCTAAACTCTTAATAGGTGAAGCCCGTTACGCTTCGCCAAGCAAAGCTTGACTCAGTTCTACGAGGGTCTCGATCACCGTCTCCCTCAGCCGAAGCGGACCAACTAACGCACGTTCAAGAGCAAGAGAAACTTAGGAAAGAAACCATCGCCGTATTCCATGACGCAGTTCCTGATACCGAGGGAGATGACTTCCTCATTCCCCGATCTAAAACAAAGGATGAACTCGAGCGGGAAGAGGAGGAGTATCGGGCGTTCTTGGAGAGAGAAGTAGGGGATTTAAACGAGCTGGTTACCATTGACGCTAGTCCGGAGATCCTGCAAGCCGATAATGAACATTTATCCGCATCCGCTGATGAACGACTGCCTGGAGAATCGAAGAAGAAGAAGAAGAAGACAAAATCAAGCCCAAATGACAAGGGGAAGAAAACAAAATCAGAGGAGGACCAGGAGTTTCTCATGAAGTGAGTGTTTTTCCTTGTGTTTGTATTAAGCTCATTCGGCTTCCTAGCTATATACTCAACCGAGGCTGGGTTGACCATTCAGAACGACACGTTCCAACTTACAACGAAATCACTGTTGGCTCCTCATCAAAGGACAAACAGAAAACGAAGAAACTCTCGAAAACTAATGAAGAAGTTGAGGAAGAGAACGCCAAATCCGATCTTGACGCCCTGTCAGACGCATCCTTTGACTCTCTCGCATCCCACTTCGAAGCATCATACAATCATCGTTTCGAAGAACCCGACGCGGCGGTTATCCCTGCCTACCCACGTAATATTGCAAGCACGGTGCGTCGAAGTGATACCGTGCGCAAGGACGCTCGAGAGAGGAAGAAACAGAGAAAAGAGGAGGAGATAGAGAAGAAGAAAGAGGAGGTACGCCGCTTGAAGGCGTTGAAAATGAGAGAGGTCCGAAGAAAGCTGGAACTCATTGGACGGGAGGCTGGATTAAAAGGTAGTAAGGGAAAAGGCAAGAACAAGGCAACTGAGGACGAAGATGACGGCGTTGTTGATGAAGCTCTAAAAGACCTTGACCTCGACGGCGAATGGGATCCCGCAAAACATGACCTTCAGATGGCAGGGCTTTTCGAGAGGGACGAGACTTTCTTTGAACCTCAACACGACGAAAACGAAGAGGCTGCAGATGAAGAAGGCCTTCAATTTGACGAAGATGGAAAGCCTGTCTGGCACGATGATATCGACCTTGGGGATATACCTATATCAGACGACGACGCGTTTGGCGTTGATGAAAAAGCACATAAGAAAGAGAAGAAGAAAGAGTTGAAAAGGCTGAAAAAGCAACGGGAGCAATATCAGGATGATGAAGGCGTGGACATTGACGCGATGGATGCTGATGCTCCAATGAACGAAGGTCTCGAAGACGAAGAGTGGGACGGGACAGAGGAGATGAGGAAAAGGGTTCTTGACAAGTACATGGACGAGATCTACGGGCTTGAGTTCAACGACATGGTCAGTGATGATATTTGCATGAGCTTTGTATTACATTTACCCTTATTCTACTTCCAGATCGGGGACCTTCCAACGCGGTTCAAGTACATGCCTACCGAACCCACGACTTACTCGCTCACGCCGGCGGAGATCCTGATGGCCAGTGACAAGGAATTGAACGAATACATGTCCGTAAAGAAGTACGCGCCGTATCGTTTGGACAAACAGGACAAGCATCGGTACAGCAAGAAGAATCAGGACAAGCTAAGAGAGCTAAAAGGGAAGCTGGTTGAACGGGGTGGCGGACGTGCTGATTTCGGACGCAGAGACGACAATCATGGTGCTGGCGAAGGCGAGGCCAAGCAAAAGAAGCGCAAAGGAAAGAAAGAGAGGATGAAGATGAAGGCCGTGTCTGGCGACCAGGGCGTTGATTCAGAGCAGCCGCTGCAAGATCTTGCGGGAGAAGTCAAAAGCCTTGCCGACGAGCCTACCAAAACTCCTTCGGACGACATAAGGCCAAAGAAACGGAAACGAGACATATCTGACGATACTGGCATTCCACGTCCGTTAGGTGCCAGTGGAGTCCAGGTGGAAGCTACAGATCGTGGAGGAGCCGAGTCTGATGATGGCTTAAAGAAGAAGAGGAAGAGGAAGCACAAGAAGAAGGATGGCGTTATTGGAGACGTGCATGCCGAATAATATCTAGGTGAATATCGCTTTCGTGTCTAACGATACTGCCTCAATTGATCGTTTTCCGACTTGGCATCACCCCAACTACATTTCCCGCAGCAGTTCCACTTGAAGAAGTTCATATTTAATTCACCACGTTGAAGATAAACTTTATCTCTGCAAAACTTGAATAGCTTCGCCCTATCTTTCCGTGATGGTAGGAGCTGCGGAGGATCCATCATCCAGGCCTTTGCTTGGATCGTCTGCCTTTTTTGAACTTATGTTTCCGCAGCATTATGAGTTCCCCGCATGATCGAAGTCAATTCCGAGTCATGGCCAACGGGAAAGACTCCGATGAAGGCGCCATACTGTACTAAAGATAGTGACGACGCGTATGACCTTGGGCCCATTGCACACTTGCTGCGTAATCGCTAAAATGCATATAAACTCCCAAGAAACATGCCATCTGTTTCGTCTCCTAACTTTGTACAGGAGGGTTATTGACTGCAAACCATCTCCTCGTTTCCATGGCATCTCACCTAGATCAGAAAAACCCGTCGGGGTCGCCTTTGCCAAATGGCTACACTCTTTTGTCCTATTCACCTGACGATGTTATACTTGGCCGCCGCCGGCGCGAACCTTGCACGCCAAAGAGATTCTTCAAAGCTTTACTCATGGCTGGAGGAGCTTTCTTCGTTCTTAGCACGCTCGCTCACGGCACTTTCTTCTGTGCAAAGCGTTGGTCTGTACACTCAGTGATACCAGTAAGTCGAATATATCTTGTATTGTGCCACAAGTCAATGACATTGCCATATAGAATCACTGGGATGAGAACCCTATCCCCGATGATGTGGCTCTATCTCACTGTGCCTCCTCGGATGACTGGGAAGTAGAAGACCGAGTTACAGATTTCGACTGGAAACTCCGTTTCCCTTACCAGTCGACAACCCACTTCGACATTCCTTTGGCACCGGATACACTGTGGTTTGTGACTAAGGGTATCTCCTCTGTCGGCAGCCTCAACATCGTCACCTCGCCGGACCAACCAAAAGACAAGATCACCTACTACGTAACTGCTCACTACTATAAGGAAGAAGTACGTGACCTCGCCGATGTTTGTATCATCACCAAGAAAGATAACGAAAATCAAGAGGGAGTTGGAATCTTCGTATGTTTAGCTTACTTGAGTCTTTCAGAATATCATATTTAACCGATGAACAGACTTCTCGCCACGGCGAACCAAGACGGCGACGGGAAAATCGGCTCTCTTTCGAAACTACGATCGTCTTTCCCGAGTCAGATGATGGTTCGGCCCTCTTGATCAAGGATTTTGTCGCCGACACATTCATTACTCGCATCCAAACCTCCTCCTTAGCTGAAAAGATTATATTCAAGAATATTTCACTGCAAGGCTACCTGGCACCCATTAAATTCGTGAGTTGTTGAATCCAAGTTCCGTTTTTATCCTAACCTGCTTTTCTTAGTCTTTGAGAGCGGTCGAGGGTACAATCAGTACATCTAATGCGCCTATCGAAGGTTATTTCAATACAACTGGCAATCTCGAGCTGATCACCCGCAATGCCAACATTAAAGTTGACATCGTCGCCACAAGCGTGAAAAACGGTTCTGAGCCCAAGGTTATACTTGAAACCGTAAATGCTCCAATCGAGGGATCATTCCACCTCGTCTCGGCAGAAGGCGCAAATGGGACTTTCCACGTTACCGCAAAGACTCGAAACTCGCCTCTCAAAGTCAAATTCGAGGACGCACCTGCGGATGCCATCCTTGTCTTCAACGCCGAGACAGCTAACTCTCCTGCGGAGGTGGCCCTTCATCCTACCTTCGAAGGAAGCTTCCTCGCGGAAACATCCACGTTCTTCCAAGCTAAGGTCCTATATGACCAAGACGAGGAGGATCCGATCGGAAAAGAAAGGCAAAGGCAAGTGTTATTCGAAGGAAAGAATAATGGCCAAACCAAACAAGGATACGTTTTCTGGGGAGACCAAGAGAAGGAAAAGCTAAAGGGTAGAGTCACCGTCAAAACATCCCTCTCCCCTGTTGAGTTACAGCTCTAGCTATCATTCTGCAGTCTCGATCCATAAATTTGTCACTACATCGTATCATGATATGCCAACGTCGTTTCAGCGCTTCCAGTCGTACTTAGAGGCTCAAAGAAGACACATCTCACTAGACGTAAGTAAGAATATAGGCGGAATCGTGAGACAAGAGATTTTGGTTCTGAGAGTCCTCTTAGAGTCAAAGGTGAGTAACATTCGAACAAGAAAACAAGGTACAGTTCAAGTAAAGGTACGTTGTAAGGGGAACTAGATCGAAACAGAGGTCAAGGGAGTGGCCGCTTGTCAAGAAATACGCCCATCAGAATATAAACCAAACAGCGGCAGAGTAAGTAGCATATCTACGGACTGCGATTCTAAAGGGTTCGACAAGGATGATAAATATTAGTCCTATTAGCGAACTCTTTCGTTTTGTCTGCCAAATGAGGCCGCTGCAAAGTTAACATGTTATGTTTTGTGCCTTTTCTAGGGAGCCGCCGGTCCAGGTGGGCTTGGCAAGCCACACGTCCGCCTAATTCCACCAGCATGTGGTACAGCAGTGGCATGTGGCCCTGTTGTATGTCTGACATCATTACGCGCTAGAATTCTTTGCTGCGGTCCAAGTATATCTTTATCTTTAGCCATCATAGAAGACGACTGCTGCGCACACCCCATTGCACAAATAATCACTCGGAGTCTGAGACGTTGAGTCATAGAGCAATTCTCTTGCAACAACTATCATCAAGATGAATCCTTCTTCTCCAAGCAAGAAAACTACCCAAAGTCCTCCGCCAAACTTTGGCCAAAGCTCGCAGAGTAACCAGTCTGGTCCTTTGTTGTACTATCAGCAGCAGTCCCAGCCTGTTCATGTCATCCATGGATATAATCTCCGCGCGTCTCGTCGAGATTCTACTTGCGCTCGTTTTTTCTTCGCTTTTCTTTGGGCAGGAGTAATATGGCTATTTCTCACAATTACTGTCCATAACCTTGTATTTTGGACCCACTTTGGATATCCACCCTGGCCATGGAGACACGATGTGAGTGATCATTATCGACACTCGACGTTAAAGCTAATATGTCAACACAGTTCGAATATCCGGTTCCTCGCGGCTTCAACATCGAGAAATGTGTTGGATCCGGAGATTGGACTAATAACCACCACTCATTCGAGAAGCCAGATCTTCCAGAGCATGGCCCTTCTTCACATTTTCCACCCCTCAAGTCTGGATACTCGTTTGAACTTCCGCTTGACCCGGATACTCTTTGGTTCATTACCAAAGGTCGTTTATCCGGAGGGAACGTCGATATCGTCACCTCTCCAGACCAAAAAGCCGGACACGTCACGTATGAAGTTGTCGTCCATTATGTTACAGAGAATGCTCGTGATTTGGCGAAAGTTTGTCTCCTCAACACGGACAAGGGAGATGAGCAAGGCGTTGGGATTCTTGTGAGTAATAAGCTCTCTGATATCTACCGGCTTTAATGACGCTTTATCTAGACTCCTACTAGGCCTCCATATTGGGGACGTGAATATCATCTCTTCTTCGAGACGACGATCGTATTTCCTGAGAGTGAGAAAGAGCGACTCGCCGTTAAGAAGTTCGAGACGGACACCGCCAACACAATCCATCGAACATCTCATCTGTCTGACAAGTTGCTCTTTGACAAGGTCAATTTCCAAGGATCGAATAGTCCCATGCTTATCTTTGTGAGCCAAATTTTCATCCCTTGAAAGAAGATTTCTCTGACTTGGTCTGCGATGTAGTCCCTTGCTACCAATGAAGGCACTTTCAAGTCGTCGAACGGTCCTATTCGTGGCGTCTTCAATACAACTGGACACCTGACGCTCGTTACCAGCAACTCCCATGTCAAAGCCGCGGTGGGCTTAACAAGCAACAACACTGACCCCTCAGCTACAATACGTACAAGCAACGGGCCTATCGAAGGAGAGTTTAGTCTCTTCTCCTCAGACAAAGATACACCTGGCAAATTCGATGTCAGCACGACTACTTCGAATTCTCATCTCAGCACCAAATTTGTCACCGCCCCCGTCAATTCTGAGCTCCATTTCGCTGGGAAGACTTCAAACGGGCCCGCCACGGTCGTTTTACACTCAACCTACGAAGGAAAATATGAGGCTATTACAAGCAATTCCTTCCCAATCACGGTTCGCCACAATACAGACAAAGATGATCCAAGTGGAAAGGGACGGAAAAGGGCGGGATCTAGTCAGTCTGGCCGTGGCTACGCGAAGGGAGAGATATGGTGGGCTGAAAAGGAAAAGAAGGACCTTCAAGGGGAGGTCACTGTTAGAACTTCTAATTCGGCGGTTCACCTTGAATTCTAAGCGACTGTGGTGACAAAACCGAGGTCATTCATTTGAAACTGTTTCTATACTGTATAATTACTTAACATGTCAATATTGTCAATCATATCGATGTGTCCATTCGAAGCTACTCAGAATAGTTACACTCTTCAAGGTAGGACAATGCACTTTCAGTCTTGCCGCAAATGTCCCTGAAAGCGGAGAATCCTCTTCCGTGGCGACCCGCCGTGTCAGACTAGGTGTTTTTGGGTTACGTTGCAGTGTTAGTTCCTTCACGGCTGGGAACATCCCAACCCAAGGAATGAGGTGGCGATAGAAGTCCTCATTTAATTCCCAAGCTCCATTATCTAAAACCAACGTTTCCACCGCCCGCATTTTGAGCTCTGGTCGGTTTGAGCGTTCTACCATCCTGGGAGCACCAAGCCAAAGAGTAAGCCCAAGGCCTGCAGTGTAAACCCGTAGATGTAGCTTGATGGGGTTTACGCAGTGTGACAAAACGTCCAAGGCCTTGTCAAGGACTGTGAACTGATCCGAGTTTTCGTGACTTTCTACGCCAATTATCACGTCGTGTAAGAGGGGCATCTGTGTAACAACAGGAAAGAAGTGGACAAGCTGCTCTGGGGACGTGTGAAGTTTGCGGAGGGATTCGTACATAAGATGGTGGTAGGACTTGTTCTGCGTAACATCGGAGCGCCAGGTTAAATCCTGCCTGCTAGGTGTGGTGTTCGATTGGTAGCGGATGTGATGATATTCCAGTGAGTCGATGTGAGAGTGAGCACTGAAGAACTTGAGTAGAGGCAATCGAAGAATGGAGGCATATTTGATGGAGAAATGGTTAAGGTGAGGTAGATAAAGGAGTGAAAGAAGTGTCGAAAAGTCGGGTTCTCCTCCAAAAATATTTTTGAATTCGAGAGAAGTGAGTATATTGGAATGGGCCTGCAGAGTGGATAAGTAGAATGGCCGAAGAAAGTGAGGGAATGTTTGGATACTACATCGTTCGAGATGTATCTCTTCTGTCTGTCGCGCTTCACGTTTTAATATTCCCTTCAACCAAACTGAAGGTCGAGAAATGGTGTTGTTTAGAGTTGACTGTGGAGTAAGGACGCTGGCTTTATGAGATGCTGCAAGTTGGGTTGTTGTGACATGGATATTGCGGCACTTGGCTTGGATTACGGATATGAGAACATCAATTGTGGGTTCGTGAAGCTCATGAATATGCATCGAAGGAGGTGAGCAGATCCGCAACGTGACGCGATTGACAGAGGAAATTCTGAGGAATAAAGATGAGAAAAGACGTAGTTCATCGATAACTGCCCTCGAGTAACCCGTTTCCCCGCAATCATAGACGATTTCTTCAAGAGAGCGCCCAACGGTTTCGAGCGAACAACACAGTCCACGTAAGACCTCTCGATTTCGGCCAGGAAGGTGTGATTTCAAGACAAAATCTGGAGCCTTCCAATCGAAGTTCATAACTTCAAAGAATGCCTCCAATGAGATTGTATGGAGTGTCCTCGAGGTTTGAGAGAGGACGAGGAGTGTCGTCGAATCATTTACGCAGTCGATAATGGTTATCCATAATTCTGTCGGAAGTGTCAATTGCAATGGCATGCTCAATAAATCTGCAGTAAAAATCAGAGTTCAGGCCCAATATATTCGAGACCCTTCCAGATTGTAGCGAACTTACTACGAATGTGTTGGGAAGTAGCAGACCTACAGACCAACTGCAGACAACTGCGCAACAACTCGCCAAGCCGGCCCGGTAAAATATATCCAAAAATAGATCGATCAGAATGGCAATTTCTGGGTCATCAACTTATGTTCAAGCTTTCAAGTTGAATGTCTTCGTTACAGCGATGGGCCTTCAGAGCCTGATGGACTGACGCAGAGTGAGCAGTTCGGCGTTGCGGGCATTAGCCATATTTGGATATCGACTACGTCAATGGTAGAAGTAGATCAACATCTTCGATCCAGCGGAGGACCAATTCGAAGCAAGGATCAAAAAAGTGGTTGTTTGAGAGCAAATGGTAAAGCGCAAACTTTGATTTACGTATATTTTTCCAGTATAGGTTGAGATGTCCAGTTTCGAACTTCTCGGTATGTATGCCTCGCACGAACCTGAGAGGTTTATCGGCCTTTGAAGGGAGCTGAGGGAGTTTAACCTTCTGCCGACGCTTTGGCCATATGGACATGCGTAAACGACAACCCAAATATCTGGCAGACCCACCGTGAACTCAGCGCCCAGTTGTCATCGACTATCGTGTTCATCGGAAAACGTGTGTCGCAAAACTAGGGTGGGAAGGTTTTGTGAAATATCCACCAGCTGAACAAACCATGTGTCCTTGGCGTTTTCGGGATAACTTCTCTCGCATTCAGTAGATGAACGGCTACCATTCAATGCTTATTCAATACCCAGGGAATGGTAAACATCCCAGTGGGCCCTGTACTGGCATTTCTGATGGACTATCAGTTCAAACATGGCATTCTAAGATAAAATGCCGAAGCAGCCTTTTTCTTGCAGTCATTCCCCAAATTCCAGAATCCACGATGTTCAAAGTCTATCTGGCGAAATGATTCGCCGGCTCAGGAAATCATGATCCGGCAGCATGGTACGTCGCCGCATCCATAATCACAGATGACCTTCGCCACCGAGGATTGAATGAAACATACCTTGCCAACCGATCACAGACAAGTCAACTCCCAGAGGCGTCACAACCGCATGTGTGCAAACTGGCACAAGTGGGCGAGTTTCAGGCACAGCTGCACAAAGGAAATATAATTTTGAGCGCTTGGCTCTCGTTATTGAGGGAGTGTAATGTACTGTACTTAGCAAAGCTGGCAGTCAATATAGAGTACAATGAGAGGAGTAAAAAAGAGTGTACTGCATAGTTGTTTACAATTGAGAGTAGAGAATGGTGATAAAATGAAAACGCCCTACTTAAAGGCGCTCATCGAAATACTAGGTCCGTGAACAAATTCAAACAGCCTACAATCGACGGTGGGAGGTACATTGGTGACAGCGGAAATGTGGACAATTACAAGACATAGCGAAGACGTCGGGGAGTACACAATGTGCATGAGGGCGGAGAAATCTCGTGGCAGGTTAAATGGTTCTCATGACGAGCGGGTAATGATTCAAGGGTAGTTTTGAGGGATGGCAAAATTAGCGGATCACCTGAAATTTCTTGGTTAATGGAAAGACCTATGTGGTGAATTCATGGGAGGAACATACCGGAGTACTACGCCATTTGTCGTTTTCCGAACTGTAGTAAGGAGGTTAACCGTCGCGGTAGCTTTTTCGGTTGTTGGTGAGGCATTGGGAAGTAACCGACAGAATCGTTTGGGTCTGGTACGTTATGGCGCTCAAACGGCAGAGATATAATCGGCTTCACTTTAGGATTCCAATACAAACTCTCCTGGAGATGAAGAAGCATTTAGTTAGAGATCATTGGGGGCGGGTGAGGTATAGACGCACATATGGTGGGAGATCTGCGATAGGATATGGGCTCCTGAGATGGACTGCCTCCCCGAATTCCACGGTATCCATATCCTCGCTCCCTCTAGCCGTAGCGCATTCATCACTGTCTGAACTGGATTCATCCGAAGACCAATCAAAGAGTGATCGTCGGTCAAGTTTGACTTTCAGTGTCGATGGTGTGGGCGTCCTGCACTCCTCAACTACTTTCGCAGTCTCTGATGGTGGCGTACCCACACATTCTGACCAACACCAATCCACGAACGACTCTTTTGGAGTGTAGATAAGACGGTCATCAAGACCATCGAGACACGAGATGTCGAAGCCTATAGCTAATGTGGTTGGGTCGAAAATCTGGCTTAGAGAAGCAGATGTGCGGCGTTCATCAACAGTGGATATATCAGTTTCATCTTCCTCGGTTACGTCGCTTGGAATGGGCTGAGGCAGAGCCGCTGAGCGCTGGGTAAAGTCGATGATCGCAGACCATGACAATAATTCGGGGAACAGCTCGCTGTTTATCGACGTCGTGCTCATGCGACTTCTGTTCATCTATTAGCGCGTCAATGAACGGGTAACGAAAGGCAAATAAGGAGACGAACTGCAATTGTTTTTGAAGACTCCAACCGTTTACCCCCCACGGTCATAGACGGTGTCGTCGAGAGCCACGTTTCAGAGACGGGTGTGCGAGAGACGGTGAACATGACCAAGGATTATAGGAACGAATTGGAACGAAGATAGGAAAAGGGAAAGTGGCAAGCCACTCAGGTTGTGAGGGAGTAAGGGCGAGCGGAGGGAATGGCTCCTTCTGTGCGTATCGCATTTTATGGCACTGCTCCTTTTTGTTAGTTGGAGTCCCTGGAGCCAATACGAACCGAACTCAAGGAAGGTTATCAGGGTCAATTGTCCAAATCCGTTTGACATCACGGCTTAATTTGGAGTAAAAATGGAAAATGTCGGCCGGAACCGGTCAATTGTCTCCAGCACATGGGTAAAACTAGTAGTAACGAAATTTCAGGTAAGTGAGAGAGTTTCGGTTGAGAAGCTGGAGCTATCAAAACAAATTGTTACAATTCGGCGAAGTTACACTTCTCGAACAAGCTTAGGCCCACGAATATATCATGAAATTACATGTCACTCTCGATGTACTGGAATATACCCATGCTCCGATAACCCTACAATGTCCTCTGGAGATAAGCTCGACTCCCCGATTATGTCCGCTAGATGAGCCTAGTCTGGTCAGCTCGTTGCAAGGTAAGTTACTTAGTGAGCGGCCTGAACCATCATTGTCCTCGAGGCTCGAGTTTGGCAATTACCCCCATTGCCACAGACTGAAAGCCTTCGCGCTCACTCTCAAGCTTTAACACCAGACTAGACACTTTGTTGATTAGTGCCCTATCCGGACTCTGTGTGGCTGAAACCCTCCAGACCTTTGGAGCTATTTATCGAATGATATCCGAATCTTCTCATGTAGCCAACCACAGGAACTTGGTTTGTGATAGTACCAGTTCGAATGCCAGATTATTGTGCGAGAAAACGAGGTCGCGCAGAACAACCATAAAAACGCCGAATATCTAAACTCAGCATTGCCAGTGGCCTTGACTTCACTGGTTATAATGGCTCGTTATCCATTCCCTTATTATGTTCATCATGGCAACGAAAGTGCACTGCAGCATCAATAAACTTATGAGAGTGTGCCTTAATTCACCTCTAGGCACAACTAAAGATTCAGCTCGTTTCTTTGTCCTTGATTTGTGACTGTGTCGCGATCACAATAGTCATTGCTTGCCAATGCTTAGTATAATTGATCATGAGCCACCTTGACGCCGCAGACGAGAAGCCTACCAGACAGTGTTCAATTTGAGATGTCGGGATTGTCAGCACAACTTTGCACTTTGACAAAGATCTTTGCGTATGTCAAGCAAATTCTGAGCAGGCGGTTATTGATATACCAAGTGTCGGATAGAATTATGGGACCGAATTTCGATCAGCTGACCTTGTGAAGTCATCAAACTTCCCGTTATCGTTCTAACGAGTACTGTCAAATCAGCGTCGACGTCAAGGCTTGCAGTTTTACACCCCTGGCAATATGGATACAGGCAATGATGCTTCGATTACAAACGACGAGGAATATTATCTGAATCACGTAGTCTTCCTGGTGAGTTCTTGGCCCAAAATCAACTCCTGGGGGTTGGAAGTGATATACACACGTGTCCCAGGTGGAGAACACGAGATTCAAGGTGCCCACTCAACGATTCGAAGAAGAGTCAGAGGTCTTCAAATCTATGTTTACCTTGCCTCCAGGGTCGGACCTATCTTCTGAAGGGCAAACGGACGAACACCCTATCCGGCTCGACGGTGTGCTCAAGAAGGATTTCAAGGCTCTATTGAGAGTTCTATATCCAAAGTACAAACTCATGATCCTTGATTCTGAAATCTGCTTAAGAATCCTAGAAAGTTCGGAACGCGGCTGGAGCTGTCCACAGATGAATGGGTCTGCGTCCTCCATTTATCTACGAAATGGGCCATTGACAGTGTTCGCACCTTCGCCATTGATACCCTATACAGAGCGTTGAAGGGATCTCCACACAAACTCGTTATTTATGGGAAAAGATTTGATGTCGACGACTGGATTTTTATCGGCGTCGAGCTTCTGGTTCGACGCGCTACTCCAATGACGGATGAAGATGTTACTCAGTTGGGAATTGGAGAGGTTCTTCGCATTTCCGCGATTCGTGAATGCTACAGTTATATGACCCTTCTTCCGGAACGTGGTGAGAAGCCACGGGATGGGAGTCTGGATACGCGAATCCAGACAGTATACGAGCTAGCGGATGTCCCTGATTGGCACTCTCGGCCTTCGGCAAGGATACCAGCTGGTAGGATTATCCTAAATTAATTTTCCCTTCGGCCATCCCAAATCTTTAAGACATTCTGAAATCGATTGTAAATGGTCTCCGCTTGAATAAGGTCCCAAAAACCTCATCCCGCGAGCTAGCGAGCCAATTCTATTTCTAAAAATGTGACAACATTCGAGTACTCGCTCGCCAACTCGATTTTAATATGATAACTAGTTGTAGGCGCTGAGTTTCTTTTTCTTTTTTTTGGAGTTACTAACTACTTGCGCTTCGTTGATCCCTTCTACTACTAGTAACCTTGGGCCTCAGTATGTTGTTCATTGGAATGCCTTTTAACATGACACTCACCGGGGAGAGGCGGGTCTTCAAGAGCGACAATTTTCATGTCTTCGAGTTCTTGTTTAAATCCTTCGTTGACGATTATACGGACGTAACATTTTGGACAAGGACCATAAGTGTGAGTATTACATTCGCTACAAATCATGTAGCCGTTTTTTGCGCGTTGCTGGAAGAGGCGATATTTGGTGTAGAAAAGAACAACCAGGGTGCTTTCTTCTAACACGGGGGTTTCCCGAAGCTCCTCCAGAGTTAGATGTTCCCCTTCTACCAATTTGCGGTAGCCCTCGCGAAGCCAGTTCTCGACTCTGAATTTCTTAGCCAATATGACCGCTTCCTTCGCCGGTAGTTGCTGAAAATACGAGTTAAGCTGTTGAATAGCGTCACATCTGATCTAAGTAGGAAATTCAGTACAATCGCCGATTTTAGTGAAGGCAATCAACCTCGCCAACCTTAGAAAAAGACCACATGTTCGCCAGCTCAAGCGCACCTAACCAGTCTTTGATTTCCAGTGGAGGGTGACCGCTATTATCATATTGCGGTTTGCTTGAGTGTCTATTACGATTAACACAATTATTTCCTCACCTGAACGGGTACATCATGCGAAGAAATCCTCTGAACGATGTTTTTTCAACCGGGAGAACGATGGGGTTATCGTCAGTCATACCCTCCATAGTTTCCAATGTGGTGACCCCCGGTGCCGGAAGTGCGAACATAGCTTCAAATACGGTACCTGGAACCTCAAAGCCGTGTCGGGGAACACAGAACAACTTGTTTTCGACCTAGTTACAGAGCTAAGCATTGGTCATTCGGAATATAGCTCTGGGGGCGTTTTACCTTAAAAATGACATTCCTGAAGTAGAATGAAGTGTCTCGAGATGGCGCCTCAGGTTTATAAGTGACTGAGCTTTCGTGAGAGCTCAGCGTTATTGCTTCATCCTCTGCTCCGTGATTAAAGGATTGTGACATTCTTCCTGTGGGATGAAAAGAGACAATTATGAAAAATATCACTGACTCTCGCTCAACCACGGGCGCCTATTTGTTATCGATGATCGATTAAGACATGTTGATGTCAATAATTTGCACGGTAAGTATGCAGTGCCGCTGTATTTCTGCCGGAAAGATCGATCGTCATAGAATTTCATGAGAAGAAACATTTTTAGACAAGGAATATACTCAGACAATGATGACGACTAATAAGTTCATCGCTCGAAATTAGCCAAATACTCAAGTATCTTATGCATGTTACATAGGGTTGCGTATCAAACCTCCACCCAAGTAACAAACTAGGTAACTTACCGTCCCAAAATTTGACTTTGGGTAACATATGTAACAAATAGGGTAAGTTACCTCTGGATCAATAAATCACGTGATTTAATTATATATTCTTCCGGCATGATTTTTCGCCGGCAGAAATCAAATAGTAGATTGGTCGAAGGAGAATAGATATCTCGTAACCATACCCATTTCTGTAGCTCCAGTATCACCTATCCCTTATTCTACAAAGAAAGCCTTTGATGACCTGCTGTGCTTCCCTTTTTCGCCCCACTGGCAAGTCCATCAGCTAAGATTTCGATCACAATTGGAGAGGTAAAATCCAGCTCGCTGGTATTTCCTTCAAGGCTAGGCAGAGAAATAGTCAATTCGGAAAGACTTGAAATGGCGGTAGGAGAAGCCATTGTAGTTCTGAAAATTTGAGTGATGAATCATGTTTACTGTCTCGACGAATCACTCATTTATTGCCCACTTCCCTGGACTCGTCAGAGCATATTAAGTGCTCTAAACTGAGATGTAATAAGAGTCAGATACCAGGTGCGGTTATTAGCCCAAGCAGCCGAGCCATTGCGGCGGCCCATTCCCAATGCCACTTCCCTTATGTAGGTTTTAATCAAGTTAATGTGTGTCGACCTTGAAGCGATGGTCACCACCCCAAACCTTTGTTGCAGTTTGTTACATGGACAAAAATGAGGTCGGCGACAAACCTGTAAGTTACAGTAAGTTACAGGTGTAAGTTACATATGGGCAACAAACCCCCTAGTTTGATACGCAACCCTAATGTTACAGCTCAACGTTCGGACTCCGGAGTCAGGGGTGATGCATGGACGCGTAACAGAACCACGTGCCACGCATTATTCACACGGTTGCTAACTCCGTCCCCTCGAAGTCAAGCCGAAGTTACATCGCGCAAGCTCAAGGGAATCTGTCAATACCAACTCTCAGGCAGTTCAATATAATGACTGAATCTCGATCTCCCAAGCAAAACATCCCAAGGGCCAGAAATTCTTCCCGAAATGTCGTTTTCGCACAGTAGGTAGTGATTCTCATCTAACTGCAGCACAATATCTTAAACTAGCCCTAGTTATATGGTTGGAAACACTTATGTACGACAAGTTTTGCTCAGGCTATCTTATTGGTTGCGCCATCTTTCTGACCTTCTGCAAAGCCAAACACGATCGAAGATTGGTATGATGACATTTTCCTCGCTGCTTCCCAAGGATTGTGAGCGGGAAACTTGTCTTTATACGAGCTCATTGTCGATGACGCGACAGGAATGGCTTCGTGCTTAATGTAGGGTGCGAGGAATGGCAGAAGGAACGAAGCGCGGACTGCTTCAAAGCGATACAAAGGTTGCCACAAGCTTTGGATTTTAGCTTGTTCTTCAGTTTCGACATGAGGTAAATATACCTCTCTATTTCTGGCGGTATCGGTTGCTGAACATTCTGTTTAGCTCTATACCAGGGCACTGTGCAGAAGACATTCAATTCTTTCAGAACTACATTTCCTCTTTCTGTAACTATCGTTGGTATTATAGGCATCCCGAAACTAGGGGCGCCGTCATCTCTACATTCTGTGGCGAGAATTGCACATTTGGACAAGGATCGATGGAGAAAGGATGGGCTTACTTGAAAGCGAAGCTAACCAGAATATCCCAGGTCAGATTTCAAGCTTCATTTTAGCACCACCCGACCAGTGCTCAAACAACCAGTAGATTCACTTCGTTCCATCGTTTTTCATCGATCCTGCTCGCTATAAGCATATACACGCTCTCGATGGTGTATTCAATGTAAGCCCTGACTTCGTTGAACACTGGAATGCATCACATTAACAAGCCAGTCCTCAGTGGAACGGCGGATGGCCACTTCACCTGAAACTTGGATCGCCACATTCTGAGCTCCGGAACGCGAAGCTTGACTCGGACTTGACCCATATTCCACATCTCAATAATGAACAAACATTCATGGCAGCTGTGTCGCCTTGGTTCTTCACTGTAAGAGTATATTTGCATTTGATAAACCTAGCTCACTGAAAGACTGTAGCATTATGGACCAGACACTTGGAATAAGAACGTGGGTGGAGGCAATGCCAACATCTTCATACTTGCTGAGAGCCTATTCAGTGGATCTACTGCTGCGACGATTGGCTGTTTGTTCGGCGTTGGGAACAGCTCATTGCAATGCGTGACCGGGTTGATATGGTTCAAATAATCTCTTGGAATGGTCAGTTTTACGCCACCTTTTAGTTAAGTTGCTGACGATACGATAGACTACGGAGAATCTCATTACATTGGACCTATCAAAGTAGGCCAACCAATCGCTTCAGAATTTCAAGTATTGATTTTTATCTCAGGGCGCCCAACCCAATTCTCAAGCATGGGTTGATGGTTATCCTCACACAGCATGGCTCTACTTGAATTCCTATTTCGCAACAGCATTCCAGACAGGCCAATATCCAGCCATCACGAAGGACCAAATCTTCATGTGGGCACGACCCCATCCTAAAGCAGCCGAATCGGCGGACCATGTTCCTCGTCCTCATAACTGGCAAATTGTATGCTATACTTAAATGATAGAGATCAAAGTATCCTGCTGACCACATCCTTTTCTTAGACTGAGGATGTCGCGTGGGTCATCATACTGGCAACCAAACCTGCTACGGTAGTAACTTCCACCTCTAATGAAGACAAGCGAGCACATAAAGTTTTTGCTGGATTGAACAAGGTCTCCTTCCCTCTTCGTCCTGGAGGCGGAATGAAAGCAGTCATGGTTCGTGACGAGTTAGTGGTGGCAGAGTGCACACCAATCGGGTATCGATTCGAGGAAAGGCCTGGTGTATACAACTTCAATGTCCATGTCTCTAGTTCTGACCAGGATTAACTCTCGCGAGTCCACGTCCTCGACCACGGCTCAAGAAGCCAGACTCCGCTCTACAAACCATGTTCAAAGCTGTTCACATGCAAATACAATGTGCTTACCCTGGGTTGAACGCCTTGCAACAAACGATGCACGACTCGGTGCCCGCAGCATGCCAGCCAGGCGTTTCACAGGATTCGGCGGAGTCAAAGCACGTAGTACCGCAGATCGCGTTGCCAGCAGCGGGGCTGGCAGTAACGCCGACAGCGATGAAGAGCACAGAAACAACAGCTACGAACGAGGCTTTCATACTTAAGTCCGAGGTTATGTAACGACTAGTAGAGCGTCAGATTCGTCGCAGTTGTTTAATGGATGAACGTACATGTAGTTGATTCTCGAGGGACACTTCGAAGCAAAATTCAACCATGGCCACTTATACGGTTCGGATTAATTTGGGCGAAACAAGTCGCGACACCAGCAAAGCAAGAATAGATCCGGCAGTGGTGAAGGAACGCATGCTACGAAGATGTTCTGACCGCTGCCAGTATAATCCAATTGAATACATGATGATTGCGCGACCAAATCCAGTCATTGGGCGGGAGTACAGCGATTTTTACATCATTGTCACGTCGAGAACATGCAAAGTAGATCACATTGTAGTATACTTCTCGATTACAATCATTCTTGAATTGTACCTCGGGATATTCTTGGCTACTTCCTACCAGACTTCGCACTACTTTTTGGTCAGCCGGTAATGCACTTCTTGAAATAGGGTCTGGAGCTTACTTCGGATCCACATATTTACAACAATCCCAGCATGTACCACTTTCTTCTAGTTGGATGAAGTAAGGCGTCGGGCACGGTACAACTTGTGCGTAGCAGGCCTTGTTGCATTCTATGCCATCTTGAACAGCACTGGTACGCGTTGGCTTGGTTGACACGAAGCCGGCGAATGTGAGGAGAAGAAGATATTTGTCTGAGAGAAACATCTTTGGTGTATTTATGTCGGCGCATTTTGATCAGCCTCAGACACGATGTATAAAAAGGAGGACGATACTTACCAGTACCTGTGGGTTCAGATGTACAGAGAAGAATGCCGTCTCGAATGTATTTTATACGAATCGGAGTAACCTGGGAGCCTATAGTAGCCTTCAGCTGCTTCTTATTCCTCTATAACAGTGGGTAACGGACGGGACACTAGAGGACCCCCGAAATATCCTTTAGATGCCTGATCCTCATGGCTCCTTTTTTATATGGACACATTTTGACCGTTTGTATATGGACTATGAACTATGGCTCAGCCGCGGTCGATTTTTATATGGAGATAGGATCAGGCATCTGTGTGGTTCCCACGATTGAATTTTTGAATTTTTTGCTCGTATTCGATTCCCTTACGTCCATTTAGCGCTGTTAGAACAGAAAAAAGACTAGAATTGGAATGATATTAAACTGGCACAAAGTCTATCTACTCGTCATCACCAGCAGAGACAATGCTGCATGGTTTGAGCTTTTTATAGCCCCTAGAACAGGAAGGAGCAACACTTTGAGGGTAAGCAAGAGTTT
>MU157909.1:0-103409 GCA_015657495.1 Crepidotus variabilis | reverse complement strand
CCTATGCTTTGCCTACACTCAGTTTACAGCAGATATCTTGTGGACCAGAAGTCCCCTTGTGATTTCTCTCTTTTTCGACTTCTTTATTTCTTTTTTTCCCAATTTAGGACCCAGCTGAGTGGAGGGTAAACCGGCCATCGCCCATTTTTATATGGATGCTTTCTCAGGCTTCCCCCAGTAGGTCCATTTTTATATGCACAAACCACTCAGGCATTTCGAGTCAATTTGCGTGATTTTTATATGGAAAAGCACCAAGGATTTTCAAAAAATTTCCCAATTGTATATGAAACCCGATTAGGGATACCTACTGAATTTCGGGGGTCCTGACACTAGAAGACTAACTCCAGAGTAAGCATCTTGGATTGGCTGTGACCAAATCAGAGAGAAGTTATCTGAGTCTGAAGTTCTGTCAAAGTACCAATCAATCACGGAGGGCAAACACCTTGCGTGAGATAGGCTGGTCCGCGAACAAGCTTCGTTTTGGAGTAACCTCCGGAGGAGCTTTCTATATTCGTTTTGACAGAGAGCGTGCTATTAGACCAGTCGCACCGCCGTTAAGCTCCAGACTGTCAGCTATCGTATAGCAACTCGCGTTCGTTGGCCGATGTATCAATATCATCAGCTGGTGTTGCCTTTGAGATCCATCGTGATTGCAAGGCGTTGGATCCAGTTCAATTAAGAGTACCCATAGTTGCAGAAATTAGTATCTTGGATCATGCTACTCAAGTTCAGGTAAAATCCCTGTGTCCATTCGATGAGTAATATTAATTATGATGGAAGTAGATACTTACCGCTATATGGCTCGGACTAAAATATGGACTGAAAGCAATGCTGTTTGGCCTTCAGCTGCCTCTCAACGGCGTGCAGCGGGTATACAGTCGAATAAGAAGTTTTTGGGTGCGTCAAGAAGCGATAATCAAAATGAATAGGCATCTCAAAGCATACGGCAGAATGGAATACCACTCAGTAGTTCTCGCGAAGACCAGAACAAGCAACTCGTTGTGAATGAAGAAAGCTGTTCCTTCAATAGGCTCGGATACGGTAAGTGGAGTAACCCTAGTCAAATTCTCGTTCTGAGAGCTTGAACAACGTCTTCATCACATCAGCTGGATCCTTCCCTAAACCATTGTGAACGAGTTGGTTGGTGATGTATTGTTCGGTATTCTTGATAGTGTTGGCAGTTTGTTGAGCGAAACCAAAGTCAACATACATATCGTCAAGATACCTGTGTAATATAATATGAGCAAAGGTAGGATTTCCCACCATCCAGAGAACAAACAACGCACGTTACAGTGGAAACCTTGACCTCGTTGTCTTCTAGTTGCTTCTTGTCATAGAGGGGCTTCCAGGACTCATCTGACGCCAAGATGTCTGCCGCTCCTTTCCATGGTCGAAGGTTGGCGTAGTCATCGAACATACTTGGAAATATCTGAGCAACACTGTTAGACAGTTATTAGTGATGATCGGGAAATATGTACCATTTCGCCGGTAAAGTATAATGGGGTGGACTCTTCTTGTGCCTTCACCTTGTCCCAAGAAAAGCATGCATGTTTCTCAACGACGCGTGCGGCCGACCATTTCGCTGCCTGTCTAATTATCCAAGTTAGTACAGAAAATAATCATATCGTTGAAATACAAACCCTTGACAATACAGCGGCTCATGCAATATGGCATATAACGGATTTCCGTCGAATGGCTGAGAGTTTTGAATCGTTTGCAGAGTCTTATACGAAAGCTTGTTGAAAAGTTCTAGATCGCTGGAAGCACGGAAGACGATCTCTGGAGGAAAAAAAAAGGAGTAAATGAGACTGAGTCCTTCGTGGAAGACAAGGAAGACGTACGGTGAACTCGATCAATGCCACCGGACATCCCAAAGTCATGCCCGAGTTGCATGAATCTATGAGGAGTGAGGTGACCATTATTAGGAACGACAACTTCGTTCGCTTCCAGAAAAGTGACTATTTGTTTGACCTACGGCGCAATGTAAACGAAGTGAGAAAGCATAGCAGTGAAGGCACGCACCCGTTGGACGTCTTGAGGGTATTTCTTGTAATAAACCTGGTTTCGTTTGATTACCCTCTCTGAATCCCCAAATTTGCTCAGCTAATTGATTTGGAAGAATGCTTATTACTGCTCACGAACGAGGGCATCATAAACGATATCAGGCTGATCCACAAGCGGTGCCAGTCCCCCAGTTAAGAACGCTTCTTTCAATCCTTCACTGTGGAAGGAAAGATATGTCACGATGCAGAAACCCCCGAAGCTCTGACCCAGGACGGTCCATTTCTGGTCCTCCGACTTCTCTCGGTCACCTAGCAGTTGCTTCCGAATGAATTCACAGTCTCTGACTAAAGACAAAGTAAGAATCTTTTCTTCCTAGAAGTTTAAGCAAACGTACCAATGTTATCTGCTCTGAAGTGCTTCAAGTGCTCTGCGATCTCCTCGTCGGTTTTGACGTGGGGCGGCAAAGTATCTGGGCTGAGGGACGTGCTAAGACCGGTACCACGCTGGTCAATCCAGAGGGTTTGATAGCCTTTATCGTGGATCTATGATACGGGTGGAAGCTTTGAATGAGGTATTGTAACGGCTGCCGTACCTGACCGGGATATCCTGCACTCGTTGGAAGGCCAACTTCGAATCCAGGTCCTCCTACGTAAAAAAGATCGCATGCGGTTTCTTTATGAACCACACCAGCCACTTACCAGTCAGATATACCACTACCAAAGAGGGATGAATGGTCAGAATGTTACCAGATCCGATCTCGACTTCGGACTCACAAAAAGGCAATTTCTTTTCATCCTCGGCATTCTTCGCCTTGGATTTGGGAATAATATGCCGTGCAAAAACGCGTATCTTCTCTTCATCCGGTTTCGCGTAATTTAAAGGCACAACGAAAAACCTTTCGATGACCTTCATGCCATCTAAATGGAGTCTCGGTAAAGTATGAATTGGTCATCGTTGCCTCTCAAGTTCGTACCTTTAACAAAATACGTTTCCTGTCCTGCAAGATCCCCAGGCATTTTGGAAGAGTAGGGAAAGGGTAAAGACGTAAGGAGTCTTTTCGAACAAGAACTTGAAAAGTTCTTATGTCGCTGCCGCGGCCGTTCCAGGTACAACGAAATCCTTAAGGTCGACGGAAGAACCGGCGCGGTTCTATTTAAGAACAACTTCACATCGTAATTGGATGCTCTGAAGCAACCCAAAGCTCTTGAGGGAAGATGTGCCGTTGTTGAAGAAATATTTGACCAACGGTGTTGGAGAAGTTGTGGAACAAGCGACGCAGCAGCAGCGTCATAGAGTCTACATGACCGTGAGCGTGGCATATCCGCTTCCCGTCCCTGTTGACCCTTCAAAATTCTACAAAGCAAATTACAGAGCAATACAAAATAGATAGTGTATTACATGCGCGTCTAGTGGCATAAGTTAGTCAAATCTCCCGTCCGCAAACAAGAAAAAAATTGCAATCCATCATCGTCGCTATCCACCGCGTACCATACCAGCCCCAGTAAGAAGGTCTCGACTAAATGATGCAGCACCCGCCGAATCAACAGTTTCAGGAGATGATCCCAACTTCTCGGACTTCTTGTCATCCCCACAACCGCAGTCGTATTTTTCGCTTAGGTGGGCACAGTCAAACTCGGGCTTCTTTAGCCGTTGGTTAACCTCATTGTGGATGAAGCAAAGCCTGGATTTGTGATCAGTCTCCTGAGCTGTTTAAAAAGTAAACTCCACATACCATAGCGACGCTGCTCGTCTTGAAGAGGTCTGACAACAAAGAATTAGACAAAAAGACAGTGAAGAAGCGAAACTTACTTGAGGAGGATACTTCTTTAGAAGTTGTTGAAATTCCGCAGCGCATTCTCCACATGGATACAGTCTGGAACTGAGATAAAAGTAAGAGCTAAGCGCTTCCCGTTCATCAGGAGTGGGTTGCTGCGTTGAAGAGTGAGATGAAAGAAAAAAAGCCAAGTGGGAGGACGTACTTCTGGGTATCGTAAAGTTGTGGTATGGCTTGCAATGGAAGTCAGGAAACGAGGGAATGAGTGCGTTTTTAACTTGGCTTACAGTAGTTTCCACGTAGCACGCCCTAGCTCAGCTCTATGAAATGAAATGTGAGATGGTCAACTTGATGCGACGCATTGACTGAGGCCTTACTTCGCGGTGGCATTGCCTAATTTTCCCATTATCACATTACCCTTCACGCCTCCAATAACAGGCGTCCAGTTCTCTTCAGAGTTAAGTGTCTTTTCCACGCCGCCTTCACCAAATAGTTGACCTGTCCATGGGTCAATGTACATTCTCGCTGGTGGGTGTTTGAGCGCGATGGTCGTCAACAGAAGCTGAGCGAAAGGGTAACCATAGTTAGGACCTGAATTCCTAGAGAAGACTTGAGCGACAACCATAGCGAATATCACGAAAATAAGAGATTTCGCGAATCTTGAAAGCATTCTTGACTCTTGACCACAAGACGCAGGTAGATGGCGGAAGCAGAGATCTAGCCATCATAATCAGAGCATAAATATTTGGGAAGCGTCCGCAATGTGATTAGATCATGACGCATTCCCACGGGCAAAATGAGAGCGGAGGGCGGCGGAATGTCTGTTCGAGATCCACAATCAGCTCCGGTGCAAAATACAAAAATCTTTTAACTTGGCCCATCCCTCCACCATTACCCTATATCAAACTGTTTTCATCAGCTTGCAAAGCGCAACGCAGATATACAAGCCCTGTCCATCTCCTACTTCATACTTATCAACATTCAGTCTAAGCGTCCACTCAGACCAAAACGTCAATTCAGACGACGACGGACTTAAATATCTCAGGCAGCAACGAGGATAGTAAAGTTTTTCTTTGAAGGATGGGAAGAACATTTCAGATCTTCGTATAATGATAAGTTCAGAGTCCCAGCGTCAAGCTTGAATCAAGATGAAGCTTGTTGAGAAATCAGATGGCAGACGCACTTATCAGTGGACGATACGTTGAGGTGAAGACAAAGGCACCGAGGTGAAACTTATCAGAACATGTGGGAAATCTTAGAGCTCAATGTTGTTCTCAGAATCGTGATTCTCTGGCAAAAGCCGTTTACGTAGATGGGCGCTTAACATCCTAAACACAACCCTTACACCACTTCCATATAGCCGTAATTTTTAAGATGCCTGAAAACTCTTCAGCCTCAATTGATCCCTCTCGGTCAAATGGTCAGCCTCGCCAAAAGGATAAAGATTACTTCATGGACGACGTGTTCGTGGTCTTCCAGGTATGTTTCTCTGTGGAGACTCTAGGCGATCGCCCCAGATTTAATTAAATTCCAAGGTGGAGAGAAAATTGTTTCGAGTTCCTATATTCATGTTCAAGGAATCAGAGGTGTTCAGAGGGATGTTCTCTTTACCTCAGCTGGAGGAATGCAACGTAGAGGGGACTTCCGAAGAGAACCCGATCGTTCTGCCTGATCAGATAGGCGCCGAAGCTTTCAAGCAGCTGTTAAGAGTACTCTACCCGAAGTACTATTAGAGCAGAGTTGGGTACTCTCACTTGTTTTGCTAACTTCTCATCAAGCAGGATAATACTTCGACAACCTCCAACCTTTAATGCCGACCAACTGGTCTCTATACTGAAGCTCTCGACACAATGGTACTTCTTCGACGCAAGAAAATTCGCCATAAAGTACCTTAAAGCCTTAATTGAAAGGGATAAAATAGGCCTCGCGAAGAGAGTACTCATTGGAAGAGAAGGGCGAGTGGCTAAGTGGATCGAAAAAGCATATATCTGCCTGATCCAAAGAACGCAGTCAATCTCGGATCCTGAAGCTAGTGAGATTGGGTGGAGGACCTCTTTGGCGCTGCTGAGAATTCGGGAGACCATATTGCAGAATCGAATCGTTAATTATAATGCAAGCATGATTCGGAGCATTGTCAAAACGACATTTGCGGACGAATTGAAGAAAATTAGATTGGACGAGGCAGAGTATCAAGCTAAACGGGCTTAGAAGTGACAATCACATATTAGCAGCGTAGAAGAGACACGCACATGATGGATGTATTTAAAGGCATTGAAACTATGACCTCGAATCTTCGGGTCCTGCTCGTCGTCAAGAGTTGAGTGTGACTGGCGAATATATCGTTGGAGCTAAGAGGATCTGAGAGAAAATAAGCCTGGAATCCAAACTCTTATTGATATACTGCGAGGATACAATTTCCTCAAGAGAAAACCAAAGGGCAGTGAAAGAAACTAGTCCCCAACGGCGAAATGATGATTTTAATGTTGATAATTTGCCTTGTCTTTCGGTAACAACTTCAAGCGCCTCGGCCACGCCCTCTTGGACCGCGCATAGGCCCTCCTCTACCACCGCGACCTAGAAACAGGGTCAATTTTGTCCCTCATCATATTGTATGTAAAAAATTACCTCCTCTTGGCGCTCCACGTCCTAAATAAAGAGGGAAAATCAGTCAAAACTCAAATGAGCATTGGACTGTGCTTGGAACATACCCGGTCCAGTGTGTCCACCACGTGAACTCCTGTTGGCATCGCGCGTTCTATTTTGCTCATCTTTCACCGCATCGAGGAGGTTATCTGGCACACGCAGATACTTGATCTACGACTTTATGTCAAAACGGGATAAATTCGAGATAATTAACAATTTCGGCTCACTCACTGTACTTCCTCTGATGTAACATTCTTTCAGCTTCCAAAAACGATCACCATCCGGATTTGTTTGATAAACTTCGCGCAGCGTGATGTTCATGAAGTTATCGCAGTTGATCAAGAGGCCGTTCAGAGTTTCCCCATTCTTCAGTTCAACCAGCTGTGCGAAGTTAGATCAACGACAGTTGACAATAGATATATCACATACCATGGGCTTGTTTTGAGCAGCTGTTAAGAGTGATAAGGGAAGCTAGGTGAGATTTTGAGCAAACTTGCAAGTTAGACCTTGGGATGGGCCGACGTACCATTGTTGTTCGTCGTGGTTTAGGCCCAAGACGCGTTGATGAGTCGTGAGAAAACGTGGTTGCGGCGAAGCCTTGATCGGTGCAGGGCTAATTTACTTATAGTTTTCATCCAAGAACTCGAAAATAACACAGCAGATATATCACTAGTGGTTATCCTGGGTAGATTTCCACATGCTAACATGCAAGTACACGTTGATACTAATAACAGATTACGGTTGCGAATTATGAGTAAATATAAAGGATTAAGTTTAAATAGTGAACGCGGAGAGCGATAAAGCCAAGGTTTAGGATAGAGAGCATTCAATACCTACATAGACATAAGTTGTCGTTGAGTGAAACGCAACTTCAAAGTTTCTACTTACGCTTCAATGTAGTCTTCTTTTGCCCCTTCGAACTTTGTACCTTGAGTGCTGATAAGAGTATAGGTAGGCATGAGCTAACATTTCTGTTAAGAACTACGTTCTCGGTAAAGGCAAAAGGTAGGAGCTCACTGTGGCATAGGTCATCTCCAGTACGACCCACTTCTCGTGCAGGCCAAGAATATTTCCGAAGATATTTATCATATGGTTAATGCCCTTGCCGTTCAAGTAAACTCTCTCGCCAACCTATAGGACGGTCAGCTGGAAAGGTAGTAATGGTCATAGAACCAGCTCACGACGTGTTTGTGACCAAGCATAATAGGGTTGGAAGGTGGAAAAAGAAAGGGGAAGGAATTAAAGGAAGCTAGTCTGAAGGAAAGAAATACTGAGCAAAGTTGCGAACGGCTAATCATATTTATACTACGGTCCACGTCAATGACATCCAGTCAAACCGGACCAAAAATTAATCACGACCGCAACGCCCAAAAGTATCGTTTTTGCCCTGAGGACCAGCCACGCGGGACCTAAGGGCTAGCAGATTGATTTAGACCATCACTAAATATTTCCAGCCATTTATGGGGACTCGGAGTCGATCCTTGAGGGCAAGTGGTCTCTAAGCTACGGTATCTAGCAACCGAATTGCGACGAACCCCATAAGTCAAATCAACCAAAAAAGTCCAGCCCTGAATATTACAAATTAGACGCTGAGCTCCCTGACAGCCTGGACTCCGAGTCTTCTGCTGGCCAAGGTACAATTGCTGGGAAGACCTCAGGACGGTCTTGAAATATTAAATCGTTATTCTTCTTGTTCTTAGTACTCATTAAACTCAAGTTCTGAGGTTGAGAATGTAGTACGCAATCGGTAATTGCGGAACTCGGGTACTCTTATAAAAGTTAACGCCTTGGCAAGTTAGGCATGGAAACAAGATTAATTATCTGAATGGGCCACTGAAGCTCCGGTCATTTCTCAGACAAGTACGTTTAAACCGGGCGTTTTGAGTAGACTGCGAGGCCGAAAAGTCCAGTACAGTCGCGCCCGCCGTAAACTCTTGAACCGTCGTCTTGCCTTCTTTAGGATGATCGATGATATCCTGATCCCGGCATCAACATGAGGCGCCAACAGGTACTCACCGCTAGAAAATTTTATCAGTAATGATCGTGGATATCCTTTGGATCGGTAGAAAGGCGGCCGCGTCCCACAGATGTCTAAAAGATCTGCAGGACTTACGACAATTCACACTGCTGGTTTTGCAGATACCTGCACTGGATTCTTGACAGACAGCTGACAGGACAGCACTATCGGGGCGCCGTCTTTGCCACCGACGCTAGAGCACAATTCTTAATGAGAGAGACCTGCGTTTTATCTCGTGTGTTTTTTATTTGCCGCAGACTGATTCCGAGGGCAGCAGAGTTTGGTCTCGATATCTACATGAGCTCAATCACGCGGTGACGCCCCTCATGAGAAAGACTACGGTGGACGTAGCCCTTGATGGCATCAAGCCACGAGGCCTTAATTTGGGTCTCGTGTGATGATCTCAATGGCCTTTCATTTGTGGATTTGTTGGCGATGTTGAATGAACTCCGGCTCGGCTTTCAACAGCGCTTTATAGACCGATGTATCTTGGGACCAATTAATTTAAAATGCAGGTCATTCCTGATTAGTAGATATGCAAGAAATACGGGCTTGAAATTGTATCTGGCCACCCAACCCACTTCTGGACGAAAAACTGGGTCCGGACTCCCACCAGCAGGATGGTGCCATAACTCTTCCAACAATCCGGCTCCACCGTTCAATCACCATAGAGTTCCTTCAGAGGTAGAATCAGCCAGTTCGGTGCGCATTTTGTTACCTTTGAGTGACAGCCAATCGAAGCCAGCCCAATGGCTCATACGGCCTGAAACTTATATTTGTAGAGATCAGCGTATACACATACATATATACGAATTCATCACCCTCTATTGTTCACAACTGTAGATGTCACTTGGCGGATGCCCTTAGTATGCTTTTGATAAGATCACGGAACGCTATGCCGCAATTCTGAGGTGATTGGATCAAACCACGTTTTCCAAACGTGGCAGCTGCGCCACACTAAATTAGTCTGAAGTCTTTGCCACAAACTAGTAAGCTTAATTCTGACTGGATGTCAGCTAATATTGATCAATAGATGAAAGCAATTTTTTATCCAATTATTTGCTTATTACTAGATTGACACGTTATCGATCGATGTTTACCTTCAGGCATACCCTGTGGTTTGTTGCCATTCAACTGATTCAACAGCTGACAAATACATAAACTCGAGGAAGTACAGAGGGGTCAAAATTAAAGTTCGTTAACACATAGCTAAAACGTAGCCCTGGCTCCAACGAGCCAGGCCAGCTAATTAGGCGGATAATAAGCAAAATAAAACAGGTTCAACCTATTCTCCAGGCTTGAACTCTGCCCATGGCAATCCGCCACTGGGAATCGAGTACAACGGACTTCCCTTCCAATCCTCCGTTTGAACGTGAACTCTATTGCCCCACCAACGTAACCCGCCATCGGTATCGCCTAGTCTTGGCACCTGGAGCAAGAAGAAAATCACAATCACACTGGCAATGGTACCGCTATCCAGAGCACTGCTGAGAACATAGCAGTATTTTGCCCACCAAACAAACCCCCTCTGACCGCCTCTTTGTCGAATTAGATATTGAAATATGAATCCGACGAAGAACCAAGACGAGTAGTTGATTCCCGTTGCAGGTGGTATTGCGGACACACCGTTGAGAATGACAGGCGTGGAGACGTAGCGTACCCACGAATTTGGGTAGCGACGGCTAAATAGATAAAACGGTAATGGAAGGAAGGCACCCAAAATGATCGCGTAGACATGAGGGTGATAAATCGATGTTGGTCCGAACTGGCGAGTAGGCCCAATCAGGCCCCTGTGATAAGATTTCAGCGAAGCGACAAAAACAAGCAACCAAAGGAGCGGGTACCAAACAGCGGATGCGGTGAAGAATACTTGATTATGTGGACAGGTGAGAGAGAATCGTTGATTATGAGAGCATATATCCGGAATGTTGTCAAAGATCCACTGCTTCACTCCAACTTGTACAAAAGCTGCCATCGCAGTACCAATCATTTGGACTATGTGAAGTGTTTCAGCTTTCAGTACTCGGAACGCTCACGACCGAATACACACCCAAAAACGTAGCACGAGGAGGAACTTTGATGTAGTGACCTAACTTTAAATCCTGAACAAATGATGTGGCCGCCGTTAAGTCTGAACGGAGTAGGCCTTGAAAACCATATTCGCAAGTGGCTGGCCTGGAAGTAGAGTTCCCGGTATAATCTGCGCCAAGATGTTGATGGTAATCTATGGTTCTGTAAGCTTTGCCACATCGAAAGAGCGCCGAAACCTCTTACGCCTTGACCAGTCATGGCATAAATGAACCCGCTTGGTAACACATAGATAACAGGTATCAGAACGCTTAAAAAAAGGGCATATACTGGAACTCCTGTGTCCCACACTTCGACAGCTATCACCGCCAACGAGAAGAAGACACATATGCCAATGCTGTACCACCAGTCTGGAACTTCGGGATAGTTTCTCATGAGTTTTGCGTGAATGTCGTCGGCTTCAATCTTAATCCGTTTGAAACCATTCAAAAGTGTGTGGCCGTGATAAAGCAGGGTGTGTACAATGACACATGTTGAGAGAGCGAAGGCGAGTAGGTAGGTCATGGCATATGTTGCAGGCAGGTAAAGTGGCGAATACGCAAAATAGGACTCGGGTGAAAAGGGGTCGATCTTGAGCAGAACCTTCGAGATGTTGTAAGCTTTGCCAAATCTGTCGAATGGCCCGTTTGCAGATATCGGAAAATGCGCAAGTTGCCATGTCTGAGAGACGCATAAGTGAGGGAAGAAATTGAATAAGATCAACATTACGTTTGAATAGTACAAAATCGGCACTGAAATCCAGTAAAAGAGGACAAAGCCAGTAAAAATATTGACCTGAGCCCACCATGGAACTATTGATAATCTTCAGTGTTCTGCCAAGGAGCTATAAATGAAACATACACATCAAAGGACTGCCAATCCAACTAATTTGACTCCAGTCGAACGTTAAGATACTCATGCCCAAACCTGTGCGAACTCCAAAGAGTTGGTTTAAGGGTATATTCATCGGCGCCATCCAGCAGACGAAAGAGAAGACGGAGAGTGCTTCAAACAGGTAGCCTATCACTCATTGGTCAATATTCTCAATTGCAGAAGAAAGGAACTAACATACCCGGAACGAAAAACCAGAAAAAGCTCACAACAGTCATAATCAAAAAGAACTTGTATCTGGACATTCCTTGCTGGCCTGTTTCTACTGTTCTGCCCGTTATTCCAACGCCGTCATCATCTTCATCAGCATGAAGTGTGTTGAGTAGCGCGCACGCCACCAGATTCTGTGGCCATACCATACTGGCGGGCCAAACCAAGAATCGTCTGCACAATCCTGCAAGGCCAAAGCCAGTTAACTGGGTGGCAAGTACGAGAGTGAGTGAGAACCAGTATCCGAGTTTGAGGTCGTAGAATACTTCAGAGACCACGATGGCATTCAAGGCGTACGGGCTTCCAACTGAGACATTGGCCATGATGTACACGAGTGAGTGCTCTTTGATGTTCCACGGCCCAGGATTGAGAGAGAACTCGATTGCTCGCGCATAAGTGAATGGCGACATAACTCTCGCGAACCAAGACGATTTCGGCTTCGAGAATATTGAAGATGGTAGGCTCAGTAGGGAAAGGCGATAAGTCGTTCTTGGAAGTACAAAGGCCAGAAACTTGCCACACGGGTGGGATACAAGCATCAGAACCAAAGGGACCACCGTTGGCGCTGGGGATCGGAAGTTGAAGAAAACATTGAGAGCACTATAGAATCGATTAGCAGGGAGTTGCATATGATATTCCAAGAAAGCTAACCTGCTCGTCATGCACAGTGCCAAACCCACAAACCACATCCTAATGGTCATGGCTGGCATGTTGGGGTCGTCAAGATTGGAGACAGACGCTCGAACTTCCGGAAATGGCGAGTCTTCTGGCTCTTGGTCGTCGACATCCGAGCCAACATCGTACTCCATCCTTGAAAGCGAGTATGAAGCTGCCATCGTAGACGGTTCTTTCTTGGTTTCTGTTTCAAGTTCATTCATAGCGGGCATGGCGACTTGGTGAAAGAACACAGTTGAAAAGAGTATGTCGGAATTGTAACCCTCCCGTCTTTAGTACGTGCAGCTGTGATCGAACTGAGCCCAATACAGACATATAGATTGTAGTCCCAAATGCCGTCAAAGTTGGTTGTTGGTTTCTGCAATTATATCCAGGAGTGGTCAAGTTGGTATGATAGTGACAGAATCAACGAGCATACGATTTTTCAATCTCAAACACATGCTGCGAAAAAGTGAAGTGAAAATCAGCATATGAGATTTGAGAGCAAGTTGGCAAGATTCTATTCAGCGCAGAAACGTCCGGGCCGAGTTAACTGGGCTCGGTGAATAGTTCAAATATGCACAACATCATCATAACAAAAACACTGGGATACAACAAATATAGAGGTAAAGATTTGGGTGTCGCTACATAGAAGCAAAGAGAAACAATACACTAAGCGGATAGAAGTAGAAATAAAACTCATAAGTCATATCGGGGCGTACAAATAAATCATGCATAACTCAATCCTGAGTTGACACTCGCTCTTCTGGATCTCCTGGGATCTTCGTCAACAAGCATCCCAGGTTTTGGACGTGCCGGCGTCGCCGCTGGAGGACCATCAGGACCATCTACCCCCCAGAAGGCAGGGTCAACATATTCATGCGGGTCGTACTTCGAGTACGATCCTTGAGACTTCATCGAATTGTTAGATTTGGATCGATGTACAGGTGGCGCCAACACCAGGCCAGCTTCCTGTCCTCCTGAGGGAGCTACAATTTGATGCAGCCTTGGTTGTTGTTGTGGTGAATGAGGGTATGGGTCGGGAGAGCTGCTGCTACTTTCAGATGGCGGATCAGGATTGTGTAGCTTGAAACTGCTTTGAGAGGCATTTCTTGGTACGTGACGGGATGGACCAGATCGGACGCTGTCTGGCTTGCCAGAAGCGGATCCAGAGCTACCGTAGGCGAATGGTGGCCGGGGTGGTTGGAGTGGTGGAGATCTTGAAGGTGACAGGGGGTTTCCGTACATGTCTGCGGAAGCCGAACGAGAATGGTTCGAACGGCGACTAGGGGCGGCTGATGGCGGCCTGTTAGGCATCGCAGCAGCGTCATAAACTGCACTGGGAAAACTTTGCATTGGAGGGGCCGGTTTAAAGACATGGTAGGGGCTGAGGTGATTACGGCCAGTGTGTGGTGGGGACTGTGCATTCTGAGGAGCGTACGCCGACTAGAAAATGGCTCAGGATAAATAGATGAAGAAATGCGAGAGAAAACAAACTGGTGGAACAACATCTATCTCTATAGAGGGTTTGTGTCCGAGATTGGAGCCGTAAGCAGGAACATTGAGAGACTGTTGGGAGTACGACGCTCCCGGTGGTAACAGGAGTGCGGCGGGATCAGGAACGACGATAGATTTTGGTCGACGAGACCGGCGGCTTCGATTATCCTGAACGAATTGGTAAGTAAAGCTATCAAGTGAAGCGAGAAGATATACACACTGTTTCGTAGGATGCTTGGTGCTGCAAAGCTTGCTTGTTGGCAGGACCTGGCTGACGCATTGACGCCATCGAGACTCGACCATTTGGCCCAGACATGACACTACCCACATTTGATGGTGTTTGAGCTCTGCTCTCCCGGATGACACTTAGGAGGCTTTCCTTCTCTTTCACTGCGGGTGGTTTCTCTCGATTGCCATCCTGAGAAGGTCCAATGATACCTGCAGCTGGTGTGGCAAGCAGATCGAACTGTGATACTCGAGTTGATGCAACACTTGCGCGCTTGTAGTGATACCACGAAGCCGGGGGTTGAATGGCTGAGCCGTACACATTCTCTGCACTGCGTCCAGAATCAGGAGGTCCTGTTGATGCGGTTTGAGGTAATGGCGCAGATAGAGGGATTGTGGTTGTAGAACTTTTGGGTGTTTCGGATTCCTCCAGGATAGGGTCAATGACAGGTTTTTGCTTCCTCCTGAAGCTTAGTCGGCGGTACCACGAAGAAGCCTGTTGTTTGGTCTTTGCAAGCGATGGTCTTCGTACCCATGTCGGGAACCTTACACTTTTATTCGAAGGACCGAGTGGCGGACGACTTGGGATAGGCGTCGGACCGGAAGATGAAGCCACTGGGGAAGGTTGTGCCACTGGGAATATCGGTTGTGGAGGTGGAGGGCCTGCAGACGAAGGTCGAGAAGTTTGGTTTCGCAACGTGGAATGTGAATGCCTGGGAGGACGATTTCGCATCTGCTGGTGTTTGTTGGCAGTGACCCACTCATCCCGAGGGCGTCGGGGAATAGGATCATTAGGGTTTTCATGAGAATTGTAACTTTGGTCAACTTGGTCGGGTGCGGGGATATCGATTGGCCAGACTTGGACTGAAGGCGTTTTAAGTAGGTGATAAGGTCGTGAAGAATGTTGAGGCTCTGGAGGAGGAGATAGTTGTCGCTGCGATTCAACATCGTTCGTACTTGGTGGAGGTTGGAAAGGTCGAGGTGGTGTGGCAGTGGAAGGGCCTGCGTGAGCGCGAGCTGGCGGATCTAATGGAAGACCACGGATAGGCAGCTGGGTCGGAGAGAGTTCTTCACTTGGGCTAGTCTCGATATCATCATCAGGAGAGTGACCGCCGTGAGATGTGCGACGGGGACTTTCGTCTTCTGAGTATCTTTCCCTCTCTTTGCCTTTAGGGTTTGGATGAGGCGCACTAATTATTCGGGGTGGTCGTCTGGCCGCTAGCATTTCCCGTTCTTGTTTAGCATGGTCGAAACCAGCTTCAAAACCAAGTCTCCTCCCCTCTTCCTTTGCAGCGGCAATGAGACGATCTTGATGAAGTTTCCTCGCCTTCTCCCTCGCCCTGGCTGCAGCGGCCTCCGCGTCATCTCTCTGCCTCTCAACTTCTTGAAGCGCTAATTTGGCCCTATCCAGATCCTTGTGCGCATTATCTAGCTGAGCTTGATACAGTTTGACGTCTGAATTGGCTTTTGCGGCCTCTTGTTGAGCTGCAACACGGTTTTCGTTCAGCATCCTGAAGCGCATAGCATTTTCTTGGTTCGCTCGTTCGAGTTCGGCGGCCCTTTTTGACTCAACTTGGACCTGCCGTACGGCTGCCTCGAGCAGTTCGCGCAATTCAACTGCTTCGGTCTGAGGGTCGCTCCTAAGGCGATCGAGCTCCAGCTTCGAAAGCCTGGTCAAGGGGAAATCAGTCGACCCTGCGACATTGAGAGTTGCTCGCTTCCGGCGGTCCCGACTATTCCTTGAACGAGTATCCCTCCTCTTCTCCACTGCACCATTTGCGCTGGACCTACGGTCACTTTGAATAGATGCCGAGGGAGGTTTAGCAGGTGGTTGAAGGGGAGTCTGCGAAAGCAGGGCAGATCGGGGGGACATCGGTGCCCCCTGATGATTTTGTTCAATAGTTTCGTCAACGAAGGCGCGCAGCGGAGATCTAGAAACAGATTTAGGGTCCTGGTCGTCGGCAAATAGTCTTCTGACAGGAATAAAAACTGACCCTTCAGAACTGGAGCCATCCGTCACAGGTGAGGGTGTGGAACTGGACATCCTGTAGAAAGGCTTTCCTTTAGTCTAACATTGCCACATCACTAAAAATCCCACCTGCCTCGCTTATGCACCAGTCAAAAGCCAAGTTATTCGTTAATTAAGTTGGTACAGACTACAGACAGCTCATGAAACGAGAAACGAGGAGAAGAATGGGCAATCAGACAGAGCAAGTCAACATGGGCACGATGTACTTGACATGAGTTCGACGGAGCGCCTTGAGGCGGAAATAAGGTTTGGGAGAAACTTGCGCTTTCGAGTAGTTCCGTCTTGACCCCGCGCTCACGCATTGTGTACAACATTCATGGACTGACGTTCGAATTCTGTAGTTTCCCATTGTTGACTGATAAGCGATACGAAGTTGAAGGCGTAGGGTACAATTTAATTCTATACAATTTAGGCCGCCTACTGCAGTACGCAAAAATGTTCGATTCTAGTATACTCAGGAATGCAAAGAGATGCGGTGACGTAGAATAGAAACATAAGTACAAGAATATCGAACCACGCTGATATGAACGAAAGTATGCGCTCTATGGACGAAAGGCGAAATCAATATATGTGCAAAATCATTATAATTTGAAGAAGAAACGGGGCGGTCAATGATTCAAGGGAAAGCGCTGGAGGTTAACCATGTTGTGTTTGCAAGATTATCTGATTCTCGTAATTTCTGGGCGGCCAGAGTTTCTAGAGAAGGGTTGAGTTAAGTGCTGTGGTAAGCATGAGCGGCAATAACGAAATGTACCTCATCCCAACGCTCACGAGAACTCCTCGACATTATCTCATTACGAAGCAGAACATCGGGCGGTCGAACTGCACCCTCCGGTGAACTTGAGTCTTCAATAGAGGAAAGTAGCGCCGACAGCGTGAACTCATCCTCGGAAGAAAGTACTGGATTTCCTGATTTATCAAGCGAGGTGTTGATAGATAGCTGTGGGCCACGAAAGTTGCCTGGAACCGGTGTTTTGTTGGAGTCACTTGAACATGATGAGGATGCAGAAAGAAGCTGGGCACCCCCATCTTCTGACTCATCTTCGGAGTCTGTATCCGAGAAGAAGGGAGTTCGTGGAGTAACTGCGCTGACTGGTACCTGTTGGAAGGCTCCCAGTCGTTGTTTGTGCTTCCTAGCCGAGGGAGGCAGTGTGAGATATGGGGTATCTGGAGTGCTGAGCAGAGTTTGGACGGTGTCTTCTCCAAATATGATGGACGACCGAGGGCCGTCGTCCCAATCTTCAAATACAGACTTTTCCTGGGTCGACCATACTGAAAGCGTTTGTGTGTCATCGACCTGGAAGAAGACGTCAGATAACATTTATGTAGACAAAATGTTCCACTGACACTCTCAACAGCGCCATCCATCGAGCTTGTCGTCGCATATGGGCTTAATGGCAACCAAAGATTAGGTTTCTTCTTCCGCGTCTCTTTCGTACGCGCTTGCGGTGTCTTGCTGATAGAGACGGGCGCTGGAGCGAAGGACCCCATTTCGTGGTGAATAAAGAGCGTCAAGAAGGGTGCAAGGCACACGTTGGGTTGTTAGATGAGGGAGAGAGTGGGCGGCTTGAAGTTGATCGAAGACTTTAAATAACATGGACACTGCGCATGGACACTGCCATGTTCAGACATGTAGATACAAGCTCCAATCCTTCTTCCGCACATCATTTGCCGCAGAAGTGGTTGCAAGATCAAGAAATGATCATATCAACCTACATATCTCCGGCATAGCGGCTGCAGGCATGTATGATATGTAAAGCAAATGCTGCGGTTCTTGATATGGGTTAAGTCTTCTAGAGTAAAGTTCACATGAACTACCCACAGTTTCAGACCCTATACTAGGGTGCCCCATACTAATAGTCAAATTACAAATGTAAGCAGACATGTCCACGCACTTCATGGAAACCAACATCTTACCAAGGTGCCTTCCATGGGTATTAGACGTCGGCATCAGTTCTGGTCAGTCCATCGACGGACTACAAAATCTTGTCTTCCCATCGCTAAACCAGCCGACCCCTCAGCCACGCGAACTAATTCATTCATTGCTCCTAATCCGTTGGCGACGAATTGAGCTTTAAGTCGTTTTATCTCCAACGTTTTAAGAAGTTTCGCTTGAGAAGGGGTAGCACCCTGAGGGTTCCATTTTGGTAGTCGCCTGGTGGAGGCCAGTGCCCGCACCCTCTCGAGACCAGCGAGATGTGCCAAATTACGCGTAACTTGGTGGGCAAGTCCTCGAGTGTTCGCGCTGTTGTACAACAATGCCAAGGTGTTGTCAACTTTTTGCGAAGGTTAAATATCCGACAACGTTTACGACAAGACGACGAACTCACTGCGCTTGTTCCAATCCACTAGCCATGCCAACCGTTCGAGTCGGTAAGCCTGTGCTGCCTCAGCTGGGACATTTTGAAGCTCCAGAGATACCTTCGCAGCGGCATCGAAAACAGGCCTCCAACGGCGACGCAGATTTAGACAAGCGGACCTTTGATGCAGCACCGAGACCGAAACTGTTCTAAGGAACAGACGATACACACTTGTCAGCGTTGAGGAGGTCATGATCAACGGGAAGAACTGCTGCCGCTTCGGCTCCAATATTACCCTCCCACGGTTTTTCCCACCCAGTGCAACCAATGCCAACCATGGCCTTGCCTGGCAACTTGAATCACTCAACTTGGTGAAAGAATTACAGTCTATCACTTTGGCGAAAGAGAACAAGGCAATTTTGTTCGCGAAGATGCGTTCATGTTTCATATCTGGAGGCTAGGCTCAATCTATACTCTGCTCTGTCGCTTCTTCATCAATTGTCATCGAATCTCATTATGGGCTGTTTGCAATGCAGGAACCTCCAGTTTTAGAATCACTTCAAGTTTTCGAATCAAAATGATATCGACTAGCTATGGTGATAAATTGGTAGAAAGTCTCTCTGTTCCCTCGCGCTATACCTTGGAGATGCGGATCAAACCAAGACCGCGAAAAATGAAGCTAACACAGCAAACTCTACGAACATGCATCCGTTACTCCAGCCCAATTGGCAATATCACAATTCTATGGCGCAAGAATCGAGGCTGCGATCATGCTGACAACTTTAAAGCGAGTCTCTTAGTTTATCTCTGGCTAATCAAGGTGAAAACACTGACCCTCTCCACGTAAAGCAGCTTGCCCACGGCAAAGGTTATCATCTGTCGGCGAACGACGACATTCATCCACCTTCCCATCTCAAATTCCTCTCCTTTGGGTACTCTCCTAGCCGACCTTCTACCCCGTTGAGCAACTGGAAACTCGTTGAGAGTCGGAGAAGATCTTGCCTAAGAAATTTTGTTCATCCCCACGATGTACTGAGCACAGTTATCAATCTTACCTTCCTCAATGACGGAGTTGATTGAGCTTCCACTGACGAAGTAGGTCGATAACACTTGACTAGAGACATGGTCCGAATGCGGATGAGATTAGAGCTGGATTCTTCAACAAACGAAGCGACTTAGACGAAGCCGACCTTTATACACTCTGTTTAGACGAATTGATGGAAATGGCGCTTGGGCCATGAGGATCTCCGCCGCAGTGGCATGCGGCTAATTTCTGAGCCCCCCAAGTTTCAAATCCACGCAGAGGCCAGTTTTTTGTGATCGGGGAACTAGTTACTACTACAAAGCTAGTATCCCAACGGTAAGTATCCAACAAATGGACATTGTTCGAACAAAATGATCTGACTACCAACTTGGAAAGGCGGCGTCGTTGGCCCCAAAGCGCGGAAACAATACCCTGATATGCCATGTATGGAAATAATCTCTTTGGTCAGGTCGCGAAGTGGCCCGGCCCCGGTTGAACGCAGACAATTTCAGACAATGCACGACAAAGCGGCATGCCACTGAAGCTCAGTGGGTATCTGTATATAACTCGCCTACCCTTCCTCGGCTAGCCCATCAACCATCCTCCGACTCCTCCACCATTTCTCCAGGCTCGCCAGTAGCTTTTGACCGAAGATCTTTGTTCTCTCGACATAATTTATTTCCTCGATGTCTTCTCAGTACGACATAATTTTCGAAGTCTCTCGATACTCGCCAATGGACGCCCAGCGTTTTGATCCGTCCAAACGTCAAGTAAGACTAACGCATCTTTCGTCCCGTGTTATGAACTCACTCGCGCTGCCTTTCTAGAAATCACTGTCCTCATCTTTCGGAGACTCCATCGACGAACAAATCTCGGAAGAGCTTCGATCTCATTCTCCCGCTAGTTCTGCCACGAACTCCACGAGCTCGTCCTGGGAAGATAGGGTCATCGCCATCCTCGCATCGCCCATCTCTGCCACCCATTATCGGAAGGCCAAGAAATCAAACTCATCCAACTCCTTGACTTCTCAGAGTTCTCACAACTCTCAGACCTCGCCTACCTCTCTCGTCGTTGCGAGTACGACCTTCCCGGCCAAGAACGAAACTCATTGCACGGACGTCTTCGAACACGAGGACAGCACTACCACGACTCGCACTATCATCCGTCCCACGCGTTCTCGATCGACTCTCTTCTGCTTATCCCCGAAGGCGTCCATTGATAACCTTACTTCGACGAGGTCTAGCTCGCCGCTGGGACTGAATAAGCTCGAAGGACTGAACTGCCTTGGTGGGCAGAGCGGGAACTTTGAGGACGCGGTGGACATGATACAACAAGAACGGGAAAAAAAGTTAACTGGAGTGCAGGATACTATGCGAGTATGCGTGTATCAGGAGCAGACTGTTGTCAGAGAAGAGAGCTGGCGTGAAACTGTAGGCGCGATGCTCTACGAGAAGCCTCGGGTGATGAACTCCGTTGTTGGGAGGGTAGAGGTGTGCTGATCACTCAGCTCAATGTAGTCTTGACCTCAGCAACTAGAATATAGACGGGTTTGTTTAATTGTAAGGACATTATCTCATTGTATTTGTAGTGTATTACCTCATCTCTTAATACTTCCATTATAGTCAAATTTTTGTGCAGGTATGTAGTCGTCACAAACCTGATAAACATCCATTCCACACTACTGTACATGTGCTCATGTGCGTTGAGAGAGCCTGAGTGCAGCATAGTTCAGTCAGAATCTTAGTATCGAGATTTTAGTTGCTAACTGTTAACTGACTAGGAACGCAAAAGCCTGAAACAAACAATGAATCTACTTGTGTCGGCTGAGATCGGCTAAACATGATATTGATAAGATAAACGACGTGTATGTTGGGCGCTAATCATCTTTCTTCTTAACGGCCATCTCGAGCATCATCGTCTCACCACAGCGTACTTTGCTTGATTACACCTGGACTAATCAATTGGAGGACTAGCTGACAGAATGGATCCATTCAATATTTCTCTGACTGATGGCTCTGGGTCAGCAGTAGAAAAAGACGATGAATATTACCTGGAGGACAACTTCATTGTCCTCAAGGTAGGGTACCTCAAATTTTGCAGACACAACAAATTCTCATTCCTTAGGCTGGAGATACACTCTTCCGGGTTCCTAGATATCGACTAAGACAAGAATCAACATATCTCGAAAACCTGTTCGCGCAACATGAAGCTGCACAAGCCACCAAGAGCTCTGGAATCACTATGGAGACGCCACTCGTAATTGATGGAATATCAAACGATTTTAAAAACATTCTACGTCTCCTTCACCCAAGGTATGATGATCATTTAAAAACTCAAGATCTTCACCGTCTCAGCTTTTGCAGCGCACTGCATCAAGCAGAACTTCTCAATAGAGACCAATGGATTGGCATAATGAAACTGTCCTCAAGACTTAAACTTCTGAAAATTCGAAATATGGCAATAAACGAGCTGGCTTTGAAGATGGAAGGACTTTCTGCCACTCAATTTGTTTTATTAGGACGAGAGTTGGCAATAGCATCTTGGGTGCAGCAGGGCTACCTTGAATTTATTGTGAGGGAAAGAACTATCGACGGAGGGGAAGCAAAGAAACTTGGATCCAAGATAACTATCGAGCTGTTTAGATTGCGAGAGCGCTTCATTCGTGGCAAGCTTTGTCAAGCCAGTATTTTTGGGGAACTTGAGAAATTGTTTACCGAAGAATTCAAAAAGATAAAGCAAGATGAGAATGCCTACAATCTAGATATAAAAGCAACTTAATAAACTACCTTGTATAATGGAGACGCCATTCAAAGTCATTTTTGAAGTTTAATTTATGTAAATATATGCAATGGGGAGAGTGTTAGAGAGAGGAACCCAAATGGATCAGAGCTGGCGTATGTAGAGGTCGACAAAGTCATTTGTTTGCGGAAGGTCTTAAGAAATCAAATCAAAGTTGAGAGATGTACTGACAATTCCCTGGGACATGAAAATAATCAATTTTTTGACGAGTTAGGAAAGTAAAAATACGATATATTCCCAGAAAAACCACTGCATATTCTTCCGTTTGAAATTGAGCAAACTTGAAAACCCCTACCGACATGGCCAGTTGAAGGCGCGAGAAAATGCGGATCTCATCAACGCATCAGAGAATTACAGTAATCGACAATGCCTTCAAGTTCACAGCGCCCCACGTTTTTCCAACCGTGAAATGTGGTCTTTACCTTGAACTATATACATACATTCTTCTCCTTTCCCTCTTCCTTCAGTGTTTTCTTTTGTTTTACTTCTTTCAAAGCTGCCCCCTAGTTTCGTGAGCAATGTCCCTGACCCATGCTCAGCCACTGCTGGAGGACGACGAATATTTTATGGATGAGGTGATCACATTCCAAGTAAGCTAAAGCCTTAGTTCTAAAGATTGCCTCTAATTCAGCCCAACAAATCAGTACCCAGGTCGAAAACAAGTTATTTCGCGTTCCTTCTTGCCGCTTCACTCAAAATTCGCAGACCTTCGTTAGTAAATTCGGACTACTGCAACCGGACGGATCGCCATTGAAAGAAATAGTATTAATGCCGAAGGAAGTTTCAAAATCTGACTTTAAACTTCTATTGAAGCTCTTATACCCAGCGTGCGTTCTCTTTACCTTACTAGAAAAACCCACGCACTAAAAGCCGGTCCAGGGCTACACCGTCTTTTGAGTTGAATTCGTTCATGACAGGCGAGCTAGTGCACCTCGCTAAACTCTTGAAAAGATGGGGATTTCACGACCTTCTCAAAGCTATCTTCAAAGAGATAGAAAGCGAACCTCATATCAGCGTTGTGTCAAAACTACCTCTGGCACATTTGGTACTTCTTGGTCGGGAATTGTCCTGCCCTGCATGGATCTGTTCAGGATATATGTTCCTGGTTGGCAGGAAAAAACCGTTGACCACAGAAGAGGCTACGATCAATGGGAAGACGAGTGCAGAAGTCGTGAAGAAACTGCGAAGGAAACACCTGGGGCGTAAACCAGTGAACGTTGATGCAGGGATCGTTATCGAGGCTTTTCCTGAAGAGCTTAACATGGACGCGGTTCGGAACCAATACCTCTAGCTTATTTGCAGGCATTAACATTGCTCAAGCATGCCCAATAGTAGTTTCAAGACATGTGACAAGCTGTCAGTGCTAATAAGTGAGAGTACGTCGATGGCAGCTTGGGCCGCCAGAAATAGCCGCGAGGCATAGGCGCCTATATGTCGGGCAATATTGTAATTTGTATCTGATTCTGACCACCATCTAATCCCAAGTAATCACAGTGGTCGGGCGCACCAATGATTCTTGCATTATGGCACAAGAGACTCCATGTCTGACATATAAACGTGGCCGGACTAATGTTGGAAGTGACATTCTTGGGGCTTCGGTTATCAGGTTTTTTATACCCACTAAAGAGCCATTCAGATATTGGTGTTCAAGCATAATTATTCTCCTTCCCGGCCATCTGGAGTCCACCCAGTGCTGTGGTAAGATAGTGTACTTGTAGCCGTGTTTCGAGTCCGTAGAAAGCACCTTTTGGTGGCCAACCTTAGGATTGAGATCTACTCTGCTAGCATAAACGAGAGAGCAGGTCATAGGTTTTGCTTCGTTGGAGTGTCTCTCAGTTGGTTTGAAAAAGGTTGTTCCCACTAAACAGAAGGGATACGCTCTTGCAAGCTTAACCGCTCTGAAAAATGCTCTAAGGGCATTTATACATCTATGTACGCTGGCAACCTAATTCCACAACGGTTAAATCAGAGGAAAGGCTTGATGATATGTCAAGTTGAAAAATCCATCAGGTTTTCGGGAACCTTGCAAATTGGAAACAACACCCAAAGATGTTCGAACATTGAAGCTCACAGGAAGTGAAGGGCGAGCGAGAGGTGATAAGGAATGCCATTAAATCAGACGAGGGTCATCGAAACATCTTGTACATATCTTATTGGATAGAAGCAAAAATCTAAGTATCGTATCACGTCGATATAGATATTGAATAGAGAAAGAAGGCTAGATTTGAGTAAAGAAAAGTTAATGTTGTTTGGAGAGGTACTTGTACTAACTAGACAGAGGCATGAAAAAAGTTCCCAGAGATCAAGATATATGAAACAGACTAAAAAAATAGAGCAATCTCGGCCATCAAGAGCATCGAGAAGGATTGCAAGCATACATGTTTTGAAAAGAGTGAGGTTGTTGAAGCTGAAGATGGATAGAAGGGGGTAACAAATGAAGGCGGTATGAATCGAAAGCACAGATATCAGTGCATTGAGGTATTGAAACGCAAAGCAGCATGAAGGTATCTCGAAAACAAATATCGAAATCCACAAAACCCAAACATCACAAACGATTAAAGTAAACCTTTTCCTTTTTTTTTTGTCATATCACGAAGACCCGGTACCTGTAACACTAGCCACAGCAGCCGACGCTGTCGCCCTCAGATCCTTCCACGGTAATCCCTCAGGTGGAATCTGCAACAGCGGCATTCTCAACGCATCCATCGTCTTCGTGTGCACTGTATTGCCCCACCACTTGATATCCTTAACACCAGGGAACTGAATCGTCAAAAACACAACCGCAACTCCAATGACGGTTCCCGAATCCAAAGCAGAGCTAAGCACGTAATTGAACTTGCCCCACCATGCGAAATTGCGTTTTCGGATGAGATATTGGAAGAAGAAACCGACGAGGAACCAGGAGGAGTAGTTGATGCCGGTGGCGGGAGGAATTTTGGATACACCATTGAGAATGACGGGGATGGAGACGTAACGGACCCAGGACTTGGGGTAACGACGTTGGTAGAGCCAGAAGGGAATTGGGAGGAAGACACCTGCGACGATCGCATAAAGATGTGGATGGTAGATTGAGCCTGTGCCGAATTGACGCGTAGGACCGATGAGACCCCTAGGTAGACACGGATTTAATTGTTGGATAGAAACAAAGCATGAAAATGGAACGTACCAAACTGCACTAGCAGTGAAGAACACCTGATTAGCCGGGCACGTCAGCGAGTATGCCTGGTTAGGAGTGCAAATATCTGGGACGTTCTTGAATATCCATTGTTTGACTCCAACCTGAACGAACGCCGCCAAAGCTGTGCCAACAACTTGAACCAAGAAGGTGGCGCGAGGTGCTACCTTGATGTAGTGACCCAATTTCAGATCTTGGATGAACGACGTAGCAGCGTTGAGCGTCTGAACCGCATAAGCCTTGAACACCATATTGGCGAACGGTTGACCTGGCAGTAGTGTTCCCGGAATGATCTGTGCAAGGAGATTGATCGTGATCTACATTGTCCAAAAAATTGTTAGTACTTCGTTCAAAACGTCAAAACGAAGAAAGAAAAGACGCACAGATTGTCCAGTCATAGCAAAAATGAAACCACTGGGTAAGACATAGATAACCGGCAAGATAATCGCTAGCAGCAATGCCCAAACCGGAACGTCCGTATCCCAAACTTCAACGGCAACGATAGCAAGCGCAAAGAACGCCGCAAATCCAATAGCATACCACCAATCAGGCACCTCTTTATAGTTCTTCATGAGTTTCGCATGGATATCATCCGTCTCCGTCCTAATCTTCCTAAACCCGTTCCAGAGTTGAAGCCCATGGTATAAAGCGGTATGAACAAGAACACACGAAGAGAGAGCGAATGCGAGAAGGTAGGTCATGGCGTATGTTGCTGGGAGGTAGAGAGGCGAATATTGGAAGTAAGCGGTTTCATTAAAACGATCGTTAACCTGGAGAACGCGGGTGACATTGTACGATTTGCCGAACCGGTCGAAAGGTTCGTTGGCGGATATGGGGTAGTACGCGAGAGACCAGGTCTGTCAAGTTGGTTAGGTTCTACTGTATCGTGGTCAAAAGACTTCAGTGGACGTACATTGGTGTAGTAGAGCACTGGTACAAGGATCCAGTAGAACAGGATGAATCCGAGGAAGATGTGAACTTCGGCCCACCATGGAACTATCAATATGATCAGCATTTGGGTTGAAATCTTTGAGAATTGACTTTACCCATCAATGGACTACCAATCCAAGTAATTTGTGTCCAGTCAAAAGTCAAGAAGCTCATGCCCAACCCATTCCGAACACCAAACAACTGGTTGATTGGAATATTGTTTGGAGCCGCCCAGCAGACGAACGAGAACACCGAAAGTGCCTTGAACAGGAAGCCTAAAGTCACAAGTTAGGAAATCCACTCATCGGCAAGAAAAGGACAGAAAACGTACCAGGCAAGAAGAACCAAAAGAAGCTTCCCACCATAAAGATCATGAAGAACTTGTACCTCGACATCCCTTTGGTCCCCACACTCCCATACATCCCAATCCCATCGTCCTCATCTTCAGCATGCAACGTATTCAACAACGTACAACACACCAAATTCTGAGGCCAGACCATACTAGCCGGGGTAACCAAAAACCTCCTCGTCAGCCCCGCAAGACCAAAGCCCGTAAGCTGAGTCGCAAGGATCAAGACGAGCGCGAACCAATAGTCTTTATCGATACCATAGAACCTTTCACCGACGATGAGGACGTTCATGGCGTACGGGTTGTACACGGCTACGTTAGCCATGATATAAACCAATACATGCTCTTTGATGTTCCATGGGCCGGGGTTGAGCGAGAACTCGAGCGCGCGTGGGTAAGTCAGAGGGAGGAGGAGATTATGGAATAGTCGGAATGGAGCGAAGGATGGTTGGTGCACGGAGAACCAAGAACGAGGGAGATTAGGGAGGGAGAGCCGGAATGTGCGGATTGGCATGATGTAAGCGAGGAATTTGCCGCATGGGTAGGAGACGAGAAGGAGAGCGAGAGGTACGACGCTCGGAGCTGGTGAACGGAGGTTGAAGAATACGTTGAGAGCACTAATCAACGCATTTAGTTTACTCTTAAAGATACGAAGGACGAATAATAAAACGTACCCTCCAATCAAACATAGAATCAACCCAATGAACCACATTCGTATCGTCAGAGCTGGCATATCCGGGTCGTCAATATTCGACACCGACGCGCGAACTTCAGGGTACGGCGAGTCTTCTTCATCGATAGCGTCAAAGTCAAAGTCCATTCTAGATGACGAAGAGTTGATCAGCGTGAGTTTCATGCGTCGTTTCATATGAGCCAAAGCAGTGATGTTGGCGGTGGTAGGTGGAGGTAATGCAACGACGACCATCGTTCAACGCTTGTCAAAGACGAAAGAAGAGTGAAAAGAAAAGGAAAAAAAAAACGAAGAGGGTTAAAGAGCCTAAACTATAAGCAGCGTCCGCGATCCAAGAGAAGAAAATGAGGACATGCATAGCTCTCTTCTCCTGCCATCCCCAAATTCATGAAAAGTGAAATAAAATAGAAATGCGAAAAGAAATGAACAACGATAGACGGGCTCCTGAAAGCTCAAAGCACGAAATCTGCCTCCTGGAGGACGTAAAGCCAAACATCAGATCCACCTGCACTTCGCGGATCTCAAAGTATCTCCTAGCTGTCACCCATCCACCCATCTATCCAACACTCTCGTCTATCTAAAACGTCAAGCGCTCTTCGGCCGAAGACGACTCAACGCCAGGTCCAGGCCCTCGAAGCAGTCAAAGAAGCAAAGTATACATATCCGGAAATCGACCTGCCACGATCACAAGTTCTCCCAGTTGAACTTCGGAGATTCTTCGCATCGTGGCCGCTCCTCCTGTCTCAATAAAGAGGTAGTGGTGGCAGATCGTTTGAAGAAGCAGCAGGCAAAGGAAAGGGGGGAAAGATGCAGATCCGTCAAAGTTGAACGATGAATGCAAAAGAGGAGGATCTGAAAGCGAAGAAAGGAAAGGGGATAGAAAGAAATATGTCAAGACGAATAAGGGAAGAGGAGAAGCGAGATGATAGACAGCTGAGGCAAGTAAGCTGTCCAGGCAAAATCGTGGGGTCGAAGAAGTAGAAAAAATAGGCACGAAAACGTGTTGTGAGACCACTACAAAGGTTTTTTCTCAAACACCCGCTTGAACAAAGAATAAAAACAGGCGACGCAAAGAATCAACAGCAAGAAATGAGCAGGTGAGAAGTGAAGAATTGGAAACAAGATCTCGGGCATGAAAGAGACAGAAAAACGTGCCGGAGAAGACGAAGGCGAAGGTGGACGAAGAGAAGCGAAGTAACGACTCGAGATCCAAAAAGACCGGGAAAGAGAGCAGCGTATGCGCTCGGAAAGCTTAACGCGACATGCCACGTAGGAATGAAGCGAATAGGAGAAGACAGAAGACAGAAAGTTCAAGAACAACGCGAGCAGAAAGTAAGAGCTTAAAGTCAAAATCGAAATCAAATCCAAAGTCAAAGCATAAGTAAAAGTGAAAAGCCAATCAGACACCGAAGGTCTCCAAAAAGCATAAATCGCACATGGCGAACAAAGTGTATCAAAAAAAGTGAAAGGCGAAAGGCTAGAAAGTGAAGGGCCGTCGAACCGCAAAAGGTAAAAAACCCGAAAACAAGTAACCAAATAAAAAAGACAGACAGAATGAGAGACAGAAAAAACGCGCGTTCAATATCACAAGCATGGTCGCCGAACATAACGCAAAGTTCAAACAGGACCACCTGCCAATCTTCGCACAAAAAAAAACTCACTTGATACTCCCCTCCTCCCAATCCCCATCCTCATCCCACTCTCCCTCTTCATCATCATACTCATCATCCCACTCCCCATCCCCATCCCCCTCACCATCACCATACTCTCCCTCACCTTCCCCTTCATAATATTCCCCATCCCCATCACGAGAAAACTCGGTTCCTCTCGTATCAGGTCTCCCATTCTGAGCATCATACTCTCCATCGGGACCAACACCATGTGGCGAATCCCGATCTCCAACACGTCTATGTCCCCTCCCGTCATAAGACAACGAATCAACGACAGACTCTCCATACCCATACCCATACCCATATCCGTACTCCCCACTCTCAGTCCGTTTGAGCTGTGCGATATACGAAGATCCAGCACTGCCTACACTCTGTCTCCTCTCCCTCTCCCTCTCCCTCTCCCTCGGTACATCTCGTTTTCGTCTACGTCTCCCACTCCCACTCCTCTGCTGCTGCTGCTGCTGCTGTTGAGGTGGATACCCACTATCCACACCTCCTCCTCTTCCACTATCCACACCCGCGGGAGGAACACCACCACCACCACCACCACCTCGTCTCCTCCCAAGATTCTGCATAACCTCTCCAGGACCTCTCGCATGTGGATTGATAAACCCATGCGCACTCTGAGGTGCACTAGGGTTAACCATAGTCCCCGTCGTATCCGTCATGGGAGACGCAGCGGTGTTGAGTCTTGATTCCCCATTCGCGTTTGCGTTGGCGTTTATGGTGGGGTGGGGTGCTGTGCCGGGGGCGACTAAAGGGGGAGATGTAGTTAGTATGATAGTATAATAGTATGATGGTGGATAGTATGATAGAATGACAGTAAAGACTTTTTAAAAAGCACAAAATGAAAAACAAAACAAAAACTCACTCAAACTACTCCTCCCACCATACACACCCGCATACTGCGCATACGCATAATAAGGTCCCGCATTCGCATTTCTACTCTTTCCTTTCCTCCTCTGCAATCCACTCTCACCACCATCAGCGGGACCTATCATCGTCATCTCGCCTCCTACTGCTTGTCCTATTTGCTGTTGTTGGGAACCACCAGAAAGAGGTCTCGCTGCAGCTGACGAAGACCGTTCGATACCAGATGCGTACGCCCCGTTCATACCATTCGCCCCGTTGGCAGCTGAAGCACCAGAAAGAGGTCTCCCAGCTCCAGAGTTGCCGGTACCTTGTCGACGCGACCGCCTCGTCCTCCTCTGTTTTCCACCTGATCGTGATCGGTCTTTGGATACTTCGTTGCCTCCTCCTCCTCCTGTAGCACCAGCAACACCAGCAACACCAGCACCAGAACCGAGGGGAGGACCAGATGTAGATGCGGACGGACTTGACCCCTCCTCATCTCTATCTCTATCTCTATCTTTGTGGGATACCCCACTTCGACGAGGTTTTGCATCTTCATCACGGCCTGCTACTCCTCCTCCTCCTCCTCCGCCAAGGGCAACACTTCCTGCTCCAACACCAGGAAGCGATACACGCACAGCTCTCTTCCTCCTCTCTTTACTCTCCCTACTCTCTTTACTATCTTTCCTATCTTTCCTATCATTCTCCACATCCACATCCACATCATCATCATCCTCATCCTCCGAATCTTCCTCCGTATCAACAACAGCCGTAACACCCTCCGCCTCCGCTTCACCTCCAGTTGGCGAGATAGGACTCAAGGGCGTAGTCGGCGATACAGGTGTGCTGGGAGAATCGGGTTCGTTTTGGCCATGGTGTTCTATATGAGGCGTTGGGTGGTGTTGGTGTTGTGTGATTGGAGGTTGGGGTTGAGTCTGAGCAATAGGTGGTTGGGGTTGGGTAATCGGAGGTGGTTGTTGTTGTTGAAGAGGAGCGGTCGACATCCTCTTCATCCTGATATCTCCACCTCCAATAACATAATCGCTCCCCGTAGAAGGCGGGGACGATACACCCGTCGAAGGTGCCGGTGGGTGTGGGTTCAACCTCTCTCCAACTCCACCTCCACCTCCACCGACACCAGTGGGCGTATGAAGGTGGACGTATCCCGCAGGTACAGCACCTCCAATAAATCCAGGCGTCATAGGTGTACCAGGCATCGAGAGGTTCGAATTCAAATTCGACCCGGTATGAGCGTCGTTGTCTTGTCTGTTAGGTTCTAGACCAACGGGAGGTGCAAGAGTGTTGGCTTGAGATGCGGAAGAGGTGAAGTACGGATTGTTAGATCCATACGAGGCATACGAAGGTGTCGTCTGATGTCCATTTCCATGTCCTACACCTCCTAGTTGCCCTCCTGCTAGAGCTACACCCACACCAACACCAGGTGGCACAATTGGATAATGAGTCGACTGAACACCTCCTCCTAGGGCAGGCGACGAACGAGAAGTGTTCCAAGGATCGAACGTCGGATCTGGATATTGAACATGTCCTGGATGTTGGGGGTGTTGGAGGGGCACTCCGGGAGGTTGGAACGGCTGCTGTTGTTGTTGCTGTCCATACCCATATTGAGCATGAGCATGAGGATAATATTGAGCTTGTAAACTCTGCGCTGCAGCTGCAGCCGACATCTGTCCTTGTCCTTGTGGATGTTGTGGGTCTTGAACGATATACTGAGGATGCTGTCCAAGAGCAGCGAACTGTCCTCCCGCCACTCCTTGTCCCTGTGCTAAAGCCCCAAACTGCTGCTGCGCCTCGATCTCCCGCTCCCGCTCCTGATCAGCCGTACTAGGCGGTAAAAACGCAAACACATCTTCATCCTCACTTTCCTCCTCCTCATACTCGTCTTCTTCTTGTATACCCACGGGTATATCGTATGCGAAATTATGTCCTCCTTGAGATGATTCTTCGGCATAGTCGTATTCACCGTACTCGGGTGGTTCACCGGTACCTCCTGCGGTAAAGGGTCTACCACCACCACCACCGGCGGCGGCGGCACCTGCAGCGGTGGCAGGACGAGCGGAGGTGCCTGGTCGACGGGCTGAAGAGGGGGGTCGGCCTGTTGGATGCATTGTCTTTGTCTTTGTGTTTGAGAGGGTTTTTTGTGGAGTCGTCTCCCTAGTTCGTTAGGGGGAAGGGAACGAACGAACGAACGACAGTCGGTGGGTGTGTGAGAGAGAGAGGTGAAAGCACGAATGCAAAGAGCAGGCTCCAGTTGAAGGGAAAGGAAAAGATGGGCCAATTCTAACGTTCCAAGGGGGCCAAGGCCCGAATAAAGTGCAGGGACGTTGGAGATGGAGGGGGGCGATAGTTCGGTTGTTCGGGTCCAAAGTGCTGGTGGAAAAAAAAGATTGATAGGTGGGTTGCGGAGCGTCAGCGTCAGTGGGATGACACCGTGGGCGTTGGTTCTGGGTTGGTTGGTCGTCGGGGTGTCGGTCTGTCTGTCGGTGGTGGTTGGTTGGCGTGCTTTGTTGAAGAAGAGTGGATGAGAGGGTTGATAGTCGAAGTGGTGTCGTATCCAAAGCGTCAGTCGAAAGATACGGGGGTATGTGTATCGTCACGGGGTATCACCAACCAGAGTCCAACAACACAGAGCCAGAGAACACAAACCAGTCGCAGTCGCAAATCGTAAGAACCCCGAAGCACCCAAAACCCAGCTCACCTCAACTCCCTCAACCAATTTCCCACCTCTGTGCCTTTTTCGCACCCAGCTGCCAATTACCCTCGGTGGGAATCAATCATGTAAGCAATTCAGGCACTTCCTTTGAGTCGCTTGATGGGGAAAGAGCGCCCAATAAAATTGATAATCTCCTACTTTCAGGCACCCTATCACTATCAAAGTTTGTTGGGTGCTCAGTGATGCCTGTGATCATCACAAAGTTATAATAAACACAGAATTACTTTACTTTCACAACTTGAACTCTCTATCACCCGTCTCGCTGTTCACACTGGTACCGGTACCACTACCATCAGATATCTCCCCTCTCAGAACACGCCACACCCCCACCACGCACCCTTTCAGCGCTGAGTATTGAATACGCGGTCGCGGTGTCTTTCATGTTCATGTTTAGACGATAACGACGATAACGCGGTTTATGTCAATTGTTGTGCACGTTCACTCGATGTATCAATGTATGTGTCGAGTAAGTTGCTTTTAACGTTTCAATCCGAGCTCCCCGCGCCGACATACCTGTCCTCTCTTTATTCCGTTCAGCTCGGTACTAAACAAACAACTTCCTACTATTATTACTAACATACACAGGCCCGGTATAGAAACCTCTCTGCCATGCCTCTAGACAGTCCCGCCGGCCATAGGTATATGCGCCTTGCATCCTCTCTGAATCAGCCGGCCAAATTCCAGTCTACAGAAACTGCCAGCAACAGCTGCAGTGAGACGCCAAGTTGACTCGAACGCACTCGCACTCGCTGCTTGCGCTTTACTCTACTTCAACCTCGAACAGCAGCACTCAAGTAAGTACTTCGAGTTTCATGCACACCCACCCGCCCGCTCACGGGCGCCATACACAATGCGAGTGGATCTGGATCTGAATCAAAGGTATCTATCTTCTCCAAGTTAAAAAAGTAAATTATAGATACCAAAACGCGATTTGATCAAATGATTCAAATCAAGCGCAGACCGTCCACGGAGGCACGGAGGCGCCTAGGTTGTAACATCGTTCCACAGGTTCCACAACCAAAGGTAAGTAAGTACTTGAAAATGTAGTGATAAAAAATCGAACAGGAGTAATCACTCTACACTCACATAACCTTTAATGGCAATTAAATTAAAACCAATTCAAACTTGAAGCGTTTTCTACATTTCCAAGAGTTCATTTATGCCGCATGGCATCACGACCTTTTTAGCGGATTTAAGCGTTGCAACCCACACTAAACCACAATTCACAATTCACAATTCACAATTGCCTCTGTGCTCGATGCTCAGTGAATAACTAGTTCCACAAAATAATCAAGCGCCAAATACAGTACCATTTTTAATTCAATCCACAAGATCCGTAGGCATAGTAGGCAAAACCCCACCAAGTGAGTAGAATAAACTAATAACCAACCCACCCAAGTCGGCGCTAATAGCTGATGCGGACCTCCATCCGAGTCATTGTCATTGTCACTACAGTATCGCATCTCATCGACATCTGAGCCCATCTCCTTTATATATGTTTTAGTCTACTTTTAAAAAAAATGAGTACTTGAGACTGGATCATGATGGACTATGTTGCTTGTAAATAGTATAATAGTCAGAATCCGTTAAAAAAAAAAAAAAAAAAAAACAGTGGTTCACACTCCGAGTCCGAGTCCGAGTCGTCCGCCCACCGCCGTACCGTACACTGGCACGATGGATCCGAATCAACACTGTGACATACACTGTACAGTAAGTATTACCTACTTATATCAACTCAGGCTTGAACCCATCATCAATGTTCCTCAATGTTCGTCACAGTACTACACAATACATCAGCCAAGTCTTTCGCCATACACCATACACCATACACCATACACCATACACCAAGACAGATACAGGGACTTACACACCCTATTCTCCACGCCAGGCTTTCGCCACCACCGGCGATGGGTGAAACCTTTTCGGGAGGTTTTGCCGCATCCGAGTCGTGCTGGAATAGGGGGTGATGGTACTATCACATGATCCGGGTATATAGTCGCGGAGCACGTCTTGTTTCCCACGTACCACTCCAGTGCCCAAGTTATCAACAGTGGCAGTTGATTCATCTTCGCTTCAAGTTTGAACAAATGGGGTTGCAGATACATATATAACCCAGGGTTTTTGGCAGAAAGGGGGTTTCCTGTTAGATTCATCCATGGAGCGACAACAACTGCACTGCTCGCACTCCCATTTGCACTTGCACTTGCGTTCTCAGTCACGCACTCTCTGCACTCTCCTTACCTCTCGTATCGACTGGTAGTTGTACTGAAAAATCCTACCTGCACTGCATCCATCCAACTCGCAAATCGCTTCAAGTGGATACAACAATATGACTCCAAGTCCGGGCATCAAAACCGATCGACTCATCAAAAAAACCTAAACTCTAACAAATCAAATCACTCAAAGCAGTCTTGTGATATTCGATAGCTTTTCCAATTCAATTTTTTCCTTCCAATTCGAGAGTTTAAATGACAACCTGTCGATAAAGGCTCCAATGTCTCAGTTATAAACTTATATAAACGCAACCTTGTTGTCAGTCGACCAGAAAAGCACATCCCCCCCCATACCGGACCCACGGCCGGTATCATGTCCTCCAGCCATTCCAGCCCACTTGGCTTTTTATCTTCTCGAGGCTATGTCTACCGAGGTGGTGCGCTGCGTCCGAGCGATATCACGAACGAAAAAATCACCAACACTGTGTTCGGCCTCTACATGTGAGTTAATCATATCTCTCGACCTGTATTTTTTTTCGTCGCTGATTCTGATGCGGCCGTCAAGCTGGGAGTGGATGACTTCCCTTCATTTTGAGTGGGATTTCTTGACTGGCAAACGGAGGTTCACTTGGCCGATGGTATTTCTTGCCCTTCTCGGTCGGTGAGATCTACTAACTCACGTCACTGCATAGGCCGTCTATTTTGCTTGTCGATATCTCATGCTTGTCTATATCTTCTTTTAGTACGGTTCTAGCAGGAGGTTCACTACTTTTTATCTTCTATTTGCTAACATGGAAATTCAGCGTCACGATTGTCAACGTCAGGAGGTTCGTTCCGGCCCCATTCTTTGACACGAGTACCGATTTTGACCAATGGAATGTTTAGCCCCAGTGTCCCTTTGAATTGCACTCCACTAATCATCGTTTACCGCCTTGCTGGAGATCTGGCCGTTGGTTTGGCGAGTGGAAGCTTGGCCATCAGAACGTGAGATTTTTCCAATTTCATTTCAATTGGCGATGCGGCTCATGTTCAACTCTCAGGATTGCTATCTGGAACCGCAACATATTTGTGATCATCGTCCTGTCAGTATTCATGGCTGCTCACGTAGTCCTCTCGGTCCTTGGTACGTACGACTCGAGAATTATATATGCTCAAGGGTGTCTCAAACCCTGATCATCTAACAGATACTGTCGAGTACGTCGGAAAATCTCTGTTCAACGATGGGATAAAGTTTCCCGACGCTATCGTAGGATGTCTCAGTTCCTCAGACAACAATTACCTTCTCCAACTGTTCGCTCTCGCCCTTGCTTTCGACTTTACAGTTCTGGCTCTCACTCTCTACAAAACTCTTGGCTCAACAACTGCGTCTGTCAGACAAAGGATGGTAACATGGAGGAATCGACATCGAGCGTTTGTGAACATTCAACTCCTTCTTGTCCAACAAGGAATTCTCTTTTTCTTTTTGGCGTAAGTTATTATAATTCCTCTTCACCTCTTTTCTTTTTAAGCTATGATGTCCAGGCTTTGCATCAACGTCATCCAGATAATATTACTTCTTTACCGCGGGGTCCCCGGTGTGAATCGATTATTTACACCGCTAGCATATGTCGTCTACGTGGTAAGTAGTTGCTAAAAGTGACCAAGAGGCAACTAATATATTTACTTCGCCTTCATAGATTATCTCGTGCCGAGCGGTTCGCTCTTTGAGTTTCAGTCTCTCTGATACCACATTTTCACGCAGGTAATCCATCTTTTTATCAAACTAATCACTGCTCTAATACAATTTCAGTCACATTACTGCGTCCTCGCTCCGGTTCACTCCTCATTCATTAACTTGACCGTTCCTTACCCCAGCATCCAGCCTAAGAGGCGCGGTTTTGTTGAATGAGGCCTCAAGACGTTCTTGCCTTCGGTTCTCCAACTCCATTCAGGTTGATAGTGACCTTGAGAGAGCTATATCATGTCATATACCTACTTTCGACTTTCATCACAAGTTAAATAAAAAGATTTAATTTTCCCATGAATAAAGGTACTCAAACTGCAGAATCATATTTTTGCTTGCAATTGACTTTCGTGATTATTGTCACATATACCAGTTTTGTGCCGAGATGTCCAACAGAACCTACCCGGACAGCATCTCTAACCAATCTTTACATGAGCTTGCATCATTATATGCCCGGAGTGATACGCTTGCCTTGTATCTCCTGCTTTGGAGCAGTTGTGGAAGCATTTCCGAGTCCTCCTCTTCATGAATTGGCTTCCCAGAGCCACCTTCTTGCACGACTCGGCGGTATCCCAGCATCAGGCAATACAAGAGACGAACTTTGATTTGGATACAGACGGCACTCGATATGGCACTCCTTACATATTATTACCGCCACTCAGCTCAGGACAAGGTAGCCGATCCGATCTGAATTTTTTACATATAGCGATTTTCGAATTTGGTGAGAGTGGCGACGAAGCGTTTTAGAGTTTTCTATAAATTTGATATTATGTCGTGATTTGTGTGAATGGTTTCTGAGCTTCGAAGCGGGTGGGCCTTGGGAATATGGTGATGATTTTTAAAGGTGCGGTGAGTACGGCTGGGACCGAGTTAATCATGAACGCGTCGTTGAAGTACTTACAGTAATCAATGTTGAGATAGTAAATGTTAGCAATTGGGTCTAATCCTCTAACCGGGAGCACGTAGGTGCTAGACCCAAATACTTGACAATGTTGATATCGAGTCACTTGTCGCGACATGTCAGGACGCGTTTGAGACGCGACTTGATCACGCGACTCTACTAAAAATGATTGGCTAGCTCCAGTGATATCCGCAACAGACACGGGTATCGAGCCTAGTGCTTCTCTCCCATCGTGCATCATGCGTTTTCTCTATCCACACGAGCAACTTTGTTATCCTGCTGCATTGCCATTATCCACCCAGCACTACCATTAGAACAATTACCGCACCACAGACACTCGTAAATCTCAGAGTCGGGCCCTAGTAGTAATACCGCCATGGCCAATTAACAACCAACAATCACGATCGCGATGTATCAAAAATCAAACTTGAAAATTGAAGTTTTTCCATAGAAATTACTTGGAATCTTAAATCGCCAGAGTTTGAGTGGAGAGTAGGAGTTGTTCGATATCAAACTTAATAGTGGCTTGAAAAAAATGTTGTACATCTATAACATCGGCATTTTTCCGATCAGATCAGATCGAGAAAATTTTGGCCTCAGGTTACGACAGTGATGGCACGCGCTTAAGAGCGGACGTTTTCACCAGCGCCCACACTTGGATATTCGAGAAAGAAGGATTTCTCATATATCATTTTGCAGTTTAGGTCCATGGAATAGCCCCCCCATCTTGCACTGCACTCTCTGTTTACCTATCTGCCAGCCGCCACTGCAATTCAAAAAACTATGGTGGATCTACCTCCAGAGCTATGGCAAAAAATAACCAGCTTTCTCGAAGAAAAATACATGAAGCCACTATTGGGCGCTTGCCACCTCCTCCGAGACCTTGCGCTTGACTCTATATATGAACAGGCCTCTGTCGATATCGGAATTTTAGGTCAGCGGGAATATCTGGACAGGATTGGGCGTCTTGGGTACGTTTATAACACTTTCAAACATTGCGTTGAATCAAACTTGACTTTATCCTCCCATCCATTTTTGTAGCCACCCAGACTACACCACACGTGTGCGAAAGCTTTGCATTTCGACACCGGCTCGCATAAGGGTAGCCGCGGGATGGATGCTCCCTCGCCGCCCGAAAGTCAACGCTCGTACTCCCCTCAACGTCGTCTCAAGGTTGCGTAACCTTTTGCGAGGACGTAAACTAAGTAAAGCCGAAATTTCTCAGAAGCTTTTGCTCTCTTTTGTAAATTTGCGGGCAGTACAACTACACTGCCCAGACCGAATAGGGCAACAGGAATTCGAGGCACAGATGCCATTACTGTTATCCACTCTTCAAGCATACTCGTCAGCCCTCACATCCATAGAGCTCGCAATTTCACCCCTATTGTTCCTCTCGACCTTGCTATCGACACTCCCCACTTTTCCAACTCTGGAACGGCTATGCCTAAAACTAGAAATATATTCCACGCCCAATGATGATCCAGTCAAGTTGGACCTGGTACTGAAGGATGCAGTTGCTCCGTTCATAAAAATTCACCGCCAAACTTTATCTGCTATTCAAGTCCTCGCCGATTCTTATTTGCTTGGATGCGACCTTTCAAATCTTTTCGATAACCTCGACTTTATTCCCCACCTCAAGACGCTCGAAATTCCTTTCGAACTCACTCGAGCAGCATTATTCCAGTCCCTGCACGGGCTTCTTCAAAGACACTCAAAAAGTCTGGAAGATCTCGTACTTTATACACCATTCAAGACGGACAACTCGTCACAGTACACTGAAAGCTGTTTCGCAATGATGCTCACACCACTACCTCGCCTCAAAAATCTTATAATCTACGCCGTCCCTGCGAATATTTTGCATCAGGGCTGTGTTGTCTCTGAATCTAGCGGTGGGGATTCGGACTTTGCAATTTCGATGATTTTTATGGAGTCCGATAATTGGAACGTTTTCGCTGGGATGGACTGGAGCTGTTTAATATCAATGTGCTTGAAATTGGCTATAGTAACTCCAGCCATGTTCGATGCATTCTCCAACGACTTTCCTTCCCTCCGATCTTTATCCCTCGGCGTCTCCGCCTTCCAGAACACATTTGAAAGTAAAAACAGCATCAAAGAGGTACTTGACTCCACGATATATAGTTTGCTTGACTTTACTGACTGTTATCATATGCATAGTTTTGCGCCGAGATGTCCAACAGAACTTACCCGGAAGCATCTCTAACCAGTCTCTACATGAGTCAGCATCATTATATGCCCGGAGTGATACACTTGCCTTGTATCTCTTGCTTTGGAGCAGTTGTGGAAGCATTTCCGAGTCTCCTCTTCATGAATTGGCTTCCCAGAGCCACCTTCCTGCATGACTTGGCGTTGTCCCAGCATCAGGCAACCCAAGAGACGGACTTTGATCTGGATACAGACGGGCACTCGATATGCACTCCTTACCTATTATTGCCGCAACTTTAAGCGCCCTCCCCCTCAGGGTCGCAGAGGCTCCGTAAAACGACGGTAAGATGAGCGGAACAACTGTACTTAGCTCAGGACAAGGTAGCCGATCCGATCTGAATTTTTACATATAGTGATTTTCGAATTCGGTAAGAGTGGCGGCAAAGCGTCTTAGAAACCATTCATAGAAATCACGACATAATATCGAATTTATCAAAAATTCCGAGTTTCGACGCGGATGGGGTGGGGAATATGGAGATGATTTTTGAAGGTGCGGTGAGTACCGAGTTAATCATGAACGAGTCGTTGAAGTACTCACAGTAAGGTTGTTTGTTAACCTGTACGTCCTAAATATGGTCACGACAAGCTAAAGGAAGGTCTTTCATGAGAATATCCGTCCAAAGAGTCCAAATAGCTCGAGAGCCGTGCCGAACAAAGTCCGAGTTCAACGCTGGGTCTATGTTCCAAGAAGCGAGAAAGCACGACGTGGCATTGATTCGCAGAATGATAGATCTTGCTGCTTAGAGGAGCTAAAATTGTTTATGTCTCGCGCACGTTGAACACACAAACGCTTGAAAGACTCAAGGGAGGTTGACATCTATGGTTGTATTTATTTAGACTGAGCTCTGGGTCATTTACACCAGGACAGCACGTCGTGATTATAGTCGATATGTAGCTACACTAGTAGAGTAGAACGATGTAAGAAGGAGTATGGCGTTGAACGACGATTGGAGCAGAAGTGGAGGTAATGAATAGAGAACATCGCAACGCTACCTTGTTCAATGACTCTGGGAGCATCGTCGTTAAAACTGGTGGGTTATTAGTAGACACACGGTCATAGAAACGAGGGAACTCTTGGCTTCTGATAACTCATAACAATCAACTCCCACTTATATCGTATCTCGGAAATTTGAGTTTGCTGAATTAGGGGTTGTTATAGGTCGCGTTGAGTAATCATGTGATGTTCGGCCCTCCAAATTCTTCGCAGCCAACTTTGCCTTAACACAATTCTAGCTACGTTTCTTCGACACTACTCCAGTTCATTCACTGATAAGCTTGGCCCTTCCTTTTACTCATTATCACTTGCTATATCGTCCATTACTCTAAGCTACTGTACAATATATATTAAGCTCTATGTCACATATACAAGTCCCGTGAATCCGTTGGTCTTAAAGCGTTCGTCTACAATACATTACTGATGAAATGCCGATGACGGACAGCCTCGAGCTCGAGAGTACTAGCTGGGTCGAATGAACCTCAAGACGCTCTTGCCTTGTGCACCTTCAGGGTTCTCCGGTTGGTTACAGGTTACAGTCGGATGAAGAAATCTATACCTAGTTTGACATTCGATATACCCAACAAGCCAAATAAAACAGTTCAATTATCCCATAAAAAAACATGCGCTAGCCGCAAAGTATTGAATCTTACTCGGTGTGCGCTCCCTTAATTTGAATCTGCTCTCCAACACCCCGACGCACAACTCGGTATCACCCAACATGAACATGACAGCTGTTACAAACGTGCCTCAATTAGAACATCATTTCTCTGTATGCGTAATTGAAGAACACTCACCATCCGTGACAACAATACCCAGAGTGCTGTCCTGGTTGGAGGTTAGTCATACAGAAAACGGTGGCGGCGCCACATCTAAAAGAGAATGCAAGTCCACTCAGAGTTATTTGATAGCATGATACAACTAAAAACATACTCGTCGGGTGCTTTCTCCATATCAATGCCAGTGAAACATTTCCAGAAGACTGTGAAGCATCCAGGTTCGGCTATTCAAGTGTTTACCAAATCAAACTTTGACGAGAAGCAGAGTCACTGTGATTTACCTCGAGGTGGCTCAGCCGCAGGTCCAGGTGCCGCATCCCCACTGTAACCATAGACATTCGGTGCTGGCGTGCCGGGATAATTCGGTTGGCCACCACCATAGTTAGGTTGATGATGATGCAATGGCTGTGAGTTATAGTTGAATGAATTCGGAATATTGGAGTTTGAGAGTGATTGTACTCCAGACCACGGTGGTGGTGGTCCAATAGGTTGATATCGCGCCGAACATCCGTTAGAGGATACACTGGATGAATGTAGATCAAATTTGTGTTGTGAGTCTTCAAAAACGATATAATACTTCATAGAATCTTACCATCTCGCTTCTCCATTATACATATGCACATGTCCACCTTCGAAAATCTGACACCTCCCTCCGTCACCTAAATCCTGCTCATCACAGAGTGGTCGACCAAGAGTCCCTCCAACGCCTCCTTCACGCTCGAATAAAGCAAATATACCACCTGTGACAGCGAAAGGCGGGATCAGGTCCCATGAAACGCCAACTCCACCGCCAACACTTCCAGGCGATTGGTGCGGGGACAAACCTGGCGCGTTGAAAGGGAACGATTTAACATCTGGATTATGTGGCTGCGCGGGCAGAGATCCAGGCGTCAGAGTTGGCGAGGCATACCCAGGCGGAGGTCCCGACCTGAAACCAGGAGTACCAGTCTGATGATCTGCATTGTAGGCTTGATGCATTTGAGGGGGTGACGGTGTACCATACGCTTGTGAAGGTGGAGACGGAGACGGAGGGTAGCTCGGCGTCATTCCGGGTGCATAGCCCGAAGGCACTGGACCCATGCCCGGATATGGTGTGGAATTTGTGCTTGGCCAGCTTGGCGTTGAACTTGGCGCTAGCGCCTCAACGGGTATTACAGGTCCTGGATTTGGGTTGCTATCTAAGGAGATAAGCATTCCGCCCCAGAAAGAATAGGTCTGTCCGGATTTTTTGGGGTTATCGCCGAGCCCGCCTCTGGTTGAGGTAAGAACTAATGGATAAGTGTGGGTTAGGCGCGCGCCAAGAGCAAGGGGAGAGTAGACTTACGTTGAACAACAGAGACTTGAGCGACGGGGCTGATTTGAACGGCCAGGGCAGACCATTTCCTTTGGAAGTGCGCAGGCTAAATGCATTTATTAGCACAAAGTTAAACATTGATTTCGTAGATGTTGAATACCATTTTGTTCCAGCTCACTGCGCGTCCCGTAGGCTTGTAGCGTGCAGTGCATGTTTCCGCAGATGCACTAGACAGAACAGGTATTAGCACAACCTCAATGATGACAGCAAGCGCAAAGGCATTACCCTCTCGCAACACCGCCTATACAGTGGATATGACCACCTTCCATAACCGAGCACCTACCCTCCTCTCCCTCTAAAGCTTGTTCGTCAGCCAATGGCCTTCCCCATCCACTTTCAACTTCGCCCAAATGCTTCCAGAGGTCGCAGATTTTTCCGTACATGACATAGGGCATGCTTTGGTTGTTCAGGGAGACAAGAAAACCTCCGCCAAATCGGTATCGCTGTCCACCGAAAGAGTTGTCTGATAGTTCATGGGGCCATCCTAAGACCTCCACGATGGTTTTACCACTATGATGGCGAACCGTGGCTGATGGGACATTCAGTAAGAAGTTTCGGGGATAGAATGTGAGGGACGCACAGAGTTCAACCCATCGTTGATGGAAACTAGGTGGCTAGAAGGGAAATATTTAGCAGACGAAATGGCTGTGAAAAAAATTATTATTTACCATTCCACCGGGTCTGACCCCGAATGGATTGACTGGCGGAACTGAGAACAATGATATTCAATCGCAACGCTCGGTTTTTGGAATGTTCGTCACCTACCAGGTTTATATTGCGCAATACACTGTTCTGGGGGAAATCTACCATGAGGTCAAATGAAGTCAGTACGCATATCATGATCATCGCTTTCGAGTAAGTGGAACAAACTTACGGCTCAGCTTTATTTCCTAGCGAGTGAATGTGGCCTCCCTCAGTAATACAACACTTGCTTCCATCCTCCAAGTCAACCACATCCGTTATAGGTCTGCCAAAAGGCCCATCCACTCCACGAAGTCCGTTGTAGAAAGAGTATATTGGACCATACATGTAGACCAAGGGGTACCTTCCTGTGTGATCAAAAGAGAAGATAGCACCTGCTCGAAAGACGAGAATATGCGCTCCAGTTTTGGTAACTTTGAACTCGAACACATCTTGGAGGAGCTTTCCGATAGGCTGCGCGCTCACAGGGTCAACGAGAGTCTGAAGCTGCTCGTATTTAGCGCGAAATTCAGGTGGCTGTAAGGAAGAAATCTGCTCAGTAAAAAATTAACAGAGGGTGAGCCAGACCTTACCGCTCTCTCCATGATTTGTTTCGAAGGGAAGGTTGGATTGAAAACATGAGATTGTCAGATCAGGCTTATATGGACTTCGTGGTTTGCTTGAGAAAGGCGGTGTGTCGAAAGTATTACCGCGATATAAATAGATTGAGCGCCTGTCAATCATTTGCAACCGCAGAACACACGATAAGGAAAAGTCTATTCTCTAATCCAGAGTACTCGTACAGATCTACTTTCTGCAGGTCGAGTTTACAAGCCACATATATTTTCGTAGATCCCGTCGATGCAAAAATACTTTGCTCTGGACACTTTACTTGCTATTTCATCAAGCTGCCAGGATGCTCCGAGCAGGGTTGCGTGGTGGGGCGTGGATCAGCCCTAGACCTAAAGCCTTTTTTCCCCCGATACCGTTGATCACTGGATTTGGCTTAGCAACGAAGCACAACGCAGGGAGAGAAACACAGCTTGAGCGACTGGAGATATGGAATGAAAGTTGTCCACACAAAACGCATAACACCCAGAGTCAAGGTTGCTAGACCATAAATGGATCTAGTAGTACGGCTCCGAGTCAGCTGTAGACAGACAACGTCTAGGATTTATATCTACTCTGAATGTTATTTCTCGAATTTTACGCATTTTCATTGCAACACAGACTGCTAATACTGGTAAATTTTGCTCTCAGGTGGACCACGCTTCGCTGTGCGGAAGATCTTCGAGTTCAGCGAACTACTGTACTCATGGCCGTCAAAAGTGTGGCACTGCCGAGCTCATCTACACCCTTTCTTCTTCTTCTTCTTAATGAGAATATTATCAGATTCCCAAGTCACTTCGAGAGACATTTCAGTCTGGTCCGCCTTTCTGCCGAAGTGGTCAGATATGATGGACAAATCTAAAGAATACCGCCTGACCTTGGTATCCTGGCCTTCGAGCTCAGCTTGGTCGCTTGTTATCTTGTCCAACTCCATTCCAAAGGCGTCCTTGAAAGCATCCTCCTGAGCCGAGCCAAAACCGTGGCGATAGTTCTGCTCTCTAAGCCTAAACAAGGAAAACGCTGTCTCGAAATCAATTTTCACAGCTGAGGCCTTCGATATAGTCTCAGTTCCGGTGATCATAGCTTTTAATCCGGTGCTGAACCATGAGTTGATTCGAAATTCTCGCCCATAGAATATCTTGTCAGAGGGTGTCAGCGTCTTTTCGAGTTCGATCACGGCGATGGCCCTGAACTTGAGGAAAGACCACAGCGTAGAAAGACGTAGGACTGAGATCCACTCGGTGTGGGCCAATACAAGATCGATAGAGGCTTTGCTGAAGGACGAAATTATCAGGAAACTAACTCTTGGCGAGTCGGCAAAAAAAAACCATTTGAACTGAATCGATCAACCCGAACATCCCACCGAAAACTTTGGATTCATCTAGGAAGCGGTATGCGGGAATACGAAAGAGGCAATTTTTAACCTGAACGCCGTCATTGACAGACTGCAGTGAGCTACGACCGAGTGTAAGTACCTTAAAAGACCTAAAGCCACTAGTCAAGCAGTATAGGTCGTCTTTCTCCAAGACATTCGCCTTGACATCAGATTCGTCCGTCTGGGAGGCTTGTTGCAAGGGGACTGTCGAGTGAACATTTTCGAGTTGAGCCATGAGAAATTGAGGAGAGACGTTGAATAGAACCAGATAGCCATCGTTACAACCGGTTTTATGACACTGCAGGACGTGCTTGGGATGCTTCGCGACTAGATTCGCATTTTGACAGTGATGCGCTTTAAAACGTTCTCGACACTCGCCATCTAAATCAATCATGTTGGAGATGACATCGAATATCGTTTGGATCGAGTTCCGCCCATCCAATTACTGTAGAAGAGTCCGCTCAGGTGGTGGTGGTTGGTGGAACAAACGACGTTGAACCAATGAATCACGCTGGCGGCTGGGCGGACCGTACGATAAGATCACCAACTGGAGAGCTTTAACGAAGAGATAAGGAATCGAGTCAACATTGGAAGATAAAAGTACGTTGATTGTTGAATTTGGAAAGGACTTTGACTATTGTTACCACTTTTTAGATGGCTTCGATATACGTTGACGAAGCTGCTGGCTCAGATGCTAACGGGACAGGCACCACAGAGGCACCTTATCAATCTTTGGCCCAGGCCATATTCGCTCATGGCGAAGGCGCATCTTTGCAGATTCGCAAAACAGCTGATGCAGAATACAAAGAACCTTCGCCTTCATCGGTCAAGAAGGCCAAGAAAGGTGCTCAAGGATTAGAGAAGAAGAAGAAGAAAGCAGAGGAGTTGGCGGAACAGGATGCGAAGAAACAGGGAGATGACAAGGAGAAGAGAGAGAAACTCCTCGAGGAAAGTAAGAAGATTGTTCTGCAGGAAGATACCTCTCTGCCAACCGCAACAAGAGTATGTTCTACTCTTTGTATAGTAAGCTTAACTGGACATATTTTCAGACCAAAATTGCACTCTTAGCTCCTTTGAGCGGAAAGCGCATCCGCGTCTTTGGCTGGGTTAATCGTCTGCGAGATCATCAAGGCATCATATTCGTAGTTCTTCGAGATGGAACAGGATATTTGCAGTCTGTTCTGTCAGGTCGTGCGGTATGATGCTTCCTGTTTATCAGTTCACGCAAAGCTGACTCGACTTGATATCTAGGCCCAAACTTATGAGGCATTGACTTTAACTCTGGAGTCATCTGTAGAACTCGTCGGCGTGCTCCAAGAGCCTCCTGAAGGGAAGACCGCCCCTGGTGGTCATGAACTTGTTGTTGACTACTGGCGCGTTATTGGCGCTGCACCTGGAGCAGATGAAGCATTCTCCAACAAGTTGAATGAGGTTCGTTCGTATAGATTCTCCTAGCTGCATCAATCGCTAAATCCTCGCAGAATTCCGACGCATCAATTCAAGCTGAGCTTCGGCATTTGGTCCTTCGCGGAGAAACTGCTTCCAGCGTCCTCCGCCTGAGGGCGTATCTCCTGTCCGCATTCCGAGAGTCACTTACCCGCGAAAGTTTGATTGAAGTTACCCCACCTTGTCTGGTGCAAACACAAGTTGAAGGAGGAGCAACACTCTTCAAGCTCGATTACTATGGCCAGCCAGCATTCCTCACGCAAAGCTCACAGCTTTATCTCGAGACATGCCTTCCTAGTCTTGGCGACGTCTTTTGCGTTCAAGAAAGCTTCCGAGCTGAAAACAGGTCCGGTTATAATCAAAATCTGAACTATTATTCGCCTGACCGCCCGTATAGTCATACCAGACGGCATTTGAGCGAGTACACGCACTTAGAAGCAGAACTCGCTTTCATCAACTTCCAAGACCTCATGGCACATATTGAAGAGATAGTCAGTCCACTTTTTGGCCGCCCAAGCTGAAAATCTGATCATTTACCTGGATCAGATCTGTCAAACCGTCGACAAGCTTCTCGCGAACCCAACTGCTGCAGCTCTGATCAAACAGCTTAACCCAACCTTCAAAGCTCCGTCCCGACCGTTCCTGCGTATGTCCTACGTTGACGCCATCAAATGGCTCAACGAGAGAGGAATTTTACATCCCGCTGAAGACGCCGAAGGAAACGCAATAAAGGATGAGAGTGGACAAGTCACGATGGTTGAGCATAAGGTCGGGGACGATATTGCTGAAGCCGCGGAAAGACAAATGACAGACGAAATTGGGACACCAATCTTCTTGCATGGGTTCCCAGCCGAGTTGAAGGCGTTTTACATGAAGAAGGTCCCTCAAAAAGAGGGCGAAAGCGGACCCGTGTTCACTGAGAGCTGTGATTTGTTGATGCCTAATGTTGGAGAGATTGTTGGTGAGTGCTGTGGTCCTGCGCTTTGCTTCTCCCGTTGCATCATCGATCCGTTTACCTTCTTGCTCCTGAGCGATATTAACTCAGTTGCGCTGTTGAACGGATGCTGACAATCCTTCTATTTTTGTAGGAGGCTCTATGAGGATTCCAGGCATGGAGGAACTGTTGGCTGCGTACAAACGCGAAGGAATTGACCCGGCTCCATACTACTGGTTCACCGACCAGAGAAAGTACGGGACATGCGAGCATGGTGGATATGGGCTTGGTGTGGAGGTAAGAGAGATATCTCCTAAAGAGTTTGACGCATCATGAGATCTGAATTGACGTTCTTTATTCAGCGTTTCCTAGCTTGGTTGGCAAACAGATATACCGTTCGTGAATGTAGTCTATATCCAAGGTACAGCGCTCATTTGTATATATTAATAATCATTGCTGACCCAATCTACGCACTCAGATGGCCAGGTCGGGCAACGCCCTGAGCGCTTCCTTCCAAACCTTATCTAGATGACCCTGATTGACTTGTCTACCCTAAACCTTCTCCAATTGGACTGTAAAGTGTCGTTTGATTTATTCCAGAGCGCAGCCATAAGCATCCCTGGCCGTATCTCTCCAGCTTTTCTGATTCACGGCAAATTCTTCGGCGTAAGAGACTTCCAGATGGTGTAGGCGTTTTCCAACGATTACAAGACTATGTAAAGGCTGCCCATATGATTCCGCTGGACGATTCAACAACTCTTTTAGGGTCCCTGCAACAATACATTCTTGTTCACCGCCTCCCACACGTGAAAGTGCTATCGCAAGTGTACTGTTCGGAGAGAGAATACCTTCGTTTCGGGTTTTCTCCGTTTCAATCAGCTGAGCAACTGCAGTAGGGATTGACATGTAACGAGGCGGTTCGTAGATCTTTCTTCCCCTTTGGTATGATGAGTATAGATAAACTAAAAAATGAGATTACAACACCTTGCAAGGTTTTCTTCACTTTGTTCTTTCACTTTGATATCTAATAATACCAGAGTATGCATGCCGAGATCCACGTTCTCTTTCACTCTGTCGTAGAAGCTATCTGGCTTCCATGTATCTGTGAAAAACACAAGAGAAACGGTTTGACCAAAGTTGTACAGCTGCAACCCACATGCGCCAATGGCATTCATGATCGAAGCATTGTGAATAACTCTGGTCGGGATCTTAAGCGCTCGAGCGCGCAGAAGGATGTCGGTATGTGTAGTGGCACTGTAGCATGAAATTCAGATGAAATTGCAGATGCATAATCAGCGGTTGTTACCCGAAAGGATCTCCGACCACCAGAAGGGATATATCTTCTGTGTCAGCGCGGGCTAAGATCTCATCACTCTGAGTTTCGACCATTTCTCGATCAGCGAGGATCAAAGGCCTCTCGTAAAGAGCTTCCTTTTGATAGAGGTGAGCATAGCCAAAGAGGTGATGGAAGAAAGCATACCAATCGATCCTTCTCTACCATCAATATTGAGGTGTACGCCTCCAAATAAACTCGAGTTGAGCGTTTTATGGCCTATCAAAGTCTGAGCTTGAGCAGAGAGTTTGAAAAATTAATTTACCTCGAGTCCCCTCAAAGTAATGTCTTTCTCATCAGAAAGCCCAAGGCCTATAATATAGAACATGGTAAATTTGACCTTGAAGGTTGGAGGGATAGATTAGATTTTTCGGGCCGCTGGCAGCCATAAACGAGGTGTATGTTGTGGCCGGCAGCCAAATATAGGTGATCTCCATCTCTTCTCCCACTACGGATCAGTGCAGGACGTCTCTCGGTTTGCTCGGTCAATCATGCTCCTGACACACCTCTGAGTTTATCAGCCAACACAGAACACCCTTTGAGCGAGAATCCCGATTAAGGGCTTCGACAGGTTGTCGACATCAGATTGCGGGTATAAAGTCAGAGTAGCTCATAAGGCATGTGAGTCCCCACTTATACCTCTTCAATGCCTGCTGTTCGTCGTCAACGTCGTTGTCCAAGGACTCTCTTTCAAGACCTTCCCATCGATATTTTATCTCCAATACTATCTCATCTCGACAACAGGCGAGATTGGCACTCATGTAGTCTCGTAAACAAGATATTCAATGAGATATCGACACCCTACTTGTATATGAAGCTGGATTCAAGAATCATCTCGAAGGTAAGCAGGGTCAAGCATTCTCGTTGGGCGCGCAAATCCCGGGACTTTCGGGAATTGCAGAGACAACAATCATCATGGCCAAGAGCACACAAGCATGTCATTGAAAAACAGCTGTCTGGTCATCTCGGTCATTTCGCAAGCTTCGTGTGCACAGGGAAGCAAGGTTTCTGACGTTACCTTCTTCTAGGGCATCGTATACCATCCCTCATCAACCCTTCTATTGCGACCTCACCTCGCTCAGTACGTTCACAAGGTCACAGAAACAGGTTCGTTTGTTTTACTTCACATGCAAGCCCCGGCTTAGACGAGGTCGAACCTTTTCACGTTCGTTATCTTCGTCGAATCAATCCTCATCTGAAATGACATTCGCAGGTGCTGTTCATCGGGGTTATCCAGACATCACACGGGATACCCTTACGTCTCTTCCGCTATGTACAAATCTCCGGTCCATGACGTGGATTGATGATAGTCCGGCAACAGACTCGACCCTACTCAAGTTCCTGGACGTTGTACGCAAACTACCACTTCGCGAATTGACAATACGAACGCACAGTGATCTCGGTGAAACGGTCTGGTCACAACTTGTTACCCTGACCGGGCTTCAAAAGGTTTCGATCTGGTGCATGGAAGGGCCTCCAAGGGTTTTACAGGGCTGGTCTGAGCCACTCGGCACTACCCTCACCCACCTTGAATTGGGTGTATGTGGATTTCTCTATCCTTGCTCTGAACGTACGTGTTAATCTTATCTCAGAGATGTGCTGGTGTCCCACCCACCATCCTCATCACAGTGCTTTCCCAATTACCTTTACTGCAAGATCTTCGTCTAAAGGGTGCACCAGCTAGTGCAATCGCGACCATCCTTTCGTTTCTTCCTAACCTTCGTTCTCTGGACACTGAATACCATTCAACTGGTAACTCCTCGTATCGGCGCGCCGTCGTGTCTCCGACTCCTACATCTGGAGACGGGTTACAATCACTACCTCTTCCTGTTCTTCGACATTTGACACTGCGTACGAGTTCAATTGATAATCTCGGCCCCATTAGGCTTTGGGGGTGGATACAAGACATAGTTCCTCGTGCAGGCCTTGAGACTTTTCGTTTGCTAGCTTTCTCGATCAATGGGGACTCAGGGATTCCCAGAATGTTCATCCTCGATCTAGCATCTAAACATTCAGCGTCGCTGAAACATTTCATGGTTGGAGATTCATATCTCACTTTGATGGACATCGAATGTCTTTGCTCGAAATTTCCGATGCTTGAGACGCTTGTCTGTTCTGTGGCTAATTCAGATGTGGTAGGTCATTTCCGATATCTTCTGTCATTGAATCCTAGAATAACTCACCACATTGACTTTGAATTTGATAGCCTTCAATTGTGGAAGCTATTGCCACTGCGAAAAATCTTCAAACACTGAAGCTTCAAGTCAGAGGACACCCAATGGGCTTTCATCATCGGCAATCTTTCAGCCGCCAAGATGCTGCGGACATCATGCTTCGCAAAGAAAACCCTAAATTGAGAACTGTCGCTATCGGACGTTCTCAGTATACAGTTTGTCGTTTCATATCTTTGCAGGGAACAAAGAGTCTAATCATTGGCTGTTCTAGGGTAGATGGGTGCTAAAAGTCGGTCACAACGATAAACCAAAAATCCACTTTGAAGTCACCGCAGATGTTGTGGACGACACTTGGCACGCATGAGTTGTATTCAAAGTCTCATTTATGTGTATTCAATCATTCATTATGATAACGACGAACTTTTTAGAGCCGGTTAAGAGACGCTTTGTTTCTAGATGCTGAAGGTTTTATAAGAGCGATGTTTTAGTATTACATCACAAAAGTAAGATTTTAGACAAGGCATTATAATTGAGGGTGCCAGCGTGCATGCCTGTAGCATATTGACAACTGAACGCTCGGGAAAAGAGACCCCAGATGGTTTTCTACAGTAGAAAAACTCCTAAGACGAGTCGCAGTGGCCAAGGCCCAGATACGTCCAAATAATTAACTTTGCTTGCACCATAATTGATCTTAAGAAATCTCCGGATTAGAGTCGACAGTGGTGGTAAGATATTCAAGATCGGAGAGATGACGCGCAAAATCTAGCAGTACCATGGGATCCAACGAGGATTTTGGGGTCAAGTTGAGCTCGAGAATTCGTAGGGCTATCCAAAGTCGATGGAAGTCATAGTCGTAGGTTTTCGCAAAAAAGCGACCCAGTCATTCTGAAAAAAAAAAGTGGGAGGGGGGAATTCAGACGTGCGGTACTTAACGGAAGAAGGTTGTTCAGAAATTCTTGAGGGAAACAAAGCGTGATGTTGTAAAGATCCGTGACAAGGTTTGAAGGTGTTAGGACCAATATCCTGCTCGAGGGTTTCGAGGGCCATTCGATAGGTTGGCAATGTATCTTTATCCTTGCATTCAAAGTGACCCTTGAGGGATAGATATTGAAGGACGGGCGGTGATCGGAAGGCGAAAAGAAAGTCATTTGTGAGAGACAAACGCTTGGGATATTGATCGGCGAAGTTATCAAGATATATCCTCTTGAGGTAGAGCATTTGAACGATCAAGTTGAAAAGCTCGCTGGCAAACTCGCATGCCACAGTTATTTCCACAAGATAAACCTGTGTTCGACTACGAGAGCGGCGTTCATAGTCATTTCGGTTTTGGCGATACCGGAAAGGACGATCTTCAGGCTTCGCAGAGCTGGGTTGCAAAAAAAAGAAAAGATCAACTGTTCGCCCGACCTAAGGAGATTAGGATTTTGTATAGTCAAGGTAGGAGGAGTGCCGTATTGTTTCTTTCAAGCTTGATGTGAATGCTCAAGATTCAATGCTCTCTAGAAATATAGGTATATGTTTTGCATATTGGTTAACCCGTTCAAGGCTATACTTCAAAATAAAACCTAGCTAAAATACAGTTTAGTAAAATGAACCATTAATGAAAATATTAAATACGGACTTGGAAGCCTTTTCGCGGAATTATGAAAGTCGAGAGTAATTTGGAGGAGTACCAAGTTGAAATTTCAAATCACATAGCGTCAAGAACAGAGTGCCAGAGACAGCAGGTATAGCCTGTCCTGCATGTCCTGTCTCGTCCAGTTCCCCAAAATCTGACGAAAGCTTGACAGGAGCGCCTTCCCAACTTGAAGGCATGAGGTGGTTGATGATTTCGTGTTTGATTCTGAAATTGTCAAAACGAGGTGCATCGTAAAAGGTGAATGAATCATGGAACAGCACAAAGACAAATGATAGAATCTCAGGTAAAGTGGCAGGAGGTTAGAACTGCTGAGCCTTGGCCAGGTACCGCAATGGTTCGTAGGAGAGAAGCGTCAATATTGGTCAACAGACGCGATTTACGTCGGGCAGAAGCGCTGCCATACATATTCCAGCCAAGGAACCTATACAATATGTCTATTAGTTGGCGTATTTAAAAGTGACATTGGCGTTAGGGAATAGAGACTTTATACGATTTTTTACCACTGGAAGTTCAGTTATGTATGTCCTCTCCGTTGACCAAACCAGCTTAAGCTGCTTGACTTTACTTGCCACCGCGCCATATATTTCGTCCTGTGATATTTCTTGCTCGTGATCCAGACGAATGGAAAGGTGTTCAAGATCAAGGAGATGGCGCGCAATATCTATCAGAATGTTGGGATTCAAAGAAGGCTTTTGGGAAAGGCTCAACGTGAGACGCCGTAGGTGGTTGACAGAGGTTAAAAGCCTCTGGATTTCTAGACGGGTGACATCATCGAAGAGAGCCTCCGATATTGTAAGTGTAGACAACTTGACCAAGTTGCACAGTACATCCAGAAAAGGAGGAAATGTAAGATGTTCTGGATTGTGAGTACTCGTAGATGCTCTTAGTTCGAGACGGACCAAGGTTGCTGGAAGGCAGAGTCGCAAACTTTCGCAAAGGTCGACCCAGTCACTTTGGGCGATGATATGGTTTTCGACGCGTGGGGGTGGTCAAAGAACTCGATGAGGAGGGATTTCAAGGAAGGTAGGCTCGTATTCTTGAGGATCTGTGACAGAGCGCATATGTTTTCAGGCGCAACGTCAAACTCGAGTCGTTCGAGACTCGACAAGGTTATTTGAGAGCCTGGGATTGGGTATCCAGTGTCGCACTGAAAAACGCCAAATAAAGAAAGATGCCGAAGAGCGAATAAGGATTGGAGACCCAAGAAGAAGCTTTCTTGCAGCATGAAAGGGCCTGTATTTCGAAAGGGGAAATTGAGAAAGATCTGCTTCAGGTGGGGCATTTGAATGATTAGAACTAACGTCTCGATGATGCCGGTGAAGTCACCAGTAACAGATATATCTACGAGCTGGACTTTTCGTTGGAGCGTGAGAATGGAATCCAAAGTGATACTGGCATGCGTAGCGGCTGGGAGGAGAGAATAGATATCGACGCTTTGTAAATTTGGGTTGACGAAAAATGATAGACCGTCTTGCCATTGAATTGGGGAGATGGGCAACCGGTAAAGTTTGGGTAGAAGGAACGTCGTGTTGTTCGCTTCCAATATTTTCAAGAATGCTGAGGATTCAACCCTAGCCAAAAGTGAGGAGCAAAGCCGTATACGTGATGCATATGTGTTGAACCGTTTGAGGTCATCTGACGAGATAGGACCGTCGATAAACCCATACTGAAGAGCTTTAACTGACTTCTGCAACAATTCAAATATTGACACACACCTTGTTGGGGCTTCCTTGGGGTGAAAAGTTCGAGAGCAACTTCAAGAGAGGGATCAATGTGGGAACTTCGATCCACAGAGCCTCAAGGGCAGGCCCACGAAGCAGACGACAAGTCAGCGCTAAAGAAAGCAGGTGCTTTCTGTCCAGCGTCGTCCAGTTATCAAAATTTATTCTCTCCCTTGTGAGGGAGCCTTCCCAACCTAGAGGTATGAGATAGTCGATGATTTCGTGAATGATCTCCGGGATTGCCAGAGCGTTGTGCATGACAAATATCCGGATCAAACAAGTAGTAAAAACTGACAGAAAGCAGCACAAAAGCTGGATTATCGAATTTAAGGTTGATTGCTCCTGGAGATGAGAGTAAGTAGCAAGGCCGCCGCATCACAGGACGTCGAGCTTAAGTTATTGTGTGGTGCTATCCCTATCGTGGGAGAAACGCGTCAATACTGGACAACAACGCGTGATGCGTCACCCAGAGGCCAATTGGCAACGACGAGGAGGTGTAGATGGTGTCGACCCTGAGCTCGACGACGACGACGACAAATCAGCCTGAGATGGCACAAGACTCTATACTTCAGGCTGGGCCTCCTAAACTTGTTCTGACCCCAGCTAAAGCAATACCTGCAACACCGACAACGCACAAGACAACCGGGCCACCTTCAAGCTTGCTGGCTCCTTCTTATCGCCTGCTGTATCGTGGAGCCATATCTTTACCCGATACCCTCTTACTATTGGATGGTCTTACTTTCTTTGCTCAACTCTCTTCTTCGCCCCTCAAGGACGCAACATTGAACCCCAATGTTAGTGCCTCGAAGCACAAATTAGGGTTAGATCTTCTCAAGACTCCACTAGCTTTGGCATTGGAGATTATGCGTGGCAGGCCTAGCTTGAGATTTATTGGAACAGTCCAACTAAAGGATATGTCTCTTGATACAAGCGGTGATGTGGAGTTGTATGTGATTCTTCCCTTGTGTATTGGCATCTGGAATCTAATGCTGATTTCGCAACTACTTGCAGGGATATTCATCCCACGGCTATACTCTCGAGGATATACTTTGAGAATCTATTCTGCTTGAAACCATTCAATTACGGCTCCTCGTCTTCTATGGACGGCACTCCATCACGCTCCGATGTCGGCCTCCAGGTAGCCCTGGGAGATACAGGTGAACTACTTTCCCTTGATACTACTTAGTTGGTTAATTGAACCTTGTTATGGTAGATGGTCCGGAAACCACAGAAATAGTAATATTCGCCCAACAGTTAACATCACCCTTGTCAGCCGATTCGCGAAGGATTCGAATGTGTGTAGCCAGGCTATTAGACACTCCACCGAATGTTCAACCGACCAAGCGTCTCCCAAGACCTGACGATCCCATACCTCGCAAACCACCAGCCTTCTTTATACAGAACCAACTGAAACGGACGGCGAGCACGAACGCCCGAGATCTCAAGCGGACTGCAAGCACCGGGAGCCTTGCTCCAACTAAGAGGGCGAAACTTACGGAAGGTACCGCTGCAACAGCCACATCGACCGGTGAATCAGTATTCAAAGTCCCAGAACTTCCGGGTTCTAAACAGCCTGCAGGTAGCAGCACTGCAAAATCGAAGGGCAAAGGCAAAGAAAAGGATGTATTTGGGGATGTTAGAGAAATTCAGGGTGCGAAAGATAAACAAAAACCCGAGGAGGGTCAGGTGCTTACTGTGTCAGAAGGCACGCTGGAGAAAACCAACAAGAATGTGCGTATTTTGTTTCTGCTGACTTCTGTTGGAAGACCGAAGTAAAGGGTTTATTTTGACGTGCCTGCATGCTTTGTAGGTCATCAAACGTTCGACTGTTGAGCATTTGGCTCGAACTAAAGACCCAACCGGCAAACTTATAGACAAAGACCACTCAGAGTTCAAAGAGATGTACGCTGCCATCTATCGAGGAGTATGCTTTGCACTGGTGAGTTGGAGCTTTCTTACTTGTAAGATGAATGTTGCCTCATTTTACTATTCTTATTCGCACCGACCCTTTCACTTATTAGCGAGCAAAGATGCGGACAAGCACGTTAGATTTGACAGTCGCCGACCGCCTCGTTGACGCGCACGCCTTGATGTACCTCGGAGGATGCGGAGGCTCTGCTCAGCCCCTGGTCCTTTAGCCGAACCTTGGGGACAAGATCGTAGACGCGGAATCAAATACCTCATGTCATTACAGAATCTTATTCCCAAAATACCTCGCACTACTTGCTTAACGCAAAAGTTGTAATTCCTCTACCATTTTTTTTTGTATTCTAGCAAGCAAGATACCCACATATACACTCATGTCGAGAGTATGTAGCCGTTTGTCCCCAATTCGCCCAATTGAGCAATCGGACAATGGAACTGCAACAGTGTTTTCCCATGAGTAGCGAGAGACGCCCGTGGATATATAAGAGAACCCTGTCTCCTTGGATTCGCTTTCTTCCCCAAACCAACCACTACCGGAGCTCATATTTATCGTTCTGCGCCGTATTCTGCGCCCAACGACAACAAATGGATTCTTTCAGCGGTTATATACCCCAAACAAGTTCCAGTGATATGCAGAGGCGTCAGAGCAATGTCGGTAACAGCAGCTCAGCCCAAGCGATCGCAACCAGCACACCAAACTTCACCTCCCTCTCCAACTTTATGCCCATTGAAAGCCTTGCTTACTCGCCAATCTCCACGACGGGTTCTGCGTCTGTGTTGGATTGGAACTCAAATTCGGACAGCGAGTTTTTGGAGCTCGACGCGCCACAAGTCGACGGACCTGCTGAGGTCAACTACACCGCTCTTCAGCCGCAGACAGAAGAATGGCGTTCATCCTCGACAAGCGCTTCGCCAGCAGTCAATACAACGACGACGACTATACGGAGAGTGTCATTGGAAGAAATAGCTGTGTACCAGTTTGACAGCTTCCCAAGTTCACCGTCGTCGCTCTCTGCTTCGTTGTCTCCTGTGGCCTCTGGACCTCTAAATATCCGTGAAGGAGCTTCGGACTCGGGCGTTGTAAACGATCTCAGCAGCGACACTATCTTGGCGGAAGATGTGGAACAACCACGTCAGATCACGGAGAAGGATGTGGGAGAGGAGTTATCTGAAGCGCCTCTGAAAGAAGAGGAGGCTTATCATACTCCCTTGACGATGAGCGTAGTGGCCCAAACTTCGAGCTCTCCGACCATGAAACAGACTGTAGAAAGCTGGAAAGCTACACTGTCTTCTCAGCCCGAGGAACCAACCCATTTCAAGGTATGCGCCACTATCGAGATTTCGACGATTTGCTGTCTTACATGTTATATTAGGCTGAACCTAAAGATTTGACTACCGCTGAAGCTTTCAGCCCAACGTCGTCAGATAGCTCTCCATGGAGTGGCGATGAGCTGGTTGAACAACCGTCGACAGCAACTGTCACCCAGAAACAGGTACATCAGGGAGCCCCCGAACTTTTTACCTGTTCCTTGTTTGAACCCCCTTCAAATTCGCCCTCCCCGTCAGATTCTCGACTGAGTTACATATCGGAACCATCATTGCCATCGATTATGGCTGCTCCTTCATCAACGACTTCGTTCTTACCTCCAATTTCATCCAACCCATGGCACAGGGAGGCAACGATCTCATCGCCACCAGCTATTTATTCTCCTACGCCTTTGACGGTCACTAGCGTATATCAATCGAGGTCCAGCTCACCGTATCCTCATATCGCTCCCCTTGGTCGTATCGATACCCCAGGGTCGTTCTTCTCCCCTTTATTACCCCCAGCACAACTGGAGTCACCGAGGTCAATCCTATCGCCTCAGTTGCTCACTCAGCACTCTTCGAACATGAACAACAATTCACCACCACGATCAGCTTCAAGTACTTCGCAGGACTCTCGAAGGTCGTTGGACTATCCTTCGTTGCCATACACTATGACGGACTCCCCTCGATCCATCGTGTCGCCACCGATGCCCTTGCCACCGACGCCGCCTATGGAGCGCCGGAATCGAAGGAGTCCTGATTTCTATGGATATCCCAGCGCTCCGATTCCATCATTCCCGAATGTACTTCATCAAGCCTATGGAAGGTTTAGCCCCGAAGACGATGGCGCTGTTGCAGCTGTTAGTTTTGCTCGACTCACGCCACCGAATCAAGGATCGCCAAAGGCGCCTTCCCACCCTGGTATGCTTAGAAGTATTACCGAGATTCCGTCATGGCTCAAGGCAAGTGGTGATGAGAAACAGCAAAGTCCGAGGAGTTTGCCTTCCAGGCCGTTGTTTTCGAATACGAGCAGTAGCTCGATATTGTCGTCGTCGTCGTCGAGGCCCCGCCCGCCTCTTCCACCTCTGCCCTGCAACACCCTACCACATGGAGCGCCTGGCCCTGAGGCTCCGCTTCCAACTTGGCCAGCAAGCGTCCCATTCACCTTCGGCCTCAACCGCCCGCCTTCTCCTCCTGCCCGAGAGAATTCATCCGACACTATGCGCTCTGTGCCGTTGCTCTCTCCGCCAGGAGGGTACGCCACCCTACCAGGAGGTATCACGTCCAGCAATGCTCCAGCGAGGGTATACTCGTACTCACCGACGCCAAGCCGATCTCCTCCTTACTCTCCTGCTTCGACGGAGGGCAAGTCCGTCTATGAGTCGCGTACCCCTTCGCCAACGACCCATCATGTCACTGATGCTGGGGGTTATCGACCTGCATTTGGTACCGCGGGTGTTGGTAGTGGACCTGGATCGCTGGGCAGTTTGACCGGTCCACCACCTTCTGCTCAACGCAGGCTGAGGTTCGCACCACTACCTCCAACACCTGGTTCGAGTCTTCGTGCTTCGGTCTTTACTCCTTCTCCTTATCCCTCTGCCTGTTCGGTTCCACTGGCATCCTGGTATACGCAGAGCGGTCCAACTCATCCTCCTGCCACCCAAACCCATGGAGGTGTCTCTAATGGGTTGTTAGGGTTGGCGACGTCAACTTACGCTGGAGGAGGAGGGCAGCATCAGCCTCAACCCACAGGGAATGGTGCGCCTTGTACCGTCACGATGAACACGCCTGCAAGTCGGCCTCTAGTTTATCCTCAGACGACGAACTACGGGTCCTTCTCCTTCCCAAATCAGTGCCCATACAGGCAACCTGTTGCAGTAAACCAACTAAATGGCCTTCCTCCTCCCCCATTGTCTGCTCCAGCAACCTCTGGAAATATCGCTCCTTCAACACACTTCACTCCATTTCAGCAGACCAACAACAATGTACCATCTAATGGCTCCGTACCAAATCTGCCACCTATTCCTGCTGCTCCTCAACAGCATCCGGAAAGCGATATGCGTCGTCAGTTGGACTTGCTACAGCAAGTTGCTGATGGTGTTCCTCCGCCGCTGGCAGGCCGACCTCCACCACCTCCCGTTTCGACACAAATCCCGATGTCGGCGCCAGCCAACTTGCCCTCATATTTCACTCCTCCTTCCATCCAATCTCAACGATCTATTTCCTCCTTCATGAATACATACATGCCACCTACCTCGGGGCAAATGCCAGGTTATACCCCACAGACTCAACCTAATGTGGACAAACCTGGGTTAATACCCCCCACAGCGAACAGTTCGTCAATGCTTCCGATGCCAAGAAGACAATTCTCATTCTGCTCGGTGTGTGGCAGGATGCCATGTTTCTGCGCGAAATCAGCCACTATGCCAAATTCGATGGCTCCGCCACTTGGCCACACCATGCAGCCATCGAGCATGTTATCGGGTGCAGCGATGCCACCGATAGCCCCGAGGCCCTTGAGCCAAACTGTACCGCATCCAATGTCGCTTGCACCGATATCTGCTCCAATGCAACCTGGACCTATGCGTTTCACAACAGCCATCCCACATCCGTCGTTCTGTTTCTCGGACGGTACAGTGGTCTTCGAGGTAAGGTCTCTTGTTTTAATGCTCGAAGATTGGATTTTAACATTTCCTTTAGGTTGAAAACACCTTATTCAAAGTGCACAAGTTCTTCTTCCTCCGTCATTCAGAGTTCTTCAGGACATTGTTGGGGTCCAGACCTGCAGTAGCTCCTCCGAACATCGCTCACTTCAAGCTTAATGATGTGAAGAAGCAGGATTTCGAGCGGTTGTTATATGTTTTCTACCCCACGTACGTGTCATCTACTTCCTCTGTCGTTACATCCATCCTGATTCCATGATAACAGGAGTCTTACTTCCCCCGACTTGACCACCGTCAACGACTGGACTTCTGTTCTTACTCTCGCTCACAAATGGCAGATCCAAGAACTCAAATTGCTTGCCATCCAGAAACTGGGTCCACTCGCCTCTCCCATCGACAAAATTGCTCTTGCACGAAACTTCAACTTGGCCAGTTTCCAAGTCAATACTGTCAACGTTAAACAAGACTGGTTATTGCCCGCCTTTACCGAACTTTGTTCCAAGAACTCTCCACTTTCTTTGACGCAGGCAGAGAAACTCGACATGCCGACGGTCGTAAAGATTTGGGAGGTACAGCATGAGGTCATGAATTGGCCTGGCGCGTACTACGGTCCTCAAATCATGAACTTGGTAAAGGAAAAATTTGATCTAGAATAGGTGGCAACCCATGGGTTTTTTTTCGTTTGTTTTATTTTCGCCCTTCCTTGCCCTCTCGTCTTTTTCCGACTTTTTTCTCTTTCTTTTCTTCTCCTTGGACCACCTTCGCTTTCGGCGATAGCTGGGGGCGATCAGAGCTATCGTGCAGTCCCAAATGAAAATTGTACCATATTACATTCTACTTTCAGTTGGCTATCTTCCTTCGACTTCTAGATTTGGAATTTTGGATGCTACAGGATTCGATATTGATCCCTTTACATACACTCACACCCACTGCTAACTAAGGGTGTATACTTACCTTTATATCTTCAGTTACCCTCGCAGCGTCTCAATTTGTACTACATACGATTTCCCGTAGAGAATTAACCTCTGACGGGGTTACACAATATACTTGTCTACCACTTAAACACACCCAAAAATGAGTTCCTGCATGATGTGGTCATACCCTTGCCAGCAGCGTCGGGCCGTTACAAACATGTCAGTGATGGTCCTTAGCTCTTGTACAGTGTACTCCACCGGAGCTCGCGACTGCCCTTTCTCAAAGCGCGGGGTCCCAGATTTCTGCCATTATTTAAAAGGTACGCAAACCTGAGCCTTAATTATTAATTCACTCAAGCTATATCACGGATATGACAGTACTCTGGTAGAAGTCCTCTTTGCCACTGTAACTAACTGGGAAGCGGGTCCATCTATTCAATCACAGTCGAACTCAACAAAATATCATGGGCTCTCTCAACTTTCTGTTCTCGCTATTTGGGTGGACATTCATACCAGATCTGGCAACCCGCAATCTTCTTAAATTTCTGTATCAACGCTCTCCCATTCGTGTGGCTCAACCACAACCAGGCAGCTTCCAACAGCGAAAGCACTACATCATCGTTTACAGTCTCGTCATCTGTGGTTATATGATATGGACAATTATCCAGAGTTCCAATAATATGCCACCTAATTTCTATGAGATTCTGGGAGTCCGACCGGATGTGGACGAGACGGGCTTAAAGCTTGCGTTCAGAGCCTTTGCGAAGAAATATCACCCGGATAGAGTTGGACCGAAGGGAGAACAACTGTTCATGTACGTGAGGGATGCGTATGAAGCCCTAAAAGACCCCGCAGTACGGTTTGCATATGATAGGTATGCGATCCTTGTCCGACTTGAGACGACATATATGCTAATGATGTTGGTCATGTAGATTTGGTCCTGACGCCGCCGGATGGCGCAAGCAGTGCAAAACGACTCGCGAATTCCTCAGGCAAGGGCTTATGGTGTCGTCTGGATATCATATATTCTCCGGGATTGCATTGCTTTTCTGGTCTGCCATTGGAAAGCCAAGTTCGGTGTCATTTGTACGTCTCAGCCTATCCTCGACTTTGAATGTCAATTAATATCTGAAGTAGTGGCGCTACATTCTCTACTTCTCTCTTTTGGCGGTTGAACTCTCCTTCATACTGTCACCATTCCCGGCTACTCCCGGCTCCTTCCTCCCGCCTTCAGACCCTACCTCGATGCTACTTCCAACATCATCTGCGATTCTTCAAAGACTTTGGCCGAATAGAGTTCCATATCAACACATCCTTTTCCTTCATCAAGTCTTTATGTTCTTCACAGTGGCCCTAACTCGCGTCGTTCCGCAATTCACCACACTGTTGGGAAATGACGACGCTGGTGCCCGAGAGCTGGAACCACTTGAGAGGGCAATATGGGAAAGAATATATGGAGCCGTCGCAATTGCTGACCGGGAGGCATCAGTCATATTGCACTCCATCGTACACTCTGTCACTGCAGACGTTACAACCAAGCAGCCGGATGATGCCACAGAAGATAAGCCATACCATGACCCAACATTCGCGGCGATGTATCCAGCCACGCCTCAAAGGACGATGAAAGCTCTTGAAGACCTAACCCCCGAGATGGAAGCTATGGTTATTGAGGCGAACATCAAAAATCAAAGGGAGGGACCTATTGGGAAGGCTTGGAGAGCAGTGTTATCCCGAAACCCTTCGGAGAATGGCCGTGTGGTGAGGCAAAGAGCTGTGTCGACACCAGAACGCAAGAATGGGAGTTTTAACGAACAAGACGGGAATGGGGTCCGGATCTTTGAGGTACTTAAACATAGTGGCACACCAAGATTACCCAGAACACCATCAGCTACAAGGATATCCGTGAACGGAGTTGAGAATACGAAGATGCACTCTCCAAACAGGAATACATCCAATACACAGGAATTGTAGCTTCATTTACTTTGTCTTACACTGTAGTCACTCTGGAATTCTGTATACCACTGCTACTCGCGTAGAGATAATTCAATTTCCTGTACTATGATCTCAAAGCGGTTGCACCTGCAGACTCGGCACGTGCAGCTAGACAAGGTTCACTGTAACTTTCCTTCCGTCCCACCTAGGGTTGCGGAAAAATGTATACACTTTTTTACCGAGAGGTAATTTACATGGTAATTTACAGTTATTTACTATTTACATACCATAAGGCCGAAGGGGGCCGGTAAAAAATGTAAATTAAGTACATGTTTGGGAGGTCGGTGGCCGAAGAATTGAGTGTAAAACCGCTGAAAGGGTTCACGTCATGGCATTTAACCCTGAAGGTCTACATGCGTGCTCAGAACACAACTATACAAACAACTTAAAAAAGATATTAAACAAGTCCCTAGCTGGAATAGAACACCGGTGTGCAAAAGTGAGGCTGATGGCGCATGCGCTCATCCAAGTCGGCTATTGCTCGTACATTGATACACTGTTAAAATGCTATTATAACCACCTAAGCATACTCACATCTACTTATAAACTGCCGGCCGAGCGAGATAAGGTTTCTTAGCTGTACATACGGTATGATTTATATCCCTACTCATATAAACATACCCCAAGCCACTTCCGTGTTATTGGGCCATGTCTCAATGGAAATCTATCATACGAAATCATCACTTCTGTATGATAAACACGCGCTGGGACAAAAAAAAGGTTTTCAGAGGTAAAAAATAGTAATTTACAAGCATGTTTTGATTATTTACCGATGCCGGTTGGTCGGCAGGTAAATTACTCATTTACATGCACCTGGGCGACTTTTTTCCGCAACCCTAGTCCCACCACCTGGACCACATAATGCCAACTGTATGTAAATATTCTACAACTCCCAACAGAGATTATTATGGAGATATTCACGCTTTCCGTAAGCTCAAGGCCATTTTTCTCATCACGTCTTGCTCTGCATCCAACCCGACCTCCGCAATATCTATCGTACAACCAAATATATGGGGCAAGCCAAGTTTGTCGCCAGTGGAGGACAGTAGCACTCTGCACACCTTGGATGTGGACTGATATTCCGGTATCTCGGATAGTGGACTCCTCATGGAAAGCGAAAGGTGAACGCGGCTGGGACGCCTCCATCGTCGACCAACTTGATACCTACCTCAATCGCTCAAGTGCTCTACCTGTCCATATATTTATCGACCTCTGGATGACGAAACCAATTCCAAAGTCCATCTTACACAAAATTCTGGCTTCATTTGCTCGCAAGGCCTATCGTTGGGAAACAGCCGTCATTCTTTTCGACGAAAGTCGCCTTCCCGATCTTTTGAGTCGCTGGCAAAACCTCCAGATGCCACGCCTTCAAAGACTCAATTTCAGGATGCGAATGATTTGCGGATACACTCGCATAATTGATGAGGAGCTACCAATTATCGAATCTCTCCCACCAACCCTCAAAGAACTGGTTCTTGATGGGTACAGTCGACATTGGGGCAGCGGGGGGACACTTGGGCCAGGGCTTGAAAGTTTCACCGGCCTACCATACAAGCTGGAAAGTCTGTTTAAAACTGCCTCTACGTTGAAGAGTTGTAACTTCCGCGGGATCCATATACGCGAAATGCGCTTACCTCACCTAAATCAAAGGATCCTATTCCCTTCGCTTACCGACTTGGAGGTGAACGAGATACGCTACTCCAGAACCTGCGTGCATTTTGACGATACCCATTACTTCACGACTATCTTCAGTCACATCGATACACCCAACCTAAAGAAGCTCGTCGTTAATTGCGGAAGAACAGAGATGAATTGTACACAGCTCCTGATTGGTATTTTTGACGCGGCCCTTGCGTCTTCATGGAGGTTGACAAGTCTCTCGCTCAACTTGCACGCTACGTTTTGGATCTTTGTGGTAGGGATTTTAAAACTGCTCCCGACTCTACGAGACTTAGATATTTACGACCTGTCCGAGATGATCAATTTCTTCTCCCTTTCAATCAGCTCAACGAATTCAACTTCTTTCTGGGACTGCAACCAAAAGGCAGATCCGTATAGAAGCACGTTTTCCATCACCACATACCTGTTTATTGGTTGGAGGAAGTTCCTAGCTAAACAGCTTTTCTATTCTGAGGCGACATCAGGAGCGAAGTTTACAGCGGTAGGTCCCTTTCACCCATATGTTCGTCCCTCAAAGCTGACGAAGTATTCTAGTTGATGAGGAGTACAAAGCAGAGAAAAAAACCAATGGCCACTCGCACTCTGGTAGCTATAAACTTGGACATACTTCAACGTCAAGCCCTAACTTCGGCCTGATGTCCAGGACTTTAAGAATATTAGTCACGTCTTGGGTATCCTTGAACTCAGCGATTTCCTCCATGACGATAACATTCTAGTGAGTGATCCCGCAGCTTGTTGGTTTTATATACGCAAGCTAATATCCAACCACAGGAAAGTTGTCTGATTGAGCTGCTTGATGCTCTAGCTACTCTTCCGAATGACATAATACTACTGAAGGAAGCTGATCTTCGATCTCGAGCTGCTGAGGGATCGCGTCGACTCGTCGAGCGAATCCGAGTAAACGGCCATGTCTGGCCACATACATGGATGCCAGGCGAAAATGTATGTAGTTTGCATTCATCTCAGTCGCGTGCCTAATTATCTCATTACGGTTGTTGGTGTTGTCACTGAGAAACAAGTGAAAAGTTGGGAGAGTAAATCCGCGAACACAGGCGCGAGTGGCCCTTGCTTTGTAGGCTCGATGGGGGCAGACTACGTTTTCGAAAGCTCTTTATTTCAACGTCTTCGAGTCCCAAAGCCACTCCTTAAGCCGATACTATTACTAATCAGTGTAAGGATCGATGTACGAATCCTTTCCGACACGAAGTTTGTGATTGTTTGATATTTTCCTATTTACGTACAAGCATTTCGAACTCCTTCCACCATCATGTCCACCAATACTGCTTCAGATATTTTGCGATTACCTTTTGAGATTGTTGGAGGCATATTCGCGCATTCAGTTACACCGCGACCATTTTTTACCACCAATATCGCTAAACTTCCTCCCAAACTTCCGAATCCTCTCCCTCACCATGTTTCTCATGGGGCAAGTCAAGTTTGTCGCAAATGGAGAACCATAGCGCTTTCCACACCCCACATGTGGATAGACATTCCCATTTTTCGAGCGATCGATAAGTTCTGGAAGGGTGAAAAGTATACAACCAATCAACTAGATCCCTATCTTGCTCGGTCAGGCGGGTTATCAATTAACATCTATCTTGACATCCGGCGACTCGATCACTATCACGATCATAGTATCGTACTTGATATTGTCGCCTCTTTTATGCGAGAGGCCCACCGCTGGGGTTCGGCCGTCATAGTCATTCCTACAGAACTCCAAAAATATTTGCCATCCCAAATCCCTCCTAAACTCCAGAAATTCAACTTCAGAATACGGATGCGCCCTCATCGCGGAGAACCAGACTATAAACTCATCCTCGGTACATATCCTTCCGCTCTGCAAGAGCTTATCGTGGACGGCTACTACCGATTCTCTGGATCTAATGAAGCAGAGCCTGAGAGGAGAATTGAGGCACTTGAGACGTTTATAGGCCTGCCTAGACGCATAACAGATCTAAAGCAAACTGCAGCTTCGTTAAAGAAGTGTACCTTTCGTGGAGTACATTTCATGTCTGTTGATATAACACAAGGATCTCGTGCACCAATCACATTTCCCCTTCTTGAAACCTTCGAGCTTCAAGGGCTCAACTTCGACGAGTCCACCCCCTTCCGTTACATTGATGCCCCGAAGCTCGAGAATTTGCTCGTTAGCTCTTTGGGCTCTATTCACATGCTAAGCGAGATGCGCCAAGCTGCCATCGCTTCTTCATGGAAGCTTACAAGCCTTACATTGGACCTCACAAGAATGACCTGGTACTCCCTTGCCGAAGTTCTATATCTTCTCCCTACCTTACACCGACTGGACATCAATGATCCCCCCCCTCAGGTCGTGTTCGAGCTATCTGAAAACCCCGAATTCTTATCCATACTACAAAATCTAGTGCTCAGACTGGCTAGTTTGTCCAAGTTACGTGATCTGTTCACTCAACTCGAAAATTTACAAAAGTCAAGACTCGTCCATCCTGAAGGCAGAAAGCGGAAATTTGATATAGCAGTTTTTTTCCCGTCGCCCAATTTTTGTTGTGCGGCATTTGATATATTGTTTGGCTATCGCTCGCACTCTCGTCCCGACAAACTCACTTATCAAAGCGAAAAGCTTGTTGGATGGAGGTGGTTCTTAATCAGACAACTGCTGGTGGGTGATTCAGCCTCCAGTGCAAAGTTCATCGGGGTGAATTCTCATTCTTGCCGAGATCTGTATCGGAACTAACGGACATAAGCCAGCTCCTGCCTAGAAGAAAAGCCAAATATTATCGAAGCAAAACACGGATTCCGGTACGCATACGTAACGTCTGTTTTCTTTTTCTTTTTTAGGCTAATTTTGTGCTAGGATATGCATAACGTTCACAACGTTTTGACTCTTCTCGGATCCTTGGATATCACCTCAAGCGACGATATAATGGTCAGATCCTTTCTCAATAAAATTCATTGTTGTGTTTGAATTGTTCTGCAGGCAAGTAGACTCATTGAAGTTCTTGATGCTATAGCCAAACATCCTCTTAAAATGTGTTCGCAAGATGAACGCTTTGATGTCAAATCGAAAACCCTCGATATATCTGTGCAATTGATACTACAAGTTCAAAGTGGTGGCTACACATGGCCTCCTAGATGGACCATTGACGAGGATGGACTGAGCTATCGCTTGCCGTGCGACACTTTCTGAAGACAATCGCACTGCGATAGAGCTGCGCGTATGGTAGCCGAATTGTTAGTACTCGTCGCGGTGGCAGCGATATACTACTGCTTTAGCCTTCTGCATGTGAAAGCTGATTGCTACACATATTGTCTACCGATTCTCTTTCTGTGATAGTCGTAGTAACTATCAACTTGTGCGGTCTGAAAGGTCGCTTCGAACCTTAAACTTGGAACCCCTAAGCGCGTTAGATTTGCACGTGTATTGATTCATTGTCCGCCGTCCGGACTCTGGAGTCTGGATGTTCGGAATCTAGATTCCTCACGCCACTACCACCATGTTTACAACCTCACCACCAGATATTATAAGTCTTCCTCTGGAGATTGTTATGGAAATATTCTCACTTTCTGTTACGGCCCGGGAATTCTATACAGCGTATCATGCTCATCAATCTACAAGAAACAGAAAATCGTTACCTCACGAGAGATCGCACGCCGCAAGTCAAGTTTGTCGCCGCTGGAGAGCTATAGCGCTTTCCACGCCTCATATGTGGACCGACATTCCTATCTTTCGAACGCTTAATTCACCTTGGAAAGGGAGAGACGGCTGGAATATATCCGTCGTTGGTGAACTCAGTCGCTACCTAGCACGGTCGGGTGCCTTACCTATCCATATTTTCATCGACCATTATGATTTTACAGGCTTACATCCGATTCCTGATAATGTTCTGAAAGGCATACTCTCCTCTTTCTTCCGCGAAGCGCATCGCTGGCGGTCAGCTGTCATTCTCATCGACCGTACCATTCTTCATCGACTTCCCATTCCTAACCTCCCAACACTCAAAAAACTTAATTTCATCGCACGAGGATTGATTGAAGACTCTCCTTCATACGACTACCTCGCGCCGGTTCTCAATGCCCTTCCTTCGCCTCTCGACGTGCTCGTTTTGGATGGACAGCTGCAACCCAGTTATACCTCCGGTACTAATGTGATCAGGCCAATAGTTGAGACTTTCATCGGTCTTCCTCCACGTTTAGAGGTGCTAGAACCGGGGGCTTCCAGGTTGAAGAAGTGCATTCTCAGGGGGATTCACCTTTGCGAGATGGGCCTACCACCCCCGGATAAAAGATTCCAGTTCTCCGCGCTTATATCTTTGGAACTCAATGAAGTTCATCGGTTCAAACCCTGCGTACACTTCGAAGATGGATCTGCTTTTGATGAGACCACTCCTTTCAATCATATTGACGCACCAAATCTCAAGGAGTTGATCGTAAAATGTGGACGAGTACCTCACGACTACGTGCACATTCTTACCGAGATTCGGCAAACTGCTGTCACATCTTCGTAGAAACTGACGAGCCTCATACTGAGCCTTAATGTGATGCCGTGGCTTAATATTGCAGAAGTCCTGAAATTCCTTCCGACTCTGCGACTCCTCGACATCTTTGAACCTCCTATCCAACCGATGGTCCAGACTTTCAAGCAACCAGATTTCCTACCAAAACTAGAAACTCTCCTCGTTCGGCTCTTGTTTTTGATAGACTCTAAGCCCAGTATGTTTGATATGCTTGAAACGGTACACTATCAAGATAGGCAGCCGCAGATTGCAATAGAAACCATGTTCGCATCGCCCCGTTCCAGTTGTGGTGCCTATGATACTCTCTATGGTCTAAGGCCCACGGATCGCTACCGAAGGAGGACTGGGCAGCTGAAGAAGTTAATCGGGTGGAAAAGGTTCTTAACCAGACAACTTCTGATCTGTGATTTGGACTCGAACATCAGACTCTTCGGGGTAAGGCTCCAAACGTATATTCGATGTCGAAAATGACTGTTTTCTCAGTTGACGGGCATGAGAGAGAAGCGAGCGAAATTGCTTCGTTTCCGAAAGCTGGTAAGTTTGATTATGGTGCTGTTTATCAAGGTCACTTAATTATGACAGGATGTTAAGAACGTCGAGGCTGTACTGGATCTTCTGGGACACTTAGATATCGCCTCTGGTGATGACCTCATGGTCAGATCATCCCATATATTGACCCTCTTCCCATAATTAACTTCAACTACAGGAAAGTCGACTAATTGAAGTTCTGGAAGCATTCGCAAAGCTTCCTCGCTGTTTACTTCCCCGGGAAAACGATTACGATGTCAAATGCAAGGCCGACAAGATATTCCAGAGGCTGGTGAAGAGAATCCAGAGTGATGGTTATAGTTGGCCTCCGAAGTGGATTGTTGGAGAGGAAGGTCGTAGTTTCTGTCTACGAAATAACTTGCCTTCGCCTTGAGATTACTAGTGGATTTTTAATATTGTCTAATCAACATGGCATTGAGATCTGGAAGCCGCTTTTTTTTTAGAGGGGAAGGTTTTACTAGCTGCGCATCTTGCACGGATATTTTACATAAATGAGTTTTTGATACGGATTAATAAGTAAAGGATAGTGACCATCGAGAAATAATTTATGAGTCTGTGGCTACTGAGATGATAAGGCAAGACTAGGCTGATAAGAAAAGAGTTTTAAAGAAGGTATACAATTTCAGGCGCTGGGGACATCAAAAGTGGAGACCGGAGGAAGAGGTACTCCTTGATAGGACATGAGCAACTTCGCCATAACATCCACTACACCAGTTTTCATGACAAATGAAAATAAATAAACGGCCCAATACACCATCTTGACACCGACTTTAGAGTAAGGAGAGCCAAGAGTGACGCCCGGTGGTAGTTCCTGGATCTTTTCGATCCACGGTCGAAGGTGAGACTCGTAGGCTGTGAATGCTTGAGTGTGGTTGGTTGGATGGCGAGCTATTTCGGCAGCGAGTATATATGCGCCGACAATTGCAGCAGTTGTACCCATGCCTGCCATAGGAGAAGGACAGTATGCTGAGTCTCCTAATAGAACGACGCGTCCCCTCGACCAAGCCGGAGTTTTTGCCTGGCCAACCTCGCTGGAATAGAGATCATCGCTCGCATTGAGGCCATCAAGTAGCCGTGGTAAGTTGTGTGACGAAAGGTCTTGAAATCGCGAAAGAATAAACTCTTTCTGCTTGTCTATCGGGGTCGAGGGATGGACAATCGTTCGTGATTCAGATGCTTTGTCGTGCCACATGATAGACACTCGAGTGCGTCCAAAGCCATCAGGACGAGTGAGCACCACTCGTTTCTCGGGGAACATGGTGGCGTCAGCCCATGTGGTATCACTTGGGTCGGCCGAGAGGGAAAATGAAGTCGTGAAGGCGTTTAGGGTATGGATAGGTTTGCTGATGTCTTCGTTGAAGGCTTTGGCCCGGGTACGAGAATACAGGCCTTCGGCTGCGATAATGATGTCGAATCGCTCTTGTTTAAGACTACTGTCACTGTGGTCTTTCAATGAGACGTCGACTCCCTCCTCCGTTTCCGTGAATTCGTTGATCGTCGTTCCGAAGAGATACCTGACATTGGCCTGGGATATTTCGTAGAATAACATGGCCAACTCTCCGCGGACAATTTCGACCTCGCTCGTAAAAGACGTGTCGCCAGTCTGAGGAAAAGCTGCCCAGACTTTGCCTTTGGTATCCACTAGACGCATACCAGCTTCCTTGGTTGTTCTATCATCAACTTGACCTCGAATGCCCATCCATTCGATGACGGTCAGCCCTTCTTTGCGTATATCGACAGTTTGACCTTCTTTGCGTAGAACTGGCGCACGCTCGATGACGGTCACGTCGTGCCCAGCTTTTGCCAACCAATAAGCGGCAACTGGGCCTCCAATACCAGCACCGCTAATCAAAACACGTATGGGGGTGGTAGCCATATGAGAGGGTGAGATGGTGAGAAGTGGGTTGGTCAAAGCTTGTAATGTCGTTTCACTGCTTGAAATTTAAGTTATATATGCTGTGGGTAGCCGAAAGAACGCGTACACAGAATCAGAAAAGCAAGACACATATTTCCTGCAGAAGGCTTGCAGGGCAGTTCGGCATTGATGGTGTTCATAGAATGCGCTTCCGCTGCGCAATTGCTGCGGCAAGCGAGACGCGTCTATGCACAGCTCTCACGTAAAATACACTGATGCCTGTCAATCAGTTGATATAGCTGTAATTGACCAAAAGCCATGCAGCTGCGCCAACCCGCAGTTTCATTCAAATTACAATTTACAACTTCTGTTTTTGGGTGTCTTACCACTAACGCAGTCTAGATATATTTACGCAAGGGGTTCAGTAGCACAGGGGAAAAGGGATTCTCTGTAATTTCCAGTATCGTGAACTGTGCTACTGTGTCAGTGAAGTGAATACTGCTTAGAGCAGAGATGATGTTAAAAAAGTGAAACAAAATTGCTGGGGAACACCTTTGTCTCCGCCTTGATACTCTGATCTCCTGAAAAGAGTTCGCCTGTCCACCAACCACCTTCCTGGGTCTTCGTGACCGCAATCACGTCGCCCGCCTTAAATTCAAGGTCTTCAGGTGCCGCAGCCTTGTAATCGTAAAGCGCTTTGACTAAAACCAGGCATCATTATATTAGGCTCCCAAGTTTTGTTAAGGAGTTGTGACGTACCATAGAAGAGAACTGATTTTGGTTCAACGTTGTTAGCCGGTATGGTCTGTGGAAGCAGTGACGCATTTGCAGGTTCAACATTATTATTCGAAGGTATCGTGACTGCCCCCGGTTTGGAGCTGGGAATCGGATTTGCGCCCAACCAATCCAAGGAAGAATCCCAGAAATATGGCTCGGCAATAGCGGGTGGTAAGAACTTTTCTAAGGCAAGGCGCAACTTCTCGGACGACTAGAAAGTATTGAATCAGGTTTGATTTTCTAGATAGGATGTGAACGTACCTTATCGACGTCCACACAAACGCGGGAAACAAGATTGGCATAAGCCCAGAGTGTGTTTTTCAAGAAGCCAAGCTGAGTAGCCTCAAGGCTGTGATATGACCCAAGAAGGGTGTCGATACCGGTTTGCTGCTGAGATCGTTGTCCAACCAAGTCGTTGGAGAGGTTCTTCAACATTGGAACGAGCGCTTTATTCAAGAAAGCCTCGGATGTCTGAATCATGGTGAGCGTTTCTTGAATAAGTCCAGAATATGCCCTGCTAGCATCATTCGAATGAAAGTTGGCCTGCGCTCTGGTTTCTAAACGCAAGGATAAAAGCACATTCTCAAGTTCCCTGGAGTTGAATATCAGCTTTAGGCTGAGCAGTAGGCGGAGCAGTAAGGTTGGAAGAACTGACGGTACAGAGTCTGTTGCATCAGTTAAAGCACCGACGAGTTCGGTTAGTCCATGTGCGATACTGACGTCGATAAGCACTCTATGAATGGAATAAATCTGAGTATGCGATTGAGTATGTTCACGAAGAGTTTACCTTTTGTTATAGAAGGCATCAATCGTGTGGAGAAGCTTGATTCTTGCTTTCAGCTTTGTGGCTATCTCCTCCAGCTTCTTCTGGCTCGATTCCCTCTCCGAATTGACAAAGACAAAAGATCCATCAGTTCCGTCTTTACTATCTCCCGAGTGGCCCCATCCAACCAAAGAGTCGTCAATCTCGAATATCTCCCATTTGATGGCTTCACAATCGCTCTGGATATTGGGCGCCCTACCCCCGATACTATAGGTTGCAAATCGCTCGGTACCTTCAGCGCCTCCATTATACGTTTCTGCAAAGAGAGAGTACCCGAAAGGAACTCTTTTGACGGTCCCCTTTTGGCGTAGGTGTTGATCAAATAAAACAAATTCTTTAATCTGGCCAACGTCGAAAGTAGCCTCACATGTGGGGCTTTGCAGGAGGAAGATTCGTTCAGTCAGTCGTATAAGCGCCGGATGCTTGAAACTGCTGCTGAATGAAGTGCCGGTAGAGGTCTCAGCTTTGCCGTCTTGCTGTTCAGAGGCCATCGTACGAGAAGAGGCGTGTGGATGCGTGATTATCGCCCAAAGAGTGTATTAGCGCCCCATTTATAGCAGCTACAGGTTGTATGCGGGTATGGCTTGCAGTCCTGTACACAGTGACCTGAGGCTGTGTGAGTGAGCGTCAGCAAGCAACAGGCTGCCCTGGGAAATGCTTGTGCCCGGATCACTGCCGATTTGATTTAGCATCGTTTAAGCACGTGTCTCTGAGCTCTCTGCCAATGCCTCCAACACCAAAGTATGTGAAGAAAAGGCAGGACGCAATACGAGCTGTCATAGGAAAGGTTAGATATTGTTCACTCAATTTTCAAAAATTGATTATCATGCCTAATAGGAATTTGAAGTCCTTGGAGCATTCCACACGATTCCACCTTATGGCAAAGATCCTGTCCTGGATCGCCCTATGATGGGAATACAGCAGGTTGTAGCTTCTGCCTGAAAGTGGGCCAATACGAAAACCTCGCTCTGCAAAAGTGCAAGAAAGTACCCCTTCTTCCCCAATCTCTCGAATACCCGAGGTTGACTGATGTTCTGTCTTGACAGTGCCAAAGAGCGTTTTACTGCTCAAGGGAGGTGAGCCCATAGGTTTTGACTCCAACGTATCTAACGCACTCTCTTCAGCGTCAAAAGTTGGACTGGTAGGAATTATTTTAAACCTTCCGCATTTCGCTGAACTTCACGCTCGAAAGTCTGAGCACAAACGCCTCTGCGAAATCTGGGATGAGGAATCATTCACCGGATTTTACACGACTCATCGAGCGCGAAATAGGTCAACGATATCTTGTTGGACTTGCGGATGCTCAAGTGCTGGATTCTAGAAAACCACGCATGATTGATTTATCAATCTACTTCCTACCGACTACGCAGGTTTTTGGCCCTAAGCAGGGCCGCCCCATGGCCGACAAGAGCATGCGAGGTTTTTTTCCAATTATCATCGATCAAGAAAAGGAAGTTGCCCCCACCAAACGTGTCTACTCCTGAATTTGACGAAGTTCGACGTCTGTGGGCTACTCATCGTCAAGCTGCCGACCGTGCAGGGCTTCAGCTATATTCTCTCTTTCTTGTTCAATATCGCTACAAAAACCAGCCTATTCTTCTATCTAGCGTAGTGTTCACACCCCATTCCTTTGATGCGCTTGGAAACAGTGGTCCTGCCGATCTGGTTTTCCACTCGCTCAAAGTTATTGTGAAAAAAGCTCTTCCCTCTGGACTTCGGTGAGGTCAGGTTACAAAATTCGCTTAAATTATAGCTTATGTTATTTCAGGGACGTAAACCAAATGATCCAAGAAAATGAAACTGGTTTCGTCAAATGGATGTCCGAATACGATAAAGCGGTCTGCCCTGAGGTTCATTTCCACGCCGTCTCGGTCTCCACATACCTATTCCGAGACCAGTAGCCTTTTCGATACAACTCCGTGTAACCGTGATTTGGATGCACTAAACGGATGTTGGGTTCTAGGACTTGTCAAATTCAGGAGTTCTCAGGTCTCGCTCTAAGGCTTTTGTCTGACTAAAACAGCTTGCAACCATCCATATTCCTGAGCTCCAGACTTTAGAGGTCCCCCAAGCGAGATCCAGACGTGTAGACATCGTGCATTTGTACGTGGGAATACTGATTCATTAGAAACTCTATTCAAACATTGGGCCCCTCTGAGACACCCCTCTCGCACTCATACACCTCAGAATGCCCCCCGATTTTGCAAACAAAATAAATGCCGCCATGAACTCATCTCCCGAAAAGGTCAATCAATTTTGTTTTTTGTCCTTATCCAATTCATGACTTTACTACAGGGCCACGAAGTGCTTGGGGCTTTCCACACCATACCACCTTACGGAGCCGATCCAATTCAAGACCGTCCTATGATGAATAGTGCGGGCTGTGGATTCTGCTTCAAAGTCGGACACTACTCGAAATTTTCCCTACTGAAATGCAAAAAAGTAAGGTACTCTTTGACCGGGTCCTACAGGACACTCATCGTATGTCTCACAGTGCCAAAGGGCGTTTTACTGCTCAAAGGAGGTAAGTTCTTTGGTTAATTAATTATTACATTGCTGATACACGTATTTAAGTGTCAGAAGGCCGACTGGTAAGCAAAATCTTTATTTCCAGATTTTTCGCTGAGCTTTGTCGTGTTCGAAGGCCTGAACACAAGCGGCTTTGCGAAAGTTGGGATGAAGAAGATCACAAAGTTATTAAAATGGCATGGCGCGTTCATCACAACCTCGAGTTCAGAGAGCTTATCGAGCGGGAAATTGGACAAAGGTATCTTGTCGAATTCGCGGATGCTCAGGATTTAGATTCGAGGAATGTGCGGCTGGTCGATATTTCGTGCTATTTTCAGACATCAGCTATGGAGCTATCTGGGAAGAATCCATTCAAGCCCAAGATGAAGTTGGGAGGCTCCTTCCAGATATCAACCATCGAGAAGAGGACGATCTCTCTCCCGAGTGCCTCTTCTCCCCAATTCAATAAAGTTCGGCGCTTGTGGGCCTGCCATCGCCAAGCTGCTGACCTTGCCGGACTTCAGCTTCATCCGCTCTTTCTCGTTCAATACCGCTACAAGACTCAGCCCATTCTTATTTCAAGTATGGTGTTCAGTCCCGAATCTTTTTATGCGCTCCGAAAGGAGGGGCCACGTAATATCGAAACTGGTATCATCAATTTAACCCTTAAAGATGCCCTGCCTTGTCGAATCTGGTAATTATCCTTCCACTGCATCAAAAATATGCATCATTCGCTTTTCCACAGGGATGTGAACAAGAAAATTCTGCAAGACAGTGAAAAGAATAAGCTTGGGTTGATTAAGTGGGTATCTGACTACGACCTCTCTGTAATGCACGCATCTCGTACACGGGCTGTTTCGTATAGGCATCACTTGTACCACGACAAATAGTGGTCGTTTGATAGCTTTGCTCGATTTTCGTCTCGCAGATGTTGAATAATGGCTATTGAGACATGTATCGAAATATTGAGCTCTGGTTGCTTCGTCCTTTTGAAGGAAATGAGTTGGACACGCTGTGATTGCCTTGAATCTCCCATAGAACTGAATAGTCTCGTATTTTCAAGATCGTACAAGTATCTCTTCGAAGGCCGTATCAAGAAGCCTTGACAAATTCCGACATTGTGAACATGTATTACCGGCGAGGGGACATAGAGTCAATGTCAAAGGATTGTAACATAATTACTTGGGAACACTTTTTTCCCCGTCTTCACAGTCTCGTCTCCCAAAATGGGCTCACCTGTCCACCAACCGCTTTTCCGAACCTTCAAGACAGCAATGATATCGCCCACTTTAAAGTCAAATTCCTCAGGCACTGTGGTTGTGTAGTCATGAAGGGCTTTCACTAAACGGGGACATCTATCAATCCGACTGGATAATTTTGTGATGAGATAACGCACCGTAGAAAAGAATAGATCTCGGTATGATGGTATGGCTTTCATAGTTTATTGGCACGATCTTTGGAAGTGGGCGTGTATGAGTTTCGTGTTCAGCGTCGTCAAGCCGTGGAATCGTGGCGTCAGGTTTGGGGCTGGAAACAGGAGTCAAATCTGCACCCGACAAGTCCAATGAAGAGTCCCAGATATATGGCTGATCTTCATCGGAGAGTTCGAAGTTCTCCAGGGCAAGTCGCAATTTCTCGGATGACTAGAAATCGAATAATGGAGGTTAGAATTGTCCTCTTGTAAAAGAATATAGGGAATAGCACGTACATCGTCATCATTAACACAGGCGCCAGAAACAAGATTAGAATAATCCCAGAGTTTGTCCTTGATGGATTCGAGTTGTGCTGCTTCAAGGCGGCGATAGGACACGAGAAGGTTCTCGATGTTGGTTTGCTGCTGAGAATCCGATTCATCCGGGTTATTAGAAAATTTCTTCAGGAGGGGATTGAGCGCTTTGTTCAAGAAAGTCTCAGATTTTTGGATCATCGCGAGCGTTTCTGGAATGAAGTCGGAATACACCTTATCAGCGTCCTTCGAATGAAAATCAGCCTGTGCTCTGGCCTCAAGACGAAGTGTTGAGAGCGAATTCTCAAGTTCTCTGGAGCTCAAATATCAGTCTTAACTTGACGCTGAGCGATAAGGTTACAAGAACGTACGGTATGGGATCTACTGCGTTGCTCAAGATACTGGAGAGTTCGGCTAGTCCATGCGAAAATCTCCTTTCAACAAGCGCCCTATGGATGCAAGATAAGAATCCGAGCTTATGATGTGCTAGAGTCGCAAAATACTTACCTTGCGTTATAAAAAGCGTTGATCGTATGGAGAAGCTTGATCCTGGTCTTCAATTTGGTGGCAATTTCATCTAGCTCTTTCTTCTGGCTTGACGCTTGCTCCGAATCAACAACAACAAAAGACTCTTCAGTGCCCTCTTTTCTTTCTTTTGATCGGTCCCATCCAACCAGAGAGTCGTCGATTTTGAATGTCTCCCATTTGATTGGTTCGCCATCTGGCTTGACAGTGAGGTGCGAACCAACGACCCCAAGGCTGAAAGTCGCAAAGCGCCCAAGACATTCAGCGCCTTCGTTGTATTTTTCTGCAAAAAGCGAGTACCCGAAAGGAACTGTATCGACAATGCCGCCTTGGCGTAAGTGCTGATCGAAGAGAACGAATTCTTTGACCTGCCCAACCTCAAAAGTCGCGTTGGATCCAGGACTTAACAAGAGGAAGATTCGTTCGTTCTTTCGCACCAGTGCTGGATGCTTGAAGGCACTCTTAAAAGGAGAGCTCAATTCATCCGTGGGTGTCTCTGTTTTACCGTCTTGTAGTTGATTAGCCATTGGCGTAAAGGGTTACTGTCCTGGGTAACAAAAAGAGGAGGGTGGGTCAAGACTGTAAGCGCCTTATTTATGGCAGACGCAGCCTCGATGTGCCAAAGATTGCTTGCGGTACCTTGTACATGATTGTGACGGAACTGGAGGCTGTGAGTTTCTGCAGTGCAGTGTTGGACGTGGTTATTGAGGCATGGGAATATGATGGCCAACAAAGTTATTTATATAGCATTACTGGTATTGTGATTGTTCACTAATTCACGACTTTCCAGTGCTTTAGCCTTTAAAATGCCTCCAGTCGCAAAGTATGTCAAAAGAAGACAAGACGCAGTACGAGCGACTCTAGGAAAGGTTAGGGCTATGCCATGCCTGTACTTCCTTCTAAGTATCACATTTCACCCGTTAGCAATTCGAAGTCCTTGGCGCATTTCATACGATTCCTCCTTATGGCGGAAGTGATGTACAAGACCGTCCTATGATGAACACGGCTGGCTGCGGCTTCTGTTTCAAAGTCGGAGAGTACGAAAAGTTCTCCTCACTAAAATGCGAGAAGGTATTTCGACTGACGCTGTCACTCTGATACGTTCTGACAGTTGTATTTGTCAGTGTCAGAGAGTTTATTATTGCTCGAGAGAGGTAAGTCTGTGTATTCAACCCCCTCCGTGTCACATTTCTGATGTATGTTGATTTTACAGTGCCAAAAGGCAGACTGGTAATGGCTACTACTTCACCTGACTCTACGTTAGCTACTGACGTAACACGAGGCCTGAGCACAGGCGACTCTGCCAAGACTGGGACGAAGAAGACCATAAAGTCATCAAAATGGCGTGGCGTGTTCATCACTATCCAGAGTTTACGGCACTCATTGAGCGGGAAATTGGCCAGAGATACCTGATCGAGTTCGCGGATTCTCAAGAGTTGGATTCCAGACAAATCCGGATGGTCCACGTCTCTGTTTACTTCCTTCCCACCTCTAATGAGTATTACCCTGAACAAGGTAAACTTCTACCTGATAAAAAGATGCGAGGTCGCTTTCAAATACATTCGATCCAAAACCGGAAAATACCTCCTCCATCTGTCTCTTCCTCTGAATTTGACAAGGTTCGACGCCTGTGGACTGTCCACCGCCAAGCAGCCGATCGCTCAGGATTGCAGATATATCCACTCTTCCTCGTCCAATACTCATCTCAGGTGCCGTTTTTATCCCCAATCCTTCAACGCATTTAGGAACGTGGGCTCTACCTACATGGTGATCCAAGCCGCGAATGTGATCGTTCCAGATTTGCTGCCATCCGGTATTCGGTAATTGTGCTCCATTGTTTTGTATTTGACAAGGTTCATTGATCATTTTCTCTGCTTTAGGGAGCTAATCCAGCTAATCCAGCAAGATGGAGAGAACAAGCTCGGCCTTATCAAGTGGATGTCTGAACTCGACAAAGTTATGACCCCAGAGCTGCATATAGGCGCTTTCTCATACCGCAGGCACCTATTCCGAGTCAGGGAATGATTCACATGATTGAGCTCCCCTCTTCTTCAGGCTTTGACCATCTTGTTCGCGCAATACCAGAAAGTTACCATTCTTGAACAACTGATAGCGCTAGTCTTACATCGATTGAGGGCAGTTGCCGCGCACGGCAAAACGAGTTCTCCTAAATTTAGTTTCTTCAATTTCTTCGAAAAATCATATGACCGGTGCAGCAAACCAACTCTCAACCGGCAAAAACAATGGGCGAGGAGCAGATCAAGCAGCAAGCGCGTCGGTGACTGCCGAACTGTGGGATAATGTAGTGATGGTGTTTTACCTTCAACAGCAGGAGAAATCAGGTCAAAGAACGAGCCCTAAAATAGGACTCGTAACATTGGTAGTGATTATGAATTATAACCCTCGACCAAGCTGCTCAATGTTGTGCAAACTTTGTGAGGCTACTAACGTTTGGCTTCCATACACCTTATAAGCAAAGAGCAATTTGTTCTTCAAAGCTCTGTATATTGTAGATGATCTCGATAACGGTATAGATACACTAGATATGTGAGATGTTGGTAGGTACGTACAATGCGAATATGTGGCTGTCGTAGTAGATATCGTGATAGGATTGTATTCTGTTCAAAACCAGGACAGCCATCTTGAGTGTAACCCAGGGTGGCTATTGACTTTGTCCAACCCTCAGATGGCGGTGAAGTCAGGTTCTTGTCCTCTCCTTCCCTCAATAACAGTGATGGCATCGGCAACATTCTCCCTGAATGCGTCATAGCCGAGCAAGTCGGTAATCCCAGCTTTTGCGAAGGTTTTCCGAGGACCTTCACGCAGGTGCGTGATGTAGAGGCCCACGCCACGAGCCTAGGTTTCGTCTGTCAATAAAATAACAAACATCGACCACGGGCGACATACTTTGTATTCTTCAAAGAGCTCAAGGAAGATTTGAGCAGCTGAGGCGTCGCAAGATTCAACATCAGCCATATGGAAGACGAGAACGGAGGCTTGCTGTCTGAGAGGTGCTTCCGACGGGTGTAAACGTTTTAAGCCATAAAGTTCCAAGCGACGAAGACGTTCTTTGATCTGAGCAGTGTTCGCTAAGGGGATGGACAGCTGGATGAGCAATATTGTCGAGATATCGAAGATTTTGTCAAATTACCAAAATCTAGATTCTCTCGAATTCGGACAATCAGTGCGCCTATGACACTTTCTTCTGCCTCTGGATTCTCTTTGAGTGGTTTCCATCGATCAGTGCCGGGGATTCTTCCCTACAAATGTACGTGTTCAACTTTCTGTACGCTAAATAGATTGTGATACACACCAAAATTGTCATTCTTGTTTTTGATGAACGATGTACGACCATAAGGAGCGATATCACCAAGCTAACGACGACACCAACTTCGATGTTCCAAATGATAGACAAGAAGAACGTCAGAGACATGATAATGAGATCGGCCCACGCTTGCATTCTGTGGTAATTCAGAGGAGGTCGAGAACTCTGAAGTTGAGCACGAACCTCCAGTAGTACAGGACATCATGTGGTGTCTCCGCAATGAGAGAGAATACGACGAGGCCGATTCTTATAAATGATGTTAGACATAATAAAGTAGAGGATATTTGAACTCACACGGCAGCGAGTACGCATCTCGGCAGGAAGTACAACCAAGGTAATAGAAAGAACGTTGCCAACAGAATGATTGCAGAGCAGACAAGGGATGCCATCTGAGTACGAGCGCCAACATCACCGTTTATCCGAGATCTACATGATTTTGACCATTGGCATATTTCTGGCAGAACAGTAGATGCGGCACGGCGTACCTAGTAATGGATCCAAATGCAGGTAGCGTTCCCGGCACAAACGATCCAACAAGGTTGGCAGCTCCGAGGGCAACTAGTTCACGATTGGGACTAATCGAGTAGCCAAAGCGCGCTGCATTCTGTTTTGCGGCAACAATACTGTCGAGGAATCCAACAACGGCAATGACACTAGAGATAGCAGCAGATAAGCATTTATGGCGATGGCATGTCTTTGGAGTAAGCTCACACAGCCGTTGACGTCGTTTTATGAATGAACGGGAGGTTGGCGTGTCGCAGAGGGAATTCAATAAGTGATTCGCCCGTGTGAACATCAACCTCCCCAAGAATTGCTACCCCATCGGCGTCCCACCGGAACTCATCCGAGAGGACTACCGTAGCCGAATTGAAGCGTTAGAAAGAGAAAAAAAATTGAAAAGATGAGTTGGACGTACATGTTGACACTATCACGACAATCAAAACTTCTGGTATACGGTATATCCACCAGGTGGTCTTGAAATTATTCTTGATCCATCGGAATGCCACCAGGGCGAAGAGAGCGGTAAAGCTGATGATAGTTGTTGGTAGATGAGAGCTCTGGGCGTATTCAATCAAGAATATAGCTTTTTGGATAGTCGTTTGAGGGTCAATAACGTGGGACAGACTCGTCAAGCCAAGCATTGGGATGAACTGCTCACTGTATATCACATGGTTAAAGTTGTACCCCAAAATGAAAATAGAAGTCCTCACACCATAATCACTACAGCGACCGCAGTGACGAACCCTCGCAGCAGAGCTCTGCTCAGTACGACGTCGATGAAACCTAGCCGAAAGAAACCCAGCAGGAACGAGATCAAGCCAGCTTGGAGTGTAATAACTGTAGCGACCTTGAGACCAATAATGTCGCCTAGCTCGCCGTGAGAGTCTGGATAGTCATGTCGTACATCTGATACGGCTTGTCCTAGGAGTAAACTTAGAGCAGCTTCAGGCGCTACATTAAGCTGTCTCGAGCTTCCGAGCAGCGCGTAGATTATGCCTGGAATAGAAGCGGCGAACTGGATGTCAAGGAACAGTTTTAATCAGCAATCAAAAAAAATTGGACTAGACATTTGCGAGCGACATACCAGTCCAGTGACAGGGCTCAGCTTCGCAAGTGTTGATGCATAGCTAACGGATTGCGGTATCAGCATGGAGGCTACGGTAACCCCCGCGAGGAAGTCACCAGCAAACCTAGACGCGAGGAAGTTCATATGTTATCACAGGATCCGTGGTTGAAACATGCAGGAGACACGCACAAAGAGGCGTTGTAATTGGGTATCCACGCAAGTGAAGGAACGTAGTATTTGAGTCGTTTGGCAAATGTTGAGGCCGTCGTATTCTGGCCTATCAAGAAATGTCAGTCTAACAGCGGACTTTTCTTAATCTTGTAAAATATTTGCCGTCTTTGTTAGATGATGGTATTCTAGTTCCATATGAGCCACCAGCGCTCTCTACATCCAACAAGGCGACTCTCTCGTCAACCTCCTGCGTTGTAGACGCCCTGACCGCGTCGATGGCCATGATGGAGGTAGTGGAAGCTGAAGAAGACGCAACAGGAGCAGAAACCTGCCGCCGAGCTGGAGTAGAGCTCATGGTTGATATGATCCCTAGTTGCGCCGGCCAGAAACGACGTCCCCAGAAGCTATAAAAGATGGAGCGGAACAAGCACTTTTGAGCAATTTCATGGTCGTGCCGACGTTCCGTGCCGTCAACGCCACCCAGATATCTGACCACGTGCAACCAAAGTACTTGACAACCAATCAGAGCAGCGGACGGCGTCATTTGGCAGAAAGTGTTGTATTTGAAATGTGGCTTGGAACATCGAGGGCTACATGTCAGAAATTTAGAAGTAAATTATTGCAATAAAACAAGAATTATAGGCGATCGTAAATTCGAGAAAACAGTGCTAATGCGGTGTCAAACAACAGTCGGCATCTGCATCTGGACGAGCGTTGCAGTTGTTGAAGCCCAAGCTGGACATAAAAACCTCATCAACCATACAACCATCCAAACAGTCTCAGAAACCCTTTCTCCACGAAAAAGAGTGATTTTACCGCAGAACGACGACAAAAGGTGCTGGACTTCCACTTTATTTTCCTTGGGACCTATTGCCGTCCCAATGAAGGCTTGTCAGGAAGGTTAACAAAAAGTTGCGACGAAAATCTTGCTTTCGAAGATATGATGACGAGGGCTCGAGAATGAGGGAGAAGGAGAGCACCCGAATTAGCTGACCGGGTACGGATATGACAACCTTCCAGAAGGCTCTCTAGACTTTCCTTCTTGTGATTTGCAGTCACGATTTTGGGAGTTTGTTTGGTACGGGCCGTCATCACCCAAATTGTCGATTTGTGAGTTTTCACTTCTTCATTATATCTGGGCTGAAACGACAACAGTATAACCAGTTTCATGAACGTAGGGAGAGGGTGTCGAGGTGTTGAGGCATGTGTCTTCGAAGCACTGCGGCCAGACGCAGATAAAGCTTTCAGAAAAAAACGTCGTGACCATGTCGGGGAGATGTCGAGTGCCAGTTTTCCGCCAGTTGAACGGCAACTAATCTTGATGACCGCTGAGTACGTCGTTTCCTTAGGTAGTTACTCGACCTTCTGAACTGCTCGTAGTAGGAAGTTAGTGTCGATGATTCCATAGGCTCGATGTTGAGGGAAGGCCCCACAAGCAAAAAGTCGATACCTGGCTTCAAGGCTTGATCGTCAAGAATCTAATCGACAGCAAATATTACCCAGGACGGCCCTGCAGTGCAGCGGGTTGCGTTGTCTCCGCAAGAATCCAAGATCGCAAAAAAAAATCGTCGACCGGACTGAAATTTGCCTGCTCCACAACAATGTCACTACAACGAGTCTCTGAGAGTGAGTAATAGCCTCTTACAATCAATCATCTTGAGATTAACATCAAACCATCGCTGAGTAGGACAAATGCCGAGCATCTTGTTAGGGAGGGTCCCAATGCTCCACAATCTGTCCGACCGCTGATCGACATGTCGAGGATGAGGTGAATCTGCAAGCATATTGAACGTTAACTTTATTCTAATCTCAAACCTCTGGAACGAAGAAGAGTATATCTCACCATTGATTTTCTATGATTTGTGAAGCTCTCCTTTGGGACGAACTTTGATAAGACAATCTAGACCCATCGCAAGGTTATTTGCCACGGCAAACCAGTCCAGAGACCCCGGTTGTGTTCTCGAACAAAAGTTCAGTCTGCGTTGTCTTCTTAACCAGGTCATATGCGTCTCCGGAGTCGAACGGTGGCATTGTCCACGATCGAGGCTCGCGGCGCATGTTACCATGGGAATAGAGGATGCCGCAGCCTGGAAGAGTTGTTATAAGTAGACCAAAGGGTGAACTCTGGAGGAGCTCTTATGGAACAATCAAACTCGCAAAAGGTAGCATGGGATACCGCTTTGCCGCCTCAGCCTGACTTGGTTGCTTTTCGAAGCGACGTATTCGGGGCTGAAAGTGACCAAGCTCCTGGGGACGTTCATAGGAAGTTTATGCTGCGGGAGCTCGGAATTTACTGTTGACGATGATATGGGACAATGCGTGGCTTGACGATTTATTAGTCTGAAGCCATCCTGGCTCAGCGGAGGTTGACAGAGGCTGAATGCGGTGTCTTAAATCTCCCAACAGCGAGAGAATGATGCTGGCCGTTGTTGGAGTTGTGGTACCCGTCGCAGTTTGATAATCTTGACTTCTAGTGAACCTTACGAGGTGAGGCACATTCAATTTACAGCAACCCTTAGCCGCGGAGGCCCACCAATCGTATCTTCATGAGTTGTCTGAACTGGGATGATAACAGGTGGCGTACCTTGCAGATTACAGTTTTCTGCGATTTGCTGAAATATGGCTGTTCCACTCCATGGGCCCTTCATTCTCACTGCTTGTTGTCGGTGACCCTGCGTGTTGCTCGAGGTCGCACAGACTGACGACCTGGTCGGGAGATGTATTTGTCGTCCAACCATTGCTGTTTCCCTGGATTTTGAGAGCCTTTGAGGTGGTGGTCGAGGTCCAAGCAATGATATGGTAGCCATTACGGTGTAAAGTATGCGTAGATCTTCCATTTTTCGGCCTCGAGCTTGGAATTCCTCAGTCATCCATTGATTTGACTCATAATGGCTTTTGGGTTCATTTTTTTCCCGAAGGTGTCCGGGTCTTCTTTGAACACACTGCGATTGGGCTTCGCGATGCTAAACGGCTGGTTAAAAGCACAGCGGTGTATGCGACCGCTACCGAAGAGTTGGATTTGTGTGAAGTATCTTGGAGGAGGCGCGAGACCAGGCTTGTTCGTCTTATCCGAGGCGGGAGAAATTTTAGCTGAATCGGTAGATCACTCATCACATTCCGCCCTCGCCATGAGTTTCACTTTACAGAATTTACTGGCTGAACATTTCTACGGCGGGCGACCCAGAATGGCTTTCAGCGCCACTTTCCGCGAAACGCAGATTCCAACTTCATAGTGCTCTTCCCCGTTCAAATACCATTTTGTTGAGTTCCAATCCAATTTCTGTTTTTATTTATTTACTCTCTCGGCCAACGGGCGTGGTATCGCCTTCTACCTAGTTTCGCTTTCGTCATAGTGGCTATCGGAATACGTCAAAGATTACTTCACTCCAAGCTGCGTTCTACTGGCTGCAGCTTGTGCGACGGTGTACACCCAAATCCATCCCTGGCAAAACTTTTAATAAGCAGGACAACATGGGAGGCCTCGTACATAGTAGGCGCTCACAACGAAAGTTGACATGCAAACGCGTTCTAGAAGAACCTATTCCAGCTGCTCCACCCGTCGGGCAAATCGGTCAATAGCATCAAACCACACTCCGCCAAAACAGATTTGCCCAGTTTCCATTCTACCTACTTTCTTTAGGCCTTCGACTTCGACTTGTACAACCGCATTGTTCTTAACGGAGTTCTCTCCGGGGAACAGTAATAAGCCGATCTCAGCCAAGGACACTCCAGTTGTCAAGTGGAATCACCGTTACTTTACCTGCTGGGAATAATAGTGGGTTGATTTTGTGCGAATAGAATACCCGAATTCACTTCTGAACGTGAATTCGTGGACCAAACCATGTTGGACAAACCCTTCACCGTATCCTCTCCCCTCCTTCTGAACGAAAGAAAACACATCCCTGGAGAATCGTTCATTACAAAAAACAACCAGGTGAGCACCATGGATTCGTTTCTTTGGATGTTGATAATGGAGCTATTTCACAGTCTGTTGCTCCACAGCTTCATCCTCCGGAATAGTTAACCTTGGGCTACAAATATTCTCTAAAAGCGTACCAAGTACCATTGTGTCAATCGGATTTAGCCCATTTCCATTCTTACCCGCGTCCTTAAATCTTCGATGGGCAGCTTGGTCGATTTTCTTTGATCCACAGACATCATATATATCTTATATGCAACCTCACCTATCAAGAAATTTATCATGCGTTTTCCCGGCACCACATCTGTTCTGTTCGTCCTTGGAGTACCCGTACTCCTTGCCTTCTCCCAAAAATCGGCATCAAACGAGTTCCTGCCCACCACATTCCAATTAACCAGTGGGGGAAATGAGAATCATTTCTACCGGGACCATGTCACTTCTGCTCAGGTGCTCCTAACGAGCCATGGGGTTTCTGCGAATGTCAACAGGCGGCTAGTGGTTGCTTTACCTGCTGGTAATACTGGGGCGTTGGTGTATTTCTTGCCGACTGGAAACTCAACTTCTCTACTGGAAGTAGAGTTGGTGAACCAGACGATGACCAGTATAGTTGGAGAGGATGCGAATCAGGGCATTCAAGCTGACTTACGTTTTTCGTCCAATACAACCTTTGGTGTGACGATCATCGGAGCCGTACGAGCCATACGAGGTGCCCATTGCTGCTCTTTGGCTTGCGCGAGATTCCTGACTGCTGTCCATTTTAGATTATGTCGAAGGATCAGGAACGATGCACGAGATTTTCAACTACACTTTGCAATCCTATAACACGACCGCAGTGAGGCTGCACAGACAATACATCAATGCAACGTCATACTCATCTAATCAATACATGTCGATCGACTTCCGACTCTCAATTCCATCCAATAGTACTGCAAGATTTGAAGTCAAACCAAGCACGAATGGGTCTTTCACACCACCAACGATCAACATTGTTGTTCCTTCACTACTTTCCGACACAACAGTGCTTTCTCAAGATGACGGCATTGTGCGAGTTAGCGTAGTAACGAACGAAACAAGTCTTGTCGGTCTGGACTCCAACAAACTCTTTTTGTCGCCAAGCGAATCCAGTACACCAGTATTGAAGCAAGCGTTGATGGATCTACCGCAAGATATCGTGGAACAGTTCTCCTTTTTGTCTTTTGAGGATAAGTTTGTGGCTGGTGGATGGAGGTTTCTTACGGTTCGTAAACTTCACTATTGTTGTCATTGGTGTCGGTTGGCTGATTTCCCTCTTATCAAACAGTATTTCGGACGCGATTCTTTGATTGCTCTCAGGATGCTCATGCCGTTAATGACGTCTGAGGCCATTGAATCTGCTTTGGCAGCAGTGGTCGAGAGAGCGAATTCAACTGGTGCTCTTTGCCACGAGGAAACTGTTGGTATGTGCCGCAGTTCTACCCATGGATGCATCACTGGCTGATAGTTTGTTGATAGGTTACTATGCGTCCTTCGTTAGTTTTCAAATTCTGCTAGGTCGTAATATGAACTTACGTTCTACCAGCTTATAGATCAACATCCAAAATAGCAGACCGGAGCTGGGGAACACACCCTTTTACGACTACAAGGTTAGTTTATTTCATATAGTCTTATGGATAAATGTGAGCCCCAATTCTAGATGATCGACACAGACCTGTTACTTCTCCCAGCGCTGGAGCACTACTTACTCGACCTGCCACAAGGCAAGAATCAATCCTCCGGTTTCCTTAGAAAACAAGCGTCACTCCAGAATGGAACATATTCAGAAATCATCCATAGGTGCGTTCTTGAATTCTGCTATTGGTGTTGCGCGAAGTCCGACTTCCCGTGTACAGAGTGGCCTCATACAACATTAATCGCGCCCTACCTTTCTTCGTGGCCGATTCTCCTTCTCCCTCGAATTTGATAGCCTTCCGGCCAGGAGTTCCAGTTGGAAATTGGAGAGACAGCAATCAAGGAACTGGTTACGGAACGATTCCGTTCGATGTTAACGTTGCACTAGTTCCGGCCAATCTGAGAGCGATCCATAATCTTGTAGATGCTGGAGTCCTCTTCATGAAAGACATCAGTGTGGACTCATCGTTCACGTTTGATGGGGCTCTTGATCTCGCTGCCCTCGCTGAGAAATGGGAACAAGAGACACCAGCTATGTTCGAGGTCCAAGTCGAAGGAGATACGGCGGAAGAAAGATTGTTGGATTTTGTGGATAAGGTTGGGCTTGACGAGAGTTTGCTGCACGATGGAAACGGCTCATCGTCAACTGGAAACCTGAGTTTTTATGCAATATCGTTGATGTCTGACGGAACGCACGTAGAGGTAAGATGTCTGTCGTTTTAGCTTTGCATAATTTCAATTAACACCCTTGTTTTCATAGGTCCTGCACTCGGATCTTGCATTCAACCTTATGTATGGAATGAATCTGAGCAGCACCTTTCTTGAAAGAGTAGCGGACGCTTTGACACCATATCCAAGAGGTTTGTCACTCGTTTCTTATCGTCGGATATACAACAGAACTGAGGGTTGAAATCTCGCAGGGTTACTAACGAATGTCGGAATGGTTGTTGCCAACCCGGCATACGACAGCAACAGAACGAATGTTGCGGTGTTCGATCGAGCTGCATATCACGGAACTGTCATATGGTAAGAGACAACGATTACCTTCAACGATGCACGTCATTCAGCGCGATTGGCAGGTCATTTCAGCAAGCTATGATGGCAGGTGGGCTAGCTCGGCAGCTTGCTTTCTGTTCCAACTCTACCAATGATACGCTTGATATTAATCCTCCTCCGATGCCATTACCTCAGTGGTGTGGCGATTGGAATCTAATCGAACGACTTGTGTCCGCTCAAACGAGGTTATGGAACTCAATTAAAGGAGCCTCAGCTAGTAAGTTGCGTTGCTTAAAAACTGCAGGGAGATGGTTGACTGTTGTCAATAGATTTATATTCGGAGGTTTGGTCATATGCTTTCGATAACTCAACGAAGTCGTTCTCTGTCGCCGACTTGGCGAGCTTGTCACCTGGTGGCACTGAGTCTGACGCCATTCAGCTTTGGTCTTACGCCTTCTTGGGCCTAATAGCTCCTAATCCATCTAAGTAGAGTGTTTTAATTCAACCTGACATTGTATCACTTTTAGTCTCTGAGATTTGCTGAGATCGGTCGATCGCAAGCAGGGTGAAGCGACTGCGGCTACTTGGTCCAGAGCCGTGTCTTCTCAACACGTCGTGCTTGAGAATCGATGGCAATACGGCGTATGCGAGCAGCATAGCTGATGTTGATGACTGGACAAATTTCAAATTCTATAAGCGATGAGAAGTGAAATTCAAACCCGAGGGAATAAAATGGCGATCTGAGCTTATTCGCAGGCAAGCCTGACACCTCGAACTCAAACTTCTGTCTCTGAAATATCGAATATTGGACTAATCTGAAAGGTGCAGATTTTACCGCATTCCATGGAAACATCAAGCTAGAATCTAAAAGTCTAACCTAGAACGTTTGTCTTTGGCACAGCTACAGAGTCACACACGATGGTGAAACCAGATTCAAACTCGGAATGGAGGGCCTTTGTGCGGGCTTAAATTATCCGAGAGCTAGAGGCTTGAGGACATGCTGGTACAGTGGTACGACATAACGACAGCAAGAGGTCTCGCAAATTGGTTCAGAAGTACTTATAAGTATGGGCACGATGTACTTATTAACCTATCAAATTACTTCTGGGACCACCAAGCTAACTTCTCATTCCGTGAACTGCTCTGAAGGACCGATTAGCTTTGGTACTGTGCTTTGATGGCACCAGAGCAGTCGCCGTAGATAAACAGATAAACAGAAGGACGTGTCATGCCGACGGGCGCTGAATGGCCTGAGCCAAACAAAGTCAAACACTCCCTGAGACGCTTATGACCCCAGATTCTGACTAGGTTCCCTTTCCTCCCGAACCATCATCATGTCCAGAGTCTCTCAAAGGTTATTCGTGGCGGTCGTCATCGCCTCCACTGCTTTCGCTACCCCCTTGTCGACGAGCTCCAACTTTAATGTTGAGCGTTCGCCGTTGACTCTGGCGCCATTGGTTGCAGCGCACCATCCCCATGGCTCAGTTAACAACTCTTACATCATCATGCTTAAAGATGATTTGCCCGAGACTGTTAAGAACAGCCATATGAACTTTTTGTTCGCTGCTCACCAATCAAACCCTCTCATGGGCGACGACCGTTCGGGTCTTACCCATGTCTATGAACCACATTTCAACGGTTACGCAGGCCGCTTCACCGAAGACGTTGTGGAGCAAATTAGGAGAATGCCCGAAGTTGAGTTTGTTGAGCGCGACCAGATTGTTCGCACTCAAGAAGTACAGAGAAGCGCACCTTGGGTTAGTAATGACGCTTGTTTGAATTTGGCGCCTTGCTAACCGGGTCTATCAGGGTCTTGCTCGGATCAGCCATCGCCCGAAACTGACATTCAGCACGTTCACCAAGTACGAGTACGATGATAACGGCGGTGATGGCGTGGACGTGTATGTCGTCGATACTGGCATCAACATCGATCACGAAGAGTTCCAAGGTCGAGCCTCGTGGGGTAAGACTATTCCTCAGAACGACGTCGATGAAGATGGTAACGGCCACGGATCTCATTGTGCCGGTACTATCGCCTCGCGCAAATACGGTGTTGCTAAGAAAGCCAACGTTATTGCTGTCAAAGTACTCGGCTCGAATGGAAGCGGCTCAATGTCCGATGTGCTCAGCGGCGTTGTTTGGGCTGCAACGTCTGCCAAGGACAAAGCTAATGCTGCGGCTGCTCAAATCGCTGCTGGAAAGTCGAGCAATCACAAGGGTTCAGTCGCCAACATGAGTCTTGGAGGCGGCAAGTCACCAGCGCTGGATCAGGCTGTCAACAAAGCTGTCGACAATGGGCTACATTTCGCAGTTGCTGCTGGTGAGTCGCTCGTGTATGTTCTCTACTTATACTGAACTTGTGGATTCCAGGTAATGACAACAGGGATGCCTGCAACTACTCTCCCGCTGGAGCCGAAAAAGCTGTCACAGTGGGCGCTTCGACTTTGGCAGACGAACGCGCATATTTCTCCAACCATGGGTCATGCGTAGATGTATTCGGTCCTGGTTTAAATATTCTTTCTACCTACAAGGGAAGCGAAACGGCGACTGCAACTCTTTCCGGTACCTCGATGGCTTCGCCCCACGTTGCTGGACTCCTCGCATATCTTCTATCTATCTACCCTTCGAAAACATTCAACCCGGAATTCGACAATGTTGCCTCTTTCCAATCTCAGCATGTTCTTACCTCCGCTGATGGCGATGAAACCAGCCCCTCGTCTCTTTATGCTCTGGCACATAAGGCCCTTCCCGTATTCATCTCAGAATACCTGCCAAGCCCTGCCTTCCTCGATGCCATATTGAGGCGCACCGAATCAACCATGGCTCCGGTTCCCAAGAAACCCATCACTCCTGCCCAGTTGAAGGCAGCCCTCCTTCAATTGTCCTCCAAGAACATGCTGGCTGACCTTCCACCTTCCACCATCAACCTGTTGATCTTCAACAATGCGACCACTGCTTATTAAGTCGGCTGAAGGAAAGGTAGAGCGAGTTTGCCAATTAACTATACTTTATACATATCTCTCTCGATACTCGTAGACGGTTGTTCGTTACCACTCCATCTATCCACTGCGTTATACCTACGTCGTTGCCATTGTATTTGTATTATCGGTCATCTTGCTTAACTTAATATACACACTTGCATGTTGAGCTAAATTCAGGCCAGTTGCGAAGAATCGTTAATTTCGCGATCTGCCGTACATATGCGAGCTTATCCTTTGTCACAAATTGCCAGAGGTTTCGTTCTTTCTTTCATTGATCAGGGCATGGCTCGCGGGTACGTACACGAGGGATACCGGGCATTCAATTATGCAGGCCCGCAACGGGGATAACACTGATTTCTAGCCATATATCTGTGCGTTTGCGCAGTTGAGTGCTCATAAAATCTTGAAGACTTGGATTCCATTCCCACGCTGCTCTAAAGAAATTTGCAATAATCCCTATAAGAAATGTTGGTGTTTCTTAACAAGTACAATCGACCAAGATCTTAGGGAAGAACGAGTGGAGGGACGAAGGGTTCTGCTGTAATCTAATTTACCCCGCTGCGGATTAATCGACAAGCTCCGGATCCTTGGTACTCACATGGACCTTAATGACTTCAAGGTCTCGCGCGACGATGGTACTCGGTGACCATATACTCATCCTGTTGACGTTAGCCTGACGATTGCACAATAGGTTCGGGATGAAATTTTCTGGAGATTCGTACTCAGCTGCAGTACAGTACTCGTATGGGCTGATGTGGTAGTTTTTTTGGGGGGCGCCGACGACGATATGGCGTTAACTGAGTCAATCGAAAGATATGGTTACGATGGAAGTTTTTGGGGCGATGTTATCTATGGTTGTATTAGGGGCCTCTTGGGTCTCGAGCTCGAGCTCCAAGCATCATTTCCCATTCAACACCCTTTGGATACGAATTCTGGCCAGTGAATGCCTTGAATCCATAGAAACGATCGATTGCGGCGTTCGGGCCTGTCCCATTCTTCCATTAACTGGTGTGCAGATTGAGTGATCGACTTCTGCCAACTTATTTTGAGAGGGATGATGACGGTCTGTGGTTATACAGGGTTATACCCTTAATTACTAGTACGTGTGCAATAGATTATACCATTACAGTAAGGGCCACATTAATGAGACGAATTCCATATCAAGTTAATGTCTTCGCTAGTAAAATGCGGTACCAGCCTAGCCTCACTTGAAAGGTGTGTCATTCCTTTAAACGGTAAGAATGTCCATTCTACCGACATTGGTGCCCAACTACAAGCATCGGCGGTGACGACAGTTTAAGCTGCCTTAGGAAGAGAACAATGGCAGGATCGGACACAACCCTAACTGGCTGGCGAAGGTCGAGAGCGCTTACCTCTATTTGCTCAAATTCACTTCGGTGAGTAAGTGGCGTAGTTACGTTTGGCTTTTGAATATATGGATTTGTGGCTTCCATAATGACATGCGGAGATCTGCTCCAGGTCTACAACATAACCGACCATGAGGGCAGAATTGAGCAAATGTTGTTCTTGTACAGCATCCAGGATATGTCGACCGTGGGTTCGGGATCGGCTGTTTGGCGGCGATCATGATCGAGAAATAGTTGAATCAGGTTGAGTTTCAAACATTTCTCTGAATACTGTTGAAAATGTTCTGAAGGGGCACAGTATGCACCATTTCATAACCAGATTATATTGCAGTGCCATCCATCAGATCGTTATCGAATCTAATCAAATGTAAATCTTCTCACTTACCAACACGTGCCCGCCTCGTGCGGGCGCTAAAACCTGCATTTTGGGTAGAAGGCGCTTGTTGCCTTGAAGTGAAGCCCATGGTTTGACACAGCAACAGAACAGCTTACGACCTCATTATGAATGTATTCAATGGCGGAGCGCGATGTCAAGGTATTCCCGAACGCGGTCCTGAGCAGAGGGATAGCCGACGACATCGTTGGCTTAGGCACCTAATACGAAGTGTAGTCCCACAGCTCACAGGTGTTCATTTGCTAAATAATATGGCCGAGCCTCTGACAGCGCTGCGAAAGGGCCACTCGTCAGCTCAATAGAGCTGGAACGATCAGGAAGATTATAATATCGTCTTACCACTCCAAGGCTGCCGTCAAGCTGTCGTAAATTCTCAGCCCTAATTGAGAGGAACAGCACCGTTGAGAAGTAATTCTAGAGAATGGATCTGGCAAAGATAACCTGTATACCCGATACAGACGGAATGTATTGCAAGAGAGCGCGGAAGATGATGTAGTTTCGAGGCCTCTTTGGTGTTCGTACTTAGTCCCTCGGCGAGGTGGCTGTGACTTTAGCAAGGAGCTGCACTCCACCCCTCCTCTACTGTTTTTTTTTGTTCTCCAACATCCGACATACCCATTTTAGATTTGAGATGTAAGCCAGAGCTCGAGGTTCTCGGAGCCTGCGGCTCGGCTATGGCTTTATGTGCATGTCCTATGATGGCTTAGGCCTGCTTAGCTACCAGCTAATGAACATGTTATGAGTCAATAGTGCCAGTTTTTTTTTCTCGAGTGAACGACTTTCTCGATGCGTCATGCAATGAGAATCGCGGCTGTAGGATCGGCGATCGCACTTGATCTCCCAAATCGCCATCGTGGGATGATCTTTGCTACATTTCCAGGCAGAGAGCAGCTCTGGTTGGTTGGAATCCTGAACTTCGATAACTCAATCACCAGCCTTATGTTCTTTGGCATAGGACCCAAATTCGGCATTTACGAATGCGAGGGCTGTATCTCCTCCCCACATGGCTCGGCAAACCCGAAAAAATGCAGTCTAAACTCAGTCTAGCAATGGCTGGGACCCTTACTGGAGGGCACCAAAGTTGACGCAAATGGGCCTAAGACTAGATGGGGTTTGTTCTTGGGAATTCTTGCGCATTCTACAGGTCCAAACCTGATTTCTCGGAAGTCGAGGGCTCGCACACGGAAGCTTCTATCTTAAACCGTAGCATAACCGAAGCGGAACTGAGTTCCCGAGTTGTTTGGATGCAAAAACAGTTCCATTCGGATCGACTTTGCGGCAGTCCCAGCGACGATGATGAGTGTGAATCAGTATGTCGACTCACTTCTGGATCTCGTATTCGATCCAAGAGTTAAACCCGTGATAGTTGTATTGTGTTCTCTGCATTTGGCAGTGCAACTGTTTTGAGCAAAGTGCACATCTATTCCCTGCTATAAAGCCCAGCTGGTTAGAAAACGAGAAACTATCCATTCCACTTCCCTTTATTTTCCAGCTTCTTTTACTTCTCCCCTTCACCAATGCCTTCCGTCTCTCCCCAAGGCTTGCAGACTTTGGTCTGCAGTAAAGCATCGGACGTTCCGTCCTTCGTTATAGATATCCTCTTTCAAGACGAGGTGCACTCTAATGTCGTTCTCCCCACTCTTCTCAAGTGCGCTTTGCTTGAGCGCATGGGCACTCCCCTTCTCGGTCAATTATGGATCATTTGCTTCGTGTGGAACGGGAATATTTGCGAAATCAAGCTTATCGCAACTTGCACAGATGGAATGATGGGAAAATACCCCGTCTTTCTCTACAGCCCTGTCCCCTACAGTAGCCTTCATTCCGACCCCTCTATCCGCACTGCTTTGGATGCAGCTGGCAGAGAGCTCTTCAAAAACGTTAGTACCAGAAGAGTGTATTCAGTTTTCGGTGTCGATATACTCTCCCGTACATTCGTCGAAATCTGGACCAAGAATACTCGGATTCAACCCATGGCCGAACCATACTATTCTTCATACATCTCCTACTGCACACCTCAAACGTTCATCAACAAGTCTCTGACACTTCCTTACGGCGAATACTGCGACCTTCGCCAAGCAACGGTGAACGACCGCGATGGCGTTGCAAGACTAAACTATATCTTTGCGAAAGACTCCGTGAGTGGATATCTGTACATTGAATATTGCATCACTGAAGACAAATTCCTCTAGGAGCCCTTCATCCTAACATGGGAACAAGCCTATAGAGAAGCCGACGAGCTTATTCACAAGGGGCTTGTGTTCGTTCATACTCTTGGTAAAGAGCCCAAACCGGCAAAGATTGTGTCCCTTGTGGCCTTTACTAGGAACACTGAGAAGACGGCCACCATCACCAAAGTGGTGACAGATCCTGAGGCTCGTGGTCGCAAGTGTGCCGAACGCTTGACGCGATTCGTCTGCCACCAGTACGTTGTTCTTTCCCAACTGCTCCGTTTTTTGTCAGAGTACTTATCCTTCTTTCCAGACTTTTTACACGTGGCCGTAAAGAGAACATTGCTCTGTTCGTAGGTGTCAACAACCCCGCAGCGAAGGTCTACCAACGGGTTGGATTCGTTGGTATTGGAGAAAATCCCGCTCCCGCCAACGGCGTCGAACACTGGGTTGAATACGGATTTGACCGTCAACAAGTCGATCTCGGCCATTGGTAAATCCCAAACAATCACCCTATCCATCCTTTTCGTTTTTGATTTGTTTTAATATTTCTTGGTCTTGCTATACTGTTTTGATGTTTTTCTTGCTATCCAAACCCATGCTATTCCGCAACTCCTCTGTATTTTTAGTGCTGTTTACCCCCATACGAACACTGTAGATTCTCATAATTGTTTTCCGGTTTGAGTGGACTATAACTTGTAGCATAGTCTTAGATTCATGTTAGAGCCACATACTTAGATCAGTATTCATGTATCCTTCTCTCATATCTCAGATGGACGCTTTTGTTCAACAAACACACTGAACACAAGATTCGACAGCAGAGGGTGATTCCACAACCCGGACCTTAGTTAACAATCAACTTCCATTACTTTTCCCGAGTACTAACAAGAAAAAAAACTGTGTAGGTGGTATATGAGTAGATATATTTATCGAGTTTAGTAACACTAATGACAGGAATGAGTCAGATTGCGTCTCAATAGCTTTTGACGTTCAAAGTTGATGGTAGATTATGGTGGCGCTGCCTCGAACGAGCCTCTTAAAGGTGGTAACGAAGCTGCGCCAATTAGAAATGAGGGTTTTTTGTTCGGTAACACTTGATATGCTAAAACCATCTCTGCGCACGAAGATTGGCGGAGTCGCAAAACATGGGAGATGGGGTGGAGATGACGGAGCTGCATTGCTATCAACTAGATCTCGGAAGAGGGCAGCGGGTCCAAGTAGTGCGTTTCCGAGGTCGCCGAAAAACGAGGACGGTACAATCAGTTTATAGGCTATGAAGATAGATAATCACACAGGGAATAACCCCTGATTATGCTGAGTCTGACTGAAATATCAGCACAGAGAAGGACCGGTACATTTGCGCGCCGAAGAGCGCCTGAAATTCATGTGGCCCGTTTTTTGAATATGGCCACCGCTTGCTCTGCTAATGTCTGTTCTATTTCTTGGGACGGTTCCTAATAGCACGGTAAGATCGAACAAAAGAGGGGGACAGGAAGTGGCTGTTCGTCAGTCATTTTGCGACATATTCTCGAAACGTGGTCGGCGTACCTCTTTCCTGGTGGTTGGTATCGGGAGTCCTTGTTTCACCCGTTCATCCATAAGCTAGGTGCAAAGTAAAACATGAGGCCTTTGGTACTGCACGACATAGCCAACTACACAGAAAGAAAGGTACGTACTTCTAGTAAATGGGGGGGTGCCCACTGTAAGCGGATCTTTAGCGCGGGGCAAATAAGGTGAACGCACCTTGACCTCTTCTCATCGTATCCCGATGAATAAGGACAGACATTGTCACAGCGTATAAGCACAGCCCAACGCAGGTATAAGCAACGCCGCGCTGAACATAATCCAGAACGCCAAGTTTGGCTCTGACCATTTTTGAGCGTCGTTGAGACGTGTGTGGCCGGCACCTTGAGAGGAACGTGTTGTTTGGCGGATTATTTATTTGCAAAGGCTGTTGTCTTCCAGTACAAACACTCGCATATGACGCTACAGCCACATTTTGAATTCCATCAAGTTTCCTTGCCACGCGCCTCCCAAACGCGTCGCGACATATGAAGGAGTTTTGACCTCAATTCTATTCTACATCATCAGGGCAGGGTAATTTCTACAGCTATACAGGCTATGTCTTCACAAGAGACACTTGTTCCCGACTTGCTTGAGTGGTGTACAGTCAATGGGATCTGGATTGATCCAAGACTCCAGATTCGTTTCGCAGAGGAAGTTTCGCATGAAGATGAGGATGCTGCTCCTAAGGGGCTAAGCGTGTTCTCTGGCGATGGGTACATTCTACCGAGCACGACTTGTGAGTACACCTGCTCAGTTAATTTTTTTCTCTTTGATTCTCTTAGGCTTCCGTATGGAAGGTGGAACTGACTTGATCCTCTGTTTAACTTGGTTTTCTAAATCGTTGTAAGCAGTGGTAAAAATTCCGAGGGACTCTGTACTCTCCGTTCGAACCTGCTCTATCAAAGATAATATTCCTTTCGTTCCGTACGGCCTCGGGGCACAATTGGCGCTATCTTTTGCACTTTATGTGGAAATGTAAGGAACCCTCTTCTTGCTCCGTTCCGTTTATTGGTGTAAGAGAAATTCCGAAATAATAACAACCCCTCCCTTTGACTTCTAGTTTGAAAGGAAAACGATCTCGATGGCATGGATACATTCAATCGTTTCCCGACGGCATCGTCGATCTCCCAGTATTTTGGGGTTTATCTTTGAATGAGGGCGCCACCGACGCCGACGGGGCCCGTGTTCCTGACACAGACGATGGGAACGAGGCACTCACCTGGCTGCGTGGAACTGAAGCTGGTTCTGCGCTTCAGGAACTTACAGGAAATGACTCCAATCGACTGGTAAGTCTGTTTGGTGCTCCTTTCGGGTATGGTGATCCTCATCAATTTCTGAGTCAGAAGGAAATCAAGGATTATTTCGAACACATAGTGGATCCCTTTCTTTTGGAACATGGCGGAGCTTGGAACAGGGATCATTCAGATTCTATCCCTTGTCTGGAGGGATTTTATCGTGCAGTTTCGCTGGTGTCATCAAGAGCTTTTTTAGTCGATGCCTACCATGGCCTTTCCATGGTTCCAATCGCCGATGTGTGGGTTTATTGATTTACTCACTATTTCCTCTTTACTAATTTATGGCTCTTAGTTTCAACCACGTCGTTGATAATCATGTCCACCTTGCTGTATGTGAATAATACTTTTACTACTCTTCCTTTACTGAATCAACGCAGAGTGATTTCAACGTGTGTCCACAGTGCGGTTCTCTCTACGAATGTTCACATGATAGAGAGGATGTCTCTGCTCTTGTGGAGGGCAGCTTGTTTGATGACAGCAACGATCAATATTTTGAAATGACTACAAACGCACCTATTCCTGCTCTTCATGAAATCTACAACACCTACGGTGAAACACTTACCAATGCTCAACTCCTCAACCACTATGGCTTCATACTAGATGTTAATGAAAACGATCGGCTCCGTTGGTCGCCAGACACGGTGATGGATGTTTTACTCTTGAATGATTCGAGTTCACGACGAACATTAGTCGTGACTATTTGGTACACTTTTTCATCAGTCAGCACTTCGATCGGCCACTCAGATCTACTATTCGAGGATTCCCTCGAGGAACCACCAGTGTGCTTGAATGACGAAGGAATGATTTCAATTCGAATGTGGACGTTACTTATTGTCATCGCCGTTCTGTCCAACCCGAAAGAATCTATACCTTTACAAGGTCTCTCTCGGGATGTGCTTGCAAAGCTCATGGGTGTACAGAAACTTTTGGAAGCAATAACCTCCGAGGAAGCTGACCGTGACGACCTACCGGCACTCCGAGACAATTCAGAGCATGTTCGTATTTTATTGGATGTCGCACAGTTCGTTGTCGACCTTATGGTGACCAGAAAAGCCTTAAGCGGAAAGACTGGGTCTTCTCAGGTCGACCTTTGCCACTTGCTTGAGGTGCGTAATGTCCTTTGAAAAGGTTACCGATCTTGACAACATCAAAGGGCATACCTCTGCATATGCGCCGAACACGTTTAGCCGTTTCTAACCTTATGGCCGAGCGATCGATAATTGATGCATGTTGCGCTCGGTGGGCAACCTTGATGGAGGTGACTTTACCTTAGCTCCTGAAACCCGGTATTCCGTGTGGGGATGCGGGGTCAACCTTTCGGCAGTGGTTATATAGGCAAGCTACGGTTGTTATGAATACTCTCAGCCACTTAACGATCTTCATTTTGGTTGCGATCGTTGAACTGTTCAACGTTCTCCAAAATTACTAGTCTTTTTCTGTTCCGACGAGAGGAGGAGGAGATTTGAGAGGTTGATTACGACAAGAGAACGTCCCATGTGCTCGCCACGGGCACGAGTTCAAGAAGAATTCGATGTGACGAGATGCCAAAAGTTTGGGGTCTTACATATCAATGGCAATAGTAGACTGAGAAGAAGGGAATGTTCGTTGAAATGTCCTGCGCGCACACAAGATATTTCGAAACAAATTTCAAGTTACCATGGAGTTATCGCTCAAACGCCCCCGCTTTGTTCCTTGTCGGGATCTGCTTTTGTGACCGTTCAGTGAGGCTTTGTACTCACTCACGTGACTAGATTCCCGGGGTTGTTTGGATTGATTTGATCAGAAATTCGGCAGTAGACAATGGTGTAATGAAAATAGGCACGACTGCAAACTCTACACTTTTGTTAACCCCAACTTTTGTCTCCATCGCCGCCGTCGTTCTAGTCGTCGTTGTCTCCCACCGCGCCTGCAGGCAATTTAATTTTGTGGGCGAAATTTTTATGCTCAAGCGAATGGCCTCCAAAATCACCGCCCATATCGGCGCGCAGAAGTCACTGGTTGATGAGCATACGGAGATGCCTCTCCAGTCCCCGCCAATTACACCTTATTCTCAAACGCTGAACATGTCGATTTACGACCATAGAGGCTCGATATCGACAGATAGAACATCGACGAGCATGGACGAAGCAGATGACATGTCGCGGCGGATACGAAAATCCGTGCGAGTGAAGGGAACATACAAGCTGTCCGACTTCATCATTCAACGTACACTGGGGACAGGCAGCTTCGGTAGAGTGCATCTGGGTGGGTCTCTCTATTTCGCGGCGCTATTCACAGAGGGTCTGAAAGGTTCCAGTTCGAAGTAGACACAATCTACGTTTCTACGCAATCAAAGTGCTGAACAAAGAGCGCATCGTGAAGATGAAACAAATCGAACACACCAACAACGAGCAGCAGATGTTATCCTCAGTGCAGCATCCCTTCATCATCAATCTATGGGGCGTGTTCCAAGATGCAGGTAGCCTTTACATGGTCATGGACTTCGTCCCCGGTGGCGAGCTGTTCACTCTACTACGACGATCCAACGTAAATTTAACTTATCAGTTCTGTTATTTGCCAATCGCTGACAAAGCGCTCTTTATTTTTCGTAGAGGTTCCCAGACCCTGTTGCGAAATTCTATGCTGCAGAAGTTGCTTTAGCCCTCAACCATCTCCATAGTGAGGATATTGTATACCGAGACCTGAAACCAGAGAACATTCTGCTGAACGCAGACGGACATATCAAGATCGCTGATTTCGGTTTTGCCAAATCATGTGAGACTGTAACTTGGACGTTATGCGGAACACCAGACTATCTTGCCCCGGAGGTAATGCTTTTGAACACAAGGTCTTACTTCTGTTCTGACGAGGATCCGCCTTTTATAGATTATTCTCCAACAACGATACAATAAGAGTGTCGACTGGTATGCACTCGGGGTTCTGATTTTTGAGATGCTTTCTGGTCTACCACCATACCATCAAAGCGAGGTGAATCACATGCTTCTCTACGAGAGGATCACCCGGGGGCCTACATTCATCAAGTTCCCTACCGCTTTCCAAGACAATGCCACCGACTTGATTATGAAGCTGATGGAGGGTGATGCCTCAAGGCGGTATGGTAACATGCGCCATGGTGCCGGGGATGTCTTCGCCCATCCCTGGTTCAGAGAAGTCGACTGGGATCGGTTATCGGCTAGAGATATTATGGCGCCATATATGCCTCGAATTAATGGTGAAGGAGACGCCAGCGCGTAAGTCCAATCAATTTGACCGTTTGAGTTACGAACTTACATTTTGACTTTACAGATTCGACAATTACCCCGAAGATAACATTGACCAAAGCTACGGTCTTCCCGGTCCAGATCCTCATGGCCATCATTTCCCCGATTTTGAGTACACCATCCCACAGCTATGACCCCTGCCAATTACGAATGAAACTTCATGCCGAAACTGCTCACTAACTATTCGCCATGATACCTTGGACTTGTGTTCCCTTGCTATTTGTTGTTTCTTTTCATGTCTGTTGTTGTATGTATGACTTTACACAACAAAAACCGGTTTCTCAGTGTTCCTCATCGCTCCAACGTGTCCACAGCTTGTTAGGGAATCACAGCGAGTGATAGCGGGTGGACGGTTCAACAGCTCTGAGGCCGGTTGAACCTCCGAA
>MU157908.1:37999-134529 GCA_015657495.1 Crepidotus variabilis | reverse complement strand
GCTCTACACAAGCCTCACAGTACTTAGTACATTTCTCTATAACCCAGGTAAGACTACAGTCTGGGTACTCTAGCGTAGTACATAGCTGTTCGACAAAACCTTCTTCGATGAAGCTGCTCTTTGAGAAATAGTCACGAATTTCTTGGAGCTGGGGTAAACCTATGCAATTGCATGAACAGTAAGTTGAGTTCCACAGAGCAGGCTTGGCTTACTCTGAGGTAATTGTAATCAATCTCTCTCTTGTCTACCTGAGCGGAGACTTCACTCGCAGCAGCGACGTTGGCTTTGAATGGCTGAGCAAACACTGGCCACGCTGATGATACAGAGAAGACGAGAATCATGGTCATCGAGCGCGAAAACTTCATTTTAACAAGCTTGTGGACGAAAAAGAAAGGTAAGTTGAGAAGATGGGGACGGCTTTTATGACGACTAGGCTTCAGATTCTTGGGCAGTGCGCGTGGACATGCATCTCGAATTCTGCCAGTGTCCGCGTTGACTCGGCCAAGTTGAGTGTCTCTCACTCTGAGAGTAGAGAAGCCGAAGCTCGAAGCGCATGGCATAACAAGGTATTTAACGTCGGGTAATTGTAAAATTTCAGCTGGTGTGTGGAGAGAACCGAAGGTCTTGCCAAAATCCCGGCGATCATCGCAAACAAGAAGTAAGCAAAAAAAAGCCCGGTAAATTGACCAGCGAATATGTATTTCCTTAAGCTTGGCGGCCAACGGAGTTATCAACTCCAGAGCTAATCAAATAAGTATGCATCTACTTTCAAAATAGACTCTCATTTCAAGGCCTCAAGAACCGTCCCGAACAGTTTGAGATTGGAAAATGACTGCCAGCAGTGGTAAAATTTTGAATCAATTCTAACTTAAACTCGTTGTAGGGACTTTTTCTACCTGGTCGCTCCGAGTTTTCCTTTGGCCAGAAAATGGATTCTAAAGGATTCGATATCACGTTTCGTCCATCAAGCAAATATAGAGCAGTGCTATACTAATCAAGAGTTGTGATTATATTATTTACTTTTCGTCTATAACAATTGAAGGAAAGAATGATGCTATGCTTGTGTCTCGTCCAAGCTGGATCAGCAACAGAAGTGTCTTTTTGCTCTGAGATCATGTCCGTGATTTCAAACAAAAATGTCTAAGTTTTGATGAATAAACGACGTAGGTCGAAGGCAAACTTCGAACACAAAGTTTAATAGAAATGACATAGAGATGCATCACAGCCACTTGGGGTCTGAAGGAGCCGAAGCAACAGCCCTGGGTTCCTGCATATAATTGAGACCACTGATAACTCGTTGGAAAGGAAGAGAACGGACCCTCACGAAGGCGGCTCTTTGACCAGGACTGGCAAATTGTACCGATTTGCTGGCGGGGGCCTATGAAATTGCATCAGTATGGAGGTACAGAGTTTGCTGATGCAGGTACTTACTACGTTGTCTTCCAATGGCTGAGCAAGCACCGCGGCCGACGTTAAGGTGAAGCAGGAAACGAGGAAGGCCATCGTCCACAAAGCGGGGAACTTCATCTTGGCAAGCTGCTGGACGAAAGAAACAAAGAACGACAAGGTTGAGAAGATGATTGTTGTTTATATAGTAGACTGCTTCTCCCAGATCATCACTCGATAACACCGAATCACAAAAAAAAATTGGCATTTCTAATATCTCCATGTCGAGTCAACCGAATCGATTGTCTGTCGTGTAAAGAGTGGGAACCGAAGTCCGAAGCGTATGGCGTGCAAGGCATTCGCCGTCGGGTAATTATGAAATTCCATGCAATTTGTAGAGTAGAAGCAAAGGTTCATGGTGATCACGAGTGAGGAAGATGCGAGAAGATGCGAGAGTAATGAGAAGACACGGTACGGTAATTTGTTCTCGGATACGTCCTCGTGGGCCAACGGGTTTATCAGAGTGGTGTTCAAGCTGCTTCAATCAAGCAGACAGCTCAGTTGAAGAGCCCTAAATATGTAGTCATCGTGAACTGAAACAACACATTAAAACATGAATTTGTTCGAAGCGATGAAACACGCGGCACTGCGAGCAGTATGAAGGCGGGTATTTATCATAAAGGTGCTAGAGAAATCTTGGGTCAGTGGGTCCATCGTCCACCTTTCTTGACTCCTGAGGAAGTTTTAGTACTTTGGAATAACAATTGATTTTGGTGAACTAACCATGATACGAGCCACCATCTTGGGCATCATGAATTTTACAGAATCCTCGCGAACAGTCTATAGATTGCGTCTGTATTAGAGGGGATGATGTACACTGGAGAGTGTTGGGACATACTTCGAGGGAGTTGATCTTGACGGGCTGAGCGAGCCCCAACGACATGCTGTAGACTGCCATGACGAAAACTACGGTCTGAGAAAAGAACTTCATAATGGAGACCGATAGGAAAACAAAGGACCAGTGATCTGTGAAAGGGCATGTTTTTATACACGATCCCAATGTAGGCATTAATCATCGAGCTACGCCCTACCATTGTGAGGCCAGGCCGTCTTCCCGGAGATCACGGAGCTCAAGTGCATAGAATTGCCTAGATTCTTCCTCTGCACACTGGTGGAATAAATTCATGTGGTGTGTAGAGTAGAAGCAAAGAACCACAATGGGACAGCAAAAAGTGGGCGTGAAGACGAGAAACGGTGGTTTCACATAGGATAGGAAGATACGCAGAACACATTTCCTCTGAAAATGAAGCACATTCTTATGCCACCAGGTTGCCTGATTGTACCATCCATGCCACCCAATACTTCGACCATTTGATAAAGTTTTTGGTGGTCCAGAGCTAATGCAAGCGGGCTGACATTTGAAGAAATTAGCGGCTATAGCCATTCGGGAAAAAAATGAGGAAAGGCAAGCTCTGTCGTGGAGGGCCGGCAGCAATCCTCGGTTCATCGGTGATAAATTGATAGCCGGTTGCCGGAATATAACTGTGTCGAGAAATAGTAACCGAAGGCTGCCAACCGACTTCCGCTGTGCTGCTGTGAACATTTTTCTGGACAACTAGGGGCCTCTTTATCTCCACTATAGATATTTCTTAGAGTTAGGTTATCGTCACTCTCAGCCTTCGACAACCTCTCCTCATCAGACGCTAACTTATCCTCTCTCAAATGCTCAGACTTACCGCAAATACTACGCGGCGTATCATCGTATGTTTTTTTTGTTAGCTTGTATGATTTCGGATTAATGTTGGTAACATTCATAGCGTCAATCACCCAAAATAATGCCTAGAAGAGCGTCAACTACTCCCCAGTTACCCCCAGGATACGTGGAGGATTCATCTGCACCGCCTATGCTGCGTTACCAGGCATCACTACCAAAGTTACCCGTTCCAACACTGGAATCAACATGCGCCAAATATCTAGAAACTGTGCAACCACTTCTTACATCTGAAGAGTATTCAAAAACGAAGACCGCAGTCTCTTCGTTCTTAACGTCGCCTCTCGCTGCAGAGCTACAGAAGAGACTGAAAGACAAGGCAGATGCCCCAGAAACCGTCAGCTGGCTGAGCGAATGGTGGAATGAAGCCGCGTACATGGGCTACCGCGATCCTGTGGTCGTCTACGTCAGCTATTTCTATGTGCACTTGAACGATCGTCTGCGGAAGGATCCTGCCAAACGCGCTGCCAGTTTGATCAAAGCCATGCTGCCATTCCGTGATTTGGTAGAGAGGTATGTTTTCTCTACAACCTTCTAAAATATGCTAATGAAATCTATTTCAGTGGGCGGCTTGAACCGGAGACAGTCCGAGGTGCCCCACTATGCATGTCCTCTTACAAATGGCTCTTCCATTCGTCTCGATACCCCGTCAAACCCACCGACACTGCTACCAAATTCGATGCCAAAGCCAATAACCACATCGTCGTCGTCCGGAAGAACCGATTCTTTACCGTCCCTCTTGCAAACGCTTCTGGCCAGGAATACAGTGCTGCGGACTTAGAGGCCCAGTTCAACGAAATTATCAAATTCGCCGGAGAGAAGAGGAGTGATACACCCGTTGGCGCGCTGACTAGCGACAACCGCGACCTATGGGCCGATGCTCGAGAGAAGTTGATTGGTGCATCACCCAATGAGCTTAACCAGAAGTCCCTGGAGAAGATAGAGAGCGCGATGATCGTTGTGGCTCTCGATGATACGAAACCTATCACGAGAGAAGACATTAGTTGGGGATGCTGGGTTGGAGATGGTAGAAACAGGTGGTACGACAAACAGCAGTGTGAGTGTTCAAGTTTATATTTTCTGTTGGACGAACCTGCTAACTGTTTTCTGCAAATTACTAGTGATTGTATATGACAACGGACGTTCTGGATTCCTCGGCGAACATTCATGCATGGACGGAACGACGACTCTCCGAATGAACGAATTTATTCTCGCTTCCCTCGCACACAATAAGATCAATCTCGGCCCTTCGACCCCCTCGTCTAACCTTCCTCCCGTCTCTGAGCTCAAATTCGACATCACCCCCGAAGTCTCCTCGCTCATTTCTTCATCCGAGAAACGCTTCGATGACCTGGTTGGCCAACACGACTTACATGTTCTTCACTATGAAGGGTTCGGAAAGAGCTTCACCAAGAAACATAAAGTCAGCCCTGATGCTACTGCGCAGTTGATCAAGCAGCTGGCGTGGCATAAATTCAAGGGACGACCAGGTGTTACGTATGAGAGTGCGCAAACGAGGAAGTTCCAACTTGGGAGGACGGAGGTGATCAGGAGTGCGAGTAATGAGACTAAGCAATGGGCTGAAGCGATGCTGAATCCTGATATTTCGGTGGGTTTTGATTTGATCCTGGGATACTACTCACGATTAACAACCTCAATAGGATCCCGTCCATCTGCGAGACCTCTTCATTCGGGCTGCTACTCGTCATATCAAGTACGCTGGATGGGCCGCTGATGGACAAGGTGTCGACAGGCACCTTTTCGGACTGAAGAAGCTCTTGAAGGATGGCGAACCTGTTCCTGAGATATACAAAGATGCTGCGTTTTCGAAGAGCAACCACTGGGAGTTGAGCACTAGCCAATTGAGCAGTCCCTTCTTTGAAGGATGGGGTTATGGAGAAGGTTTGTTTAATCTCTTCTGCATTCTGTATATTCTCACTAAATTTTTGTTCTTATTCCTCCTACAGTGGTCACAGACGGCTATGGCGTCGCTTATGCTATCGGCAATGACTACATCCGCTGGACGATCACGAGTTTGAAGCAGGAGACTGAGGTGCTAAAACATTACTTGGCTGAGTCTGCCGCCGAAGTTAAGCATATGTTTGAGGCGGCTGAGAAAAAGGATAAGGCGGCCACAGCACCAGAGGGGAAGACTAAGCTTTAGGTCGCTCATGCTGTGTTGTACTTGGCAAGTGAGATGTAATATGGGTTTCTTTCGAATTTGGGTTCTATACCTTGTAACCAATCTAAGGCTAAATAAGAAATCCCCCTTCATGTTTTTTTTTTCGGTGGGCTCAGATATTTGCAATGTATTTCTGCCAAATCCTATCAGGGGCGAGTTAGCCGCAGTTCCCGCCAGGATCCTGCTCCATCCTGCAAGAGGTTAGATTCAGAATGGCGCCTTTTACAACCTCCTGCCCCAGCCTGAACTTCAGGAGAAGAACGATATCTCAGAGGATGAGTTAGAAGATTTTGAGAATAGGAGGATTTGATAGATGGAAATTATTTAATGGATCAGACCGCAGCTAGGCTGGCGAACTTTATTTTTTCCTCTCCTTACATTCAGGCCTGCAGCAAAAGGTTATAAATCTTCCGCGCATCGGCGGAACTCGAAATCCAACAAGAACTTTTAAGATGACATACGACTTGTTGCGTCGCCATTAGTAATATAAATACGTATATGAATGCAATGGATTGTACATAACTTGAAAGTAATGACGAGAGAGTGAAACTGCTGCCAGCGGCAATGATCAATTCCCATGGGAAATCAAATATTTCTTACTTTCCGTGATCTTGCTTCAAGGGAAGCAGCACATAGAATTGCACAGAATTTTACATGTAGTTGGAACTTGGCAGCGTAGAGCGGCACTCGTAGGACTCAATGGGCTCGTGGTCAGCCCCTACTGCCGAAATAGGTCACTGATTAGCGCGGAGCAACGGAATCTATTAATACCAGCGCCAATCATCAACACTTATTATTGGCTGCCTTGGTAGGTGCACCCATTGAGTACGTCTTTGTAGAAGAACTTATTGGCCATGAAATTTTGAGCTTTCTTGGGTAGTTGTATGTAGGCCATTGCCAACCTACACGAATGGACTTACATACACTGCAATGACGTGGGAAACGCTGAAGTTCAAGGCGTTTCGGAGGCCAATTTTGTTTTCTTGTCGCCTTACAAAGGAAGGGGGGGCTGCTGCTATTATTTTGGACTCAAGCACTTCTAGCGGAATGGAAAGGGGAGGAAATGCAGGTTGCAGGCTTTAGACGTAGCTTGAAGTATTAGGCGATGATTTCTCGCCCAATTTTTGAAGCCTCTAGCCTAAAGCCGTACCATAATTCATATCGGCAGCCACATACATAAGTTAAGTCTCAGGATGAAGCTTCAACAAGGAGCTCCATGAATTATGTACTATAGTATCCACATATAAAGCCGAGAGAGTCAGAGGACTCGATCTAAATTGCAGTGAAGTTGTTTGGCGGTCTTGACCATTCGCTGGTACTCACTTCTTTTCTCAATGAACTCGTGGCCATTGTCTAGTTGGATTGACCAGATATTCAGTTGTGTGAAGTACCAAAAGGCATCAGATTGGTAGACTAGGGAAACCGAGTAGTGCCCTGTGCAGGTCAGGAACATATCCAACTGATTATCTGGGACTTGATGAATGATTAATGATATTTGAATTCATGAATTGATAATTACTCGGTTTTTTGTATCCAACAACAACTCTCAAATGGCTTCTTTGTCTGGATTCAATGAGGCCGCACAGCAGTGTGATCCATGGCTTCTAAATGACATGAACGTTGTGCGTTTGCATCGCTGATCATTTCTACAACCCAAAATGGCCAGAAGAGTCTTCGGTTCTTCTAAGTCTGGAACCAAAGAACCCCAATTACACGCTCATGTCCGAACATTCCTTTTCTACAATCCGGCGTTTTAGAACACCCGACAATGGCTCTACCAGCCATTGCGAGCAGATGGAAAACCGTGAGCGTTCTTGAGACCCTCCATTCAGGCGTCAAATTGAGTATAAATACGAGCATCGTACTTCAGAATTGAGCAGCACAACCTCAATCACTTAAATCAAGTTCACAATGGCACCTCTCCCCGATGGTCGTTACATTATCCAAAGCGTCAGCGCTAAAAAGTTCATAGGGCGTTCTCCTCGTGAAGATCTCTCCCTTAACCCCAAGCGCGTCATGCTCTTGCCAGAGGGCATTCGAGCTCCCTTTGTAAGCACTCTGAGCCCTATCTTCCTGTAGCACGAGGACTAACCTCTGGACTTGCAAGTTCGAGGTGAAGTCTTCCGGAAGTGGTTACAAGATTCTCGCCGGTGGAAACCCTACAGCTGAATTCGACCGGTCGCTTTGGGCTATCTTACTTGATCGCCCACCCGCTGAAGAATGGAAAATCCAAGCAATTCCTCAATCTGGCCCCAACAGATACATGTAAGAAGATTTCGCACAATTGGGATACCGCAGTATTAATTCATTTTCGCTCTTTAGAATAACCAAGCCGAATGGATTTGAAGGTTGGGTTTTGCCTCTCGACGATCCCGAGACTCAGGTACTGTTTTTTTTTTTCAGTAAGAAAAAAAAACTGCAAAACTTACCAATATTAAATAACAGATTGCTGTTCGTCCCTTAATCATTGGTCCCTCAGAGCCTCCCTTCTACCCACCCAATCAACTCTGGGAAATCAGGCCTTACAACTAAAGAGTATGCTACACTGTAAATTGAGCCTTTTGTACCTTCAAAGTTGTATCTCAAAATATTGTGTCTTTAAAAATCCATCTCCGAGATTAATCGCGTGCGTTTCCGAGCCGGCTTGTACTGTTGTAAGGCCTCAGACATCTCTCCAGCTCTAGTAAGATAATAGAAACCGAACACAAGGCGTATCAGCGGTACAAATTGCTGTGGTATTTCATCTGTCAGGACTCAGGCTGAGTGATTTATAAATCATGGTCAGACCAGGATTTGGCGGGATGCTTTAATGCGGTCATTATTAAGGCGTTATAATCTTGGGTAATCTATTATTTCTTGGCGTAACAAGTTTCGAGGGCCAGAGTTTTTGCCAAATAAGTGTTGAATGCAATGCGAATTGGTCGTGGGAGATCATGGATTTGGGCTTAGTCAAGGCACTTTCGGACAGGCGCCAATCAGAAGTTGGGCCTAGTTAGGTGCTGTTTACACACACACACACCGATTACGAACTGATTGAAGCGACTGGCGCATATTCACCACTTCGCCTAAATAAAGTTCATCATGATATTCTGGAGCACGGCCCATGATGCCACTGTTTCCACCCCGAAGTACGACGAAATATACAACATGATCATGGACAAGCTGGACTAGCCCCAATTTGAATAGAAGACTTTAGAATATCATATGATCGTTCTTTTTTTCCAAAGAGCCGTCGAATTTGCGGGTAATCTTTCTTACGAGTATATCGCTCGTGAAGCCGCTCAATCACATTCAGTTCACTTCAAGGTCACCTGCGATCGCTCGAAATGCTTTTGGGCGTTTTGTATGAGCAACGGATTGTGATTGATATGTGATTGGTCCTAACAGTACCTGATAATCGTATCAGTGACTTTTATCTATAAGAGTGATCGTACTCTCTGTAAAGGAGCACCTGAATCATCTTGTCGAAGTGATTGTCGTCAAGCTAATGGCCCCCTCTTCTCCTCCCACAGGACACTATATTGTCAAGAGTGTTAGCGCAAAGAAGTTTATCGGACGTTCTCCTCATGAGGATCGATCTCTTCTTCCCAAGCGCGTCATGGTCTTGCCAGAAGACATACAAGCACCACTCGTAAGTCTGTCTATTATGTGGGTTGAATAAATCGTGCATCGTGACTTAATAAGACATCTTTAAGTTGGTATTCAATAACAGCGGAAAGGAGACCCAGATTTCGACTGGAGGAGCCCCTACTGCTGTCATTGATGGCAAGCTTTTCTCTATTTTGCTCGAGGTGCCGCCTGGGGAAAAGTGGACCGTCGAAGCAGTACCTCAGTCTGGACCAAATAGATACATGTGAGTCTCTTCGAATTTGAATCAAACGCCCTGGCAGGACCAGCATCGTCTAATCCCGATCATCTGATGTTCCCCAGAGTTGTCACACAGGACAAGTCGGCCGGTTGGGTCCTAAATGACAACGAGCCTGAGACTCAAGTACGCCCAACTTTGACTCCCTTTTGAAGAGTATTTAAATTTTGAGAATAGATTACCGTCCGCCCTCTCGTCATAGGACCCTCTGACCCTCCTTTCTACCCCGACAACCAAGTTTGGGAGATCGTTCCTGCTGTAAACTATTAGATGGACCCAATGTATTCGGTCATATAGGTTCTCCCCGCCTTTAAGTCATGACCGAAAGCAATTCCATCGTATCCTAGTGGTGTCTTGAGGTGTGATCTGAGTTTGGTAGAGCTTGGTAGAGTGGAAAAAGCGAAGCAGGGCTGCGGTTCTTCGGTGCATGAAATCCAAGTCGTTTTATCACTCGCATTCCCCTCTGACCCGTAAAATCCCCTTCTCCGCAACCCGTGGTAGTCGCATAGCTAGTAGACTGGCCACCCCATCGACATTGGCTCGACCAGCAACGACGAATTCGACAGATTCTACATTAGAGTAAATGTCACCAGTAAGCGCTTCATCAAAGAAGTCCCATTTGATGGAAAAAATGTCAAGCTCTCCTGCTCTTCTTAATTGCAGGTAGAACACGAAACCACGCATGCTTGGAACTGGAATTGATACTAGTAGGATGGGGGCCATGACTTCTGCTGCAGATTGGTACGCAAACGAGCTGTCGATGAAATTGTGGATATGGACTTGACGGAGGCGCCGAAGAGTTGAAAAAGAGATGCAAGGATTAAAGCCAAAAACGGATTGAAGGTCCCCGTTCGAATGGAAGCCGGATCTTGAGATGCATTCCCGAGGTGCTTGGGCTGGCGAGGAAACATCACTTCTCGGCGGGAATGTGATGTGAAGATGAATTATGTGTGGTCCAAGATGATAGAGGCAATCTCCTGCTGATATCACGTCAAGGTCTGTAGTGAGGGCCATTTCGAGACGAGAAAGGTGTACAAGCTGAGGTTGAGAAACCAACCAGATCGAAAAAGGATTAACGATACAACTTCGAAATTGTAAATCCACCACTAGGGGTGGAAATGAACAGGCTTGCGCAAATGACTTATCCCAAGGAAGTGTTTTCGTCCAGGCGACCCCATCAAAGATGAGGACGCGTAGAAGTTGAAGGGCGCTGACGACACACGCAAGGTCGACAAATGAGTCAAACGTAACGTTGTAGAGATGAAACTCGGTGAGAATTGAAGCGAATTTGTTCAACAGCGTGGCACCTGGATGGGGAGGGTAGATGTTTTCGTGAAGGGCATGAATATCCCGAACGACGAAGCGCTTGAGCAGCGACAGCAAGCCGGACGATAGTAGTTGCTGGTGTATTTGGGATCGGTTTTTCGGACATATAATCAATGTCCGATAGAGATATGGTCGGCTCATGAAATGCCATGAAGAGCAGACAAGGCTGCAGTTTTTGAGAGAGGTGAAATCGCCTTGTAGTTGTCCCATAATGTAATCCCATATTTCTTGAGGAATTTGCAAACCATGAAAATAAGACTGCTTCAACTCGCGATCGTTCTGTGTTGGCTGACAATGACGATGTTCTTGAAAACGTATTAGATGCTAGTCTGGTTAAGTAAATGAGTTCGAAATTACTCATTGGCTTCTCTCTTGGGTTGATCATTTCGCTCGAGTACACTGGCGGGAGAGTCTATGTTAGAGAACAAGAGCTAATATTTGTCAGAACGCACAAGAGCGCATCCAATGGGAACTTTGAGTCTGGGCTCACCTCAGGGTCTGCAGATCGTGCGATGTAGATTTTTGACATTCGATGACGTGCCAATGACCTTGCTCAACGAGTTCATTGCTGTTGGTCAAGTTTTGGGACCAAATGAAATCACGATACATCCGTCAAACGGAAGATATGAGGCGCTTCAATAATTCCACAAACCGGTTGACATTCACTGACGACTTGGTGGTGGTGTTGAAGGAAAAGCAACGACGTTTGGCCGTGGCCCGGGACTGCCGAATTGACTCATCAGAGCCACACATCGTGGAACATGCTGCATGCTGCATGATAGGATACCTAGCCGTGGCTCGAGGTTTTCACACTGGCTTTAACTGTATCTATCAGCACACTACACAAAGGCTCGTCAATGGGCGAGAAACCTGCGAATTCTGACCTTAAATTAAGCAACTTGGCTGGCCATGTCGGACATCTATCTCCAGAGCAGGAAACAACTCTCCAAAGCTTCAAGGAAAGCCTTGGCCAAGCAAAACTGTATCACGTAGTGGATGAGGCACCGTCGCATGATGAAGCTACCCTCCTGTAAGACCTTTATCCCAGGAATCCTCTCATGCTTTCTTGACGCCCATGCTTTCTTGGTTTCCAGTCGTTTCTTGAGAGCAAGAAGTTGGAATATAGCTGCCGCGCAGAGGCAGTTTGCCGGACATGAAGCCTGGTTGAAGGAACACGATGTTCTCCGAGTGCTCCACGAAATATCTCCAGAGGACTTCTTGCAAACTCAGAAGTATTATCCTCGGTGGACAGGTCGCCGAGACAAGGTATGTGTCCTTCATAATCGAACCCTCTTCGTGCCGTGATTGGTCCTTCTCTGATCTAAGCTGGGGATCCCTATCTTCGTCTATCGACTTGCTTCTTTGGAACCACTTAGCAAGGAGATTTTCTCAACGCCGGCAGAAACGAGATATATCAGAATGTAAGTTCAATTCTTATTCGGCTCTCGAGTTGAGCTTCATCAATCAAGCCTAATTTTTTGATCTTCAAGTGCAGCACTTTCTGAGCATGTTCGCCACTTCTTTCTACCTCTGTGCACGTATCTCCCTCATTCTTCAGAACCTACACCAATCTCCTCAAGTATCTCTATCATCGACCTTGGAAACGCCTCTTTCAGCCTGCTTTGGAAATTAAGATCGCATATGCAAGAAGCCTCCACGCTGACTACAGCTAACTATCCGGAAACAATCCATACCATCGCGGTAGTCAACTCCCCTTCGTTCTTTCCTACAATTTGGAATTGGATAAAGGTACGTCATTTGACATGCTGCTGATACGATGGGAAGTTCTGAACTGTTAGCAGGGGTGGTTTGACGAAGGCACTCGCCAAAAAATTCACGTCTTGGGAAGTGATCCAGGGGAGAAGCTGCTCGAACTCATCGACGCAGAAAATCTGCCCGTACAATATGGGGGCTCTCTTGAGTGGAAATTTGAGGATGAGCCCAATTTAGATGAAGATACCAAGAGAGTGTTGGGCGAAATGCCCAAAGGATCCGCGTTGTTTAAGGACGGGAAACTCATCCAGCCACCACCACTACCACCTTCAAATTCTGCTTCAGACAACTGATAAATTTATGGAGCACCAATAATTTATATAAGAGTAATCTAATGTTATCATACAGAGTATGGTATCAAGATATCAAGATGGCAATAATGATAAGTGAGAGTGCCCAGATGAATGCAGTGGTGATGAATGTATTATCAATAAAAAATGCAGTGGGTGCGAAGGATAAGTCCATGAGCAAAAGAAAGTAGAGTCTATAAGAATTCTTCATCTTCAGGTTCGGCGGTGGCCCCGTCCTCGTTCCAGATCTCAAGGAACTGAAAGAACGTGTCAGTTTGAAGTATGGTAGAAACTCTTGATCAAGACCTACCCTGATTTTCTGAGCGTCGGCGTCTTCAGTCGTCAAAAGAGGGGTCGTAGCAAACGAGAGGCGAGCCCAAGAAATGGGGTTGTCGTTACGTTTCGTTACTGGTTTGTCTCCGATCGCGGTTTTTTTCCCAACAACAAACTTTAAGCATTTCCTACACATGATTGTGAGACACTTCCCTGATAGAGAACAAATTAGAACATACTCTTCAGACAACGAATACAAGGCTTTAAGGTGCGCTTTGAGGAGCATCACCATAGCGATAACAACAGAAGTACGCATCAATGCGGGCCTATCCTGCTTCACATCAGCTTTGTCAGGTTGGGGTGCAGGAACTACGTCCATGACATCCGAGGGCGCTTCATTGGTAGAGGTTTGAGGAACGGGCTGCTGCTGAGAGGACGGATGTAGATGTGTCAATAGATGAGAGGGTGAAATGACTTCCAGCAGTTGCGTGCCGGTTGTTGACAGAATGTTTGTCAGGAATTTAATGACAGTAAATACTTCTTCCTGCGTCTTGTAGTCGAAAGAGGCAAAGTTTTCAGCCATGTATCGTGTGTAATTAACATCATCCTATAGAAACATTAACAAAGATAAGAAGTATACAAATCATCAATCCCACCTGAGAAGATTCGAAAGATTCACTCTCTTGGAAGACCTTGACGAGCGCTTTCAAAAAGTCTTGGCGAGTTGTCCGCTTTTCACGAATATGCGAATACCATCTCTGAAGGAGTGCGATGGGAGTTGGCTGCATTCTGAAGCCTTAATCAAGATAACATCAGGTAACGTAGGTCATTCGGTAAGGAGTGAAAGGAGTGAAGTACCTTGAACAGAACCTGTAGCGATTTTCTTTTGATAATCGAACGTCATTCGCGCACTCGCCATGTAGCGGGCATTAAGTAGCGAAGAATGCTTTCCATGAAGAACGGCGTGGAGAGCACTCGCGCGGCTACTGATGGCCACTACAGTGCTCGTTTCGAGAGCCACAATGACGGGGAATGACTGGAGAGGATGTGCAAGACCTTGTTTAACAGTGAAGCTAAGGACATCAATTGCAACTGCTTGGATCTGAGTGTTTTGAGATAATGCAGCCTCCAGAACATGATCCAGGTAGCGTTGCACGATGGCAGAGCTGACGCTGTAGCAAAGTCAACTGAGTCCAGCAGGGTATTATTGAAAATACCTACCCAGAGTCTGCGAAGCCGTCGGTATTGCCTACCAGTTCCTCCATATTAACATTGGCCGCCTTTCCTTTGCCCTTAGACGATTCTGTTTGTTCTGGTCAGTACTTATTCTTAAGACCATATCAGTAGTGAAGACCTTTTTCTAGAGCAGTATGTTTCTCGGATTCGGAGATGAGAAACTCCTGGATAATCCTGAGCAGTCTGCCTTTGGCATCCTCGTCAGGAGACGCGAAAATTTCGTCCATGATAAGAGCTGAACGCTCCATCGTCATCAGAGTTGGCTGAGCACGAAAGAGGAATCCTAATGGTTTTAATGAGATGCAAGGCCTTTCAATAAGGTGAAAAACCAACCGAGACATTGCAATACGCGGGCCCGGAGTGTAGCGTTGTCAAATTTTTCGTATAAGGTCAGCAACGTTAGATAAACGTGTTCGATGATGGATCCTTGCGCGATGATGTTGAGGTCCGGTGCGAGCTCTACGAATGAGTTAGTTTAGGCCATATTTACAGTTTAATAAAAAGGCATGCCTGGGCGTTCTTTGCGAAGATGATCGAATTTGCAGTGCTCAGCCAAAAGAGACACGATGAATATGAGTACGACCGAAGTTCGAAGGTCTGTCGAGTTCAAAGGCTCCCCTGGCTTTCGTTTGATCATCTGTTGCAGTCGAGCTGGGATGAAAGGTAAGGCATATTGTGATTAGCACATGAAATGGAGAACATACCATTGCAGGACTTAAGAAGGTTGATTAAACGGACAAAATCGTGTGTTAGATGTTGCACAACGATGCACATGCAGCTAACGGTCTCTTGAAGGATCTGTACACCGCCTGCGCTGGATGGTTTGATAATCATCGGCTGTAACGCCGTTTGCAACTCTTGGCCGAACTTTGCCGCTGTCTTGGGTAGGTGAGGAACAGAAACACGGAAGATTTTGAGCAGGTAGTCAGATGCCATAAGTTCCTCGGGCTGTGTGAAATAAATTAAGTTTGAGATATGGCGGGAAGCGAGCAATTAACGCACCGTGGTTGGGTTCTTAAGATAGGGTAGAAGTGTCGAGGCGTTGGTTGCCGAGAGGACTGAGGGATAAGCAGACGTCAAAAGATGGATCGTTCTGACACAGTTGGCCACAGTCTACAAGGAACGATGAGTTGGCTGACGACCATTATTGAAGACATGGCTCACAAATCCAGGTAGATCAGATGCATCTACCAGCCCATCAATGAGAGCTTCACAAATCTCCCCGTATCTAGCGTGCAGGGAATTCCTCTCAACGCCTTCCTTGTCTTTCATGATCTTGTGCAGCACGTCTTCTAAAGGGGATTGCCGGTCTTTGAAGTTGGCTGCTGTGCCCATGATGATAGAGACCTTCGCAAGTAATGCACTCTTATCATGAGGATTATTGGTGTTAGTAGTTTGGGATCTGCTCTTGAGTGCTGAAGGTAAAGGCATCGGAGGAAACCACATCTCTTCGATAGATTTGATGGCGAGATCTTTGACTGTATCATCTTCATCAAGCATACGAAGTACGAGGCGGGTAGCGATATCCGTCTTTCGATTGGTATCCCCAGCAACAGGGTAAAAGCTTTTCAGGAGCTTAATGACCCGTTTGCGCACGCCGAGGCCCGTGTCCTGAGACGCATAAGCAGGTGTACACAGAAAAACAGAGGTCAAAAAACTTACCGCCATGCGGTCGGCTATCTTGGAATAATAGTCGCCAGCAACCTCCGGCGTGTCGATCATGTATTTACCAATTAACTCAACAGCAGCATCGCGAACCTGGGGCGAACTGTCTAACAGATGGCTCTCGATGCCACGACGAACATTGGGCTATTGACAGAATTAAATTTCTCAAATGTACACAATAACGGTGCGACTTACAGCTGACAAAATTGATGCGTCACTCATAACCATTTGTCCAAGCGCTTTGAGTGCTTTTGTGCGCATAAAAATCGCGGGGGCATCCAATGCCCCAAGAACCACGTTCAGAATAGGGTTAAATGAGTTTCTGAGGCTTTGAATTGTTCCGAGCTCCTCTGATAGCCCATCGATTCGCTGAGCTTCCTCTTGCGATCCTACATTGAAGACATCTGTAGATGGATCTTTCCACACCTCTCGAAGTGCGATTTTTAACTTTGTTCCAAAGTCTTGTAGCTTTTTTGTGTCTTTAATGTCGAGATCGTCATCATCTTCAGGATTTTCAATGGCTTTGTGTACGTTTTTCAGAGCGGAAGCGAGCTCATAACCGAACATGGCCGCTGTCAATTCGCGTGCACTCTGTTACAGGATCAAGACAGACAGAGGCAACGTAAAAGAGACTGGAACACACCTCGTATGCTTGATCCTCAGATGACTGTTTGCACAGATGCGAAGCAACGCTTTGATGGGCTTCAAAGAAACGATGGAGACTTTTCATGCTGATACTGGACACGACCTACCAAGGTGCACATATAAGCCGTCTGACTCTCATGACTCTCATGTACTCACATCATCTAAAGCCTTCAGAGGTTTGGCCCCAACTGCGCCAGCGTCCTTTTGGAACTTGAGTTTGCTGGTGCGAATTTTCGCAGCGATGATACCGAGATGTTCCAGCGCCATTTGTTTCGCAGCGTTACTGTCGGTTTGCGAATTGGTCTTGACGTCGTCCAATGATGTAACCTAACGTCAAGGTAAGTTGAACTGATTGAGGAAGTGAAGCACCTAAATTCACCATAAATTTCATCATAATTCCCAAAATTAATCCAGCTGCCGGCCATTCGGGCCAAAAGAGCACGACCAGGAGGTCTTCAATCAAATTGTCCAGTATTGCCCTGTATTCTGCTTCATTAGAGTTTTTGGTCGCTTTGCCTTTGCCAGACCGTTGAGTAAGGAAAACGATAATTGTTTTTGCTGCTTTAGACGCCGATTCGAGGGAGGTACTGTACAGCTTGAGCTCCTGTGTATATTTAAAGAGTTTTTAGTTCCTTCGGATTTACCCGAATTCAAGTTAAAGCGTACATCATGATCGTTCTCATCCAAGAACGGCTCTTCAACTGGTTTCCCTCCAAATTCGGACATACTCTCCTGCCTTTTCAAAGCAAATTGGTTTTGTCTGGCTCGTTCTATCTTCCTTGCCCCGATGCGAACATCATGTGCGGATGTCTGTACAAGTTGAAGCAAGAGAGCCGAAACAGTGCGAATAGCCCGACCATCTCGGAGCCTAAAGAGAGTGACTTAGTTGTCGAAACTCAAGAAGAGGGACCTTCGTACCTGAATTGTCCAGCTTTTTGTTTCGTGTCGTTCAACTTAATTAAAGAAGTCAAGATTTCTTCAATGATCCAAGAGCGTTGGTTTTCATGATTTGCGAATATCTGGATTGATAGCATTATGAATAATCCTGACAGCAGAGAAGTTCACTTACACTCCTGATCAAACTCAATGCATCCAATCTGAGAGCCCTCATTGCACTCTTTCCAAGAGTCTTGCCCACCACCCCGCCCTCTTTGTCCTTTTTTCCTGCACTTCCACTGTCACCGCCATCCGCAATAAAAAACGGTCCAATTGCGATGTAAACGCCAGATATAATAATTGTGTCAGACATTGCCACATTCTCCGAGTTCACGAGGCCAGTGATGCGAGGCAAAGTAGCGGAGAGCGCTTGGTACAAGCCTTGGATGAGGGGACGGTGCGGTGAGTTGGAGCTTTTAAGAACCGAAAGGAGCAAGGGAGATAGCGTATTTAGCGATGCATTGTCGGAAGACGACGACAACAAAATTGACGACGACGCTTCGACGAATGGGTAAAGGATCTTGGTCAACTGGTTTTTAATGGCAGCAAGGCAAGAAATAATAAGTTCCTCCGAGTAAAGCTAGATATCATGTAATAAAGTTAGCAGGATAAACTACCAAACGACTTCCAGTATGTGCTCACCTGTTTAGGTAGCCTGTCACTCCCCAGCACCGCAATTACACATTCCGCCGAGAGAATACTATCTCTTGCAAGTTGAAGCATATCAGCAAGTTTTTCGTGATCTTCCTCCGTCGGTGTCCTGCTTCTTGCATTCGAGACGGTGCCAGAGCCAGATGGTTGGTCCTCATCCATCGCAACACCTTCATCATCTTTCGGTGTTCTCGACCTCGATCGCCTCTCGGTTTCTTTGTCTTTTTTCGCAGTCTTTCCTCCCTTCTTCGCTCCTCTCTTAGTAGGGCTTTTATTAGTTGAGCCCTCGCCGCCAGCCCCGCTGGAACTAGAAGGCACATTGGGAAACCCCTCTAAATCTTCTCCAACTTTGACACCCCTTTCAAGAATTTTTAACAGCCTTCCCAAGGTCTGAGTCTCAACATCTCCCATTCTTCCCTTTCCTTTCGCCCCAACAGTCCTGGGGGTAACTCCATTGGTAGTACCACTACCAATATTTGCCCTCTTCCCTGGCCTCGCAACGTATCCTATATACTTCGTCAACTTCCTGACTATAGATGCATTCAGCATGGGTCGACTTGGGTCTCTAGATTGAGGCGAGAAAAACTCGTGATTCTTGAGTTCTTCCAAGCTTTCCGCTTCTGAACCGGGAGGGAGTGTGTCCTCCGCCTCGAAAATATCTTCGATGAGGGAGATAAGCTTTTCGAGAGGATTGCGAGAATCTCTGTCTCCAGTTCGTCTCGCGGAGCCTTTGACAGCGGAGTCGTGCACGCCGTGAGCACGTTTGATAGGACTACCTGCCATGGAATCTTCATACTCATCTCCCTCCGCATCTTCGTCCCCGTACCCATCATCATCTCCATAGCCACCAAGATCGTCAGAATCCAACTTCATCCGTTTACTCGACCCAGGCGTCTTGGGGGTCAAATAAGCTCTGGGTGTAATCGAGACGTATGCATTGTTCTTGATCCTCTTGAAGAAAGGCGTCGTTGGCACAGACCCTTCAGACGAGGGAATCGAGCTCTCTGACCGCATAGAGTTTGGTGGGCCAGAGGTTGACTGAGACAGCTGAGAATGCGACGTCGAAGGCGTGATTGGCACACTGGATCGTGCTTGTGAGGTGGGCGTCTTTGGAGGAATTGAGTTTTGAGATAGGGATGGTGTGGATTGTTGGTTTGACCCAACTGACCCGATTGATGAGCTAGATCCAGACTTCATAAGGTGCACCCGCTTGCTGGGTGTAAGTATCTCAACGACGGGCTTCCGTTTCCTGGGTGTCACCGTCCCCATGTCCAGATCGTTCTGCTGTGCTGACGATTTGATCGAGGACATGGGGATGGGAATTGATTCAGGGGCACTATCTCCTCCGGACCTCAGAGCCAACGGATCAGGCGACGAGTCAGGAGCGGAGAGTTTGGAAGGTGGCGTAATTGGGCGTTTAATTGGAGGGAAGATAGAAGTTGAACCGGAAGCGTTTGAAATCGAAGGCAAGATCGAGTAAGAAAGCGAATTCGGAGCAGGTTTTTGAAGAGACGGCTGACGGGATAACGATTCAAAATGTGAGGGCTGATACGTGTGATGTGCAGAGGGCGGCCGAGAAAGGGCAGGGTTGTCTTGACTTCTAGGAGCTTGGATATGGGGATGATAAGAAGCATGTTGCTGAGAGGGAATAGACGGAGGTCTTTGTGGAAGTCCATGCATTGGCCTATTGGTCTGCGCGGTTGTCTGAGATTGATGCTGGCGAGGATAATGCTGAGATTGGGCACTTTGGTAATGAGGTTCGGTATAAACACCAGAAGGACCAGGAACCGGGGTTTGAGTGTACCCTGGCTTAGGAGGTAACGACGAGTTGTGTACAGGTGTTTGAAGAACTTTTGGATGCGGAATTGAAGGTCGTTGCTGGTTAGAATACTGATGGTGTTGAGGCTGATTCCCCTGATGGGTAGCAGAAGAATACGGGTTGTAGTTTGAGGCAACAGGGGACGAAGAATACTGTGCCTGAGGTGGGTGTTGGTGTTGAACCTGATGCTGGGTGTGATGTTGCCTATTTATCTGCTTTGTCTTCTTATCCAGAAAATCTTCGTAATACGCAAGAGCTTCCTGTGGTTGATACATCCTCTGAGGCTGATGTTGCTCACGCAGATGTTGTTGAGACATGCTTTGACCGGAACCTTGACCATGTTGGTGTTGGTGCATGTGAGCAGGAGAAGCTTGAACCGCGCCGTGCTCGTGTCTCGGTGTTTGCGGTTGGGGTTGGCCTTTCGAAACAGTAGGAGGGGCGCCCAAAGCAAAAGCCAGCGACGATGAAGACAAGTTGATTCCCGGTGGTGGGGGAGTAGGATACGCTGAGCTCGGTGTGGTACGCTGAAAAACAGTTTGTGCAAACGGTGTGGTTTGGTAGCTGGATTGAGGGGTCCATTGACTTGGCGCAGGTGCAGGGGTAGAGTCGCGGTATGGATACGATCTGCAATAAAATAGAAGCGTCAGCAAAGGCATATATGCGTATTAAAGTTGCTATATGCGCACAAGACGCGTAAAAAGAGAAGATAAAAAAGCTCCAAGTGTGCATATACTTACGGCCCTGCGTGTTCATTCAGAATCCTCACTGCATCATTTCGCGAATTTTCCCAATAACCGGAGTCGTTCAACGATGGGCCTTTTTGTTGAGCAAGATATTGGAGCCTTGAATCATATTCGGAGTATGGGGGAGGCGGATTGCCATGCGGTGGTGAGCTATTGTACGCGACTTGCGAATGCGATGGCGGATATGAACCGCCATAGTGGCTTGTAGGAAACGTTGGCGCTGAACTAGTCCTGATGTCGCCCATATGCGCCGCCACTGCCCATAGATTCAGCAAAATAAACCTCAAATATGCAAGAAACAAACCATGATGAACTGGTGTGGCAGATGCAGGCGGATATACAGCCAACAACCGGTGCCCATTCTCGACAACACGACCATTAACGACCGTCGGAGGCGGTTGGCCATCTTGCTGTGTCCTTTGTGGAGAGCTGTACTGCCAAGAATAATTGTGGTTGCTCATCGTTCTGTCGGCACTGACTCTGAGCTCGAGGCGGTCCCGGAAAAGAGACAAGACGATGATGTGACATCGTGAATAGGAGGTGTCACGCTTCTGATGGGACGCGTCTCCATGCGTAACCACGACCTTCAAGGTATGGCATTCGTCAAGTACAACTATCCCCAAGAACTAATCGACATGATTGTCGATAATGTCGCCGATGGCAATGATGTTCAGTGTCTTCGAGCTTGCTCGTTGGCAGCGACAGCATTTCAACAACGTGCACAAATGTATCTCTTTCGTACCTTAAAATTTTATGATCTCAACTTTTGGACGCCTGCCTCATGGGTTTCAAAACTTGAAAACCTCTCGCTTGCCTTAACCATTCATCCTCATCTGGCACGCTACACGCGGGGTCTACGATTGCAGCATGGCCCCGACGTCAACCCCTGGCTCTACTCCAATCATACCTTCCTTTCTATTGTAGAGCAGCTCGACAATGTCGAGGATGTTTTCATTCGCCAACGGAATTATGGCACCTTTACCCAGCTGGAAAAACTGTTTGATTCCTTTTGGAAACCATTCATACAGCCTCGTGTCAAAAAATTGCGCCTGGACCGTGTCTGGGACTTCCCTCTGGTCCTGGTCATCGCCTGTCCCAAACTTGAATCGCTGGGCCTTCATTCTGTAAAATTCAATGAATCAACACTTAAAGATATTTCTCAGCTTCTTGGCCCTTCCCCACCCAAATCTCGCGCTCTTACTTACCTCCAATTTCGAGGTGGCCCAATTATACACGAGTTCGTACAGTCCTGGCGACGAGAAAACGTGTGCGACCTAATTGATCTCACCAAACTTTCAACAATTGATTGCTTCTTCCGCTTTAATCATTCCGGAGATGAAAGTAACTGGCTAAACGCGATCTTACGCTCCACACGAACCTCTCTCAAATCATTGATTCTTGGTGGAAGAATTGGTAAGTCAATAAACAAACAAACAAAACGCGCCAGAACATCCTCTGACCATGATTGCAGTAAACCCGGATGAAAGCCAGATATCTCTGAGAGGACTGGTTTCTCTTAAAGAAATAAGCTTCTGCATAGAAGACTTTGAACCTGGATGGGCTTTGGGAAAGTATTATCCTGTCCAAGCAATAAGCGAGATTTTTGCCACCATTAGTGATGATAGCCCTCTTATGAATCTGGAGGTTGCTACGAAGCTTACCAAAGACCCGCTGCGGTCTCTACGATGGCTTCTGGATCAAACAAGTTGGGTGAATCTCGACGATGCTATCAACAGCTGGCAAGAACGAGCAAAGGTTCTAACTCGCTTAACGATGCGGCTTGAGTATCGTAAGCAAGATATGAACTCTGAAGACGTTGCATCTCTACTTCAGGAATACGAGCGGATTCGAGTGGATAAATTACCTTTGACCAACAGCAACACGCTCATCAATGTGAGCATCCTTTCAAGCTAGGACGTTATATTCAGTAGTTGTCATTAATTTTGTAATTGAATCACAAATTTCAAAAATCGGAATCCTACTTTCGTTTGAGCCTGAAAGGCGTCAAGTAAAATCTTGCGAGATCGATGTAAACTCAACTTTGGTGTGACACAGGACCGGTTACGATGTTGATGGACGCGCGGTACAACACGATTGAGAACCACCATGTCATCCGAGTTCGCCAATGTCATGGACAAGAACAGCTACTACCCTCAATAAATAATCGACGAAGTTGTGGACAATATCGCTGCCATGAATGATTTCACCTGCCTTCATTCTTGCTCTTTGACATCCATCGCTTTCCAACATCGTGCGCAGCTGTATCTCTTTCGTACTCTTCATTTCGATGGAATTGCAAGCCGTGTTTTAATCACCCAATGTATCAAAACCTTCAGCTTGCCTTTACTACTCATCCAAAGCTTGCAAGCTATACACGCCACGTCTGGCTCCACTTGGAGGATTCCATCAGTAGTTGGGTCTGCGATCCGACATTTCTTTCCATCGTAAAACTCATCGACAACCTCGAACAAGTTTCAATCAGCTCTCAGGCTCTAACTTCTATACAATGTTCAAAAGTGTGGTTCGACTTCTTCTTAAAGCCATTCATACAACCTCGCGTCAGAATGAATCTTAAGCATATTTCGGATTTCCCTCTTGCTTTTATCGTCGGCTGTTCCGAGCTCAATGAATTGACCCTAAAGACCACGATACTTAGTAATTCAACCTCCCAAATTACTCCTCAACCACTTGGTATATTTCCAGTTAAACCCATACTATCTCTTACACATCTTGGCATTCGGGGAAAGACTCTCGATAGAAGTGACTTCGTACGCGGTTGGAAGCGAGAGAAGGCGGGGGGACTTCTTTGACTTCTCCAAACTTTCAACAATCGACTGCACTGCTCAGAGGAATATCAATGAAGCTGAGAGTGCTTGGCTACGAGGAATCCTTGACTCTTCTAGAGCCTCCCTGAAATATTTAACCCTTCGTGGAGGTACTGGTGAGTCAGAAAATTGTCGCACTCCCAAAGAATTATCTAAACCATTTACAGTGAGTCCGAAATGGGATGTGCTATCTCTGAGTGGGTTGACCTCACTCGATAAAATGAGTCTCAGCGTACAATCATTTGGATCCTCAACAATGTCTCCCCTTCACGATCCTATCCTCGCGGCAAGCCAGCTCCTCGCAACTCTACGGAATAAAAGCGCTCTTGGAAATCTAGAGATTCTCATACGACCTTCATTCGGCCCATTGCGAGATGTTCAATGGCTTTTTCGGAGTCAAGAAAATTCCGTCCATTTTGACGAAACCATTAATGGCTGGCAGGATCAAGTGAAAGGGAAAAAAAAATTGGTAGTGCGGCTTGACTGGTTTGGAGTTAAAATAAACTGCGAAAATGCCTCTCTACTTGACGAATACAAGGCGATTCAAGAAGAGAAACTACCTCTCATAAACAGTAATCCACTCGTTGACGTGAGCGTCTTTACACAACGCTACGTCTAGGTCCAGTCATCTATTCTTCTGTCGTCGTATTGTTTATTTATTGTACAATCCTTGTAACTCTACTCAGGCTTGAAGCTGCGCTAAAGGCCTACGTACTGGGCTGGTGAAATATTGATGCCATCAATTGACCTGCCAGTTCACTATATTTTATCGAAAACCACCATGCCATCGAGCGAAAGCAACTACGCTGAAGAGATAATCGTCGAAATCGTCGACAATGTCGACAATGTCGCTGCCGTGGGCGATGCTCAATATATTCAATCTTGCTCCCTGATCTCCTCTGCATTCCAGCATCGCGCACAATCGCATCTTTTTCACACCGGCGAACAGTGAAGGCACGATAATCACTGGCAAACTTGTGTCATCAACTCACGGACGCGCCGAAGGAGACAGATGCCAGAGCTTGCATTGTTATTAGCTAGCGGAAGCTGCAGTGGAAATACCAAAAGAATAGTAGATCGTTATAACTTATGATTGGTCACTGCATATGCGCATCAGTTCCGAACGCTTTGGCCCTGAAAGTGACACAAATAAGCTCATACATACCGCTCACGACCGCGTCGGTACTGACTCTTGACATCCTCCTTGTCAACATACCACACCAACCAAAATGTCCTTCAAATCGCTTATGACAAGTCGTACCAAACCCAAACCTCCAAATAATCTCCAACAAGATGGTCGTAGCGATACACTCTCGTCGCAGAGGTCTGGCGAGAAGGTCAAATTGCAAGATGGTGCGGGCGCAGGTTCGAGCTTGAGCGAAATCCAGGATGGACTGCAAGTCCCTTCTAGGGCTCAAGAGCAGCGCCAAATTCAAGCACAAGAAACTAAAGCCGCTATTGATACTTTTTTAAAGCACATAAAGGCGCAAATCACGCTCGGTCAAAACATGGATCTAAACGCAAATCAGATAATCGACATCATCAACGCGTCCGAGGTGGAAGAAATTTCAGATACTTTGCATCAAGCCACGACACAGATTTTTGAAAAATCGGTGGATGATTTAGAATGGTCAGAGTTGTATGCGAAGCTGAGTTGGAAAATTATGGAGGGTATCAATCGGAAAGTGGGGACGACGAGCGTCAGGGAAAACCGCACAAATGGAGCGTTGTTCAAAAGGCTTCTGGTGGAATTGTGTCAAAAAGCGTTTGAAACTAATTTCAGACTAGTTGCTGCGGCAAAAGATGCACTGAATCGGTCGATGGCCCAGCAGCTTTCACAAAGTTCGACTCAACTTCCCGGAGTGTCCAAGCTTCTCGCCGAGTTGTTCAAGGTCGGGATGGTAGTAGACGAGAAGGTAATGCACGACTCTTTGGGGGCTCTTATCAACCGGCCAATCCCGGATTCTATGAAAATCGAATGTGCTTGTACTATTTTGTTGATTGCAGGGCCACAACTGGACACACCGATAGGAAAAAAACAAATGGATACATATATCTCGAGAATTCAGTTTCTGACAAATAATCTCCAATTACCTGCTTCGACAAGGAATTTAATCCGGGTGAGTGGCTACAAGTCTCATCTTGCCAGGTTAGGTTGTTCTCATAGTTTGCGAGGTAGGACACTATCGTCGCTCGGAACAGCGGATGGACAGATTTGATATATTCGACGGAATATCAGAGGCTTCTTAAATGGCTTGAGATGTTGGCGGTAAGCCTTCAACTTGCCGAGGCGTTGACTTATGACGCCCATTAAATATCTGTTGATTGGTTAGGCATCGCGTCAGCGAGCATTAGCAGCAAACAATTCGGATGGCCTCTGGGAAACGTCCACTAATGCCAAAAGTCAGTTATACACATCCCTGAGCAGCTCTTCTCTCACTGAAATTCTATTTAGCCCAATTAACCCAGCACAACCGCGATTCTAGGTTCCATTATACAGATGTCAAGATATGGAAACAATATGCCCAAACCTTCTTTGAAACAAAATGTATCAACGACTACTGCTTTGTGGGCGTACCAGAAGAAAAAAGAGGTGGGATCGTAGAGCAGTTGACTTTACAAGCTCTTCGGATGGAAGAAGCCGATGCATGGTTGTTGGCTGCGCTTTTTGCGTATGCAAAGTCGAAAGGTTTCTGTAGTTCCCAAAATTTTGAGATCGGGTTTTCAGAGGCTGCACCGTGCGTTTCAGGAGAGAAGCCTCTCGCGATCTTTGAGCTTGTTGTGAATGGTGCGGGATTGGATGAGAGTGAACGACAGAAAATCTTCAATCTTCTACCTAGCTGAATTTTAGGTAGTTAGAGCTGTAGATTATAAGAGTCGCGTGCTGAAAATTGTATGATAAGTTTTGTGTAAGTATAGGCGCCGTTAGAGCTTCCCAAGCCGGCGGGTCATCACTTTAGCGATTTACGGCCTCCAAGCCTACACTGTCAACCCGCAGAAGTGTCTAATTTTCAGATCACTAGTGATGTTTTGGCTTTGCTGTCGTTCCGACCCCTGTCTGGGTGAGGCCGTAGAGTCTCTCGTGATGTCATCGTAATCATATCACTCCAGAAAAGGAAATACGACTGCTAAATCGGGAATGTCACTCAATATCAGTTACAGTGTTTTTGTTAGCAAGGACTCGGGGGTTGCGTATATGCGCATATAGGCACTTAATAAACACATCTAGTGGGCATATCGTTAAGAGATTCAATTTGGTGATGTCAATCTCCGCTGAACAATTAAACTGAAGAATCCAAAAAAGAGTGTTGTTCGTCAACCTGAGCTACACTACTAACCGAGTAGACAGGCGGTATACACGTAAGTAAACTAACTAGTCGTAAAAAAGGGGGTCGTAAGTAAGTACGTAGTAAATAAACAGTAAGAAAAGACAGTAACGGCCAAAGTTCGTGATATGTATGCGATACAACAACAACAGCTCAAATCCAAATCCCAATCCATCATACAACAAGCAGATCCGAATCCAAATAACTTATCGTAAACCCCATCAAGCTCATGACTGAGCTTTATTCCTAACCTCCCTCCAAAACTCTTCCCACCTCGGTACTCTCTCCTGTCTCTCTCCTGTCTCCTGTCTGTCCTGTCTGGGTACACCGGTAGACGGTATCGTCGCATCCTGAGCATGCCCTCGTTCTTGGCCTTGAGAATCTCTACTAGGAGCAACAGAACCATCCCGAGAAGGAACGACGCTCAACCCGCCTGCACCCACACCCATACCTCCTGAGTGGCCGTAGGCATCTCGCTGAGCGATAGCGAGTCTGTCGATGGCGCGTATGAGAGAGGGTGTAGCAGGTACGGGGAGCGCACCGCCCATTGGTGTAGTGGGTTGTTGTAGAGTGGGTTGTTGTAGAGTGGGTTGTTGTAGAGTGGGTTGTTGTAGAGAGGAATGCCGCTTCATGAATCCAGGAACCCACGCTCCGTCTCTATCTGGTGTACGTGTCCCAGAGGATGAGTTGTGGTATTGATTTTTGAGCGTAGTCAGATCTTCTTCGTAATCTGAATACTCGACATCTGAATCTCCTTTCCCATTCTTCCCAGATCCAACTCCTCCACTGTTGCGTCGCAGTTTATCTCTAACCATCTCAATCTCTTTCTCGTAATCGATCTCCACACCCTCGTCTTCTTTAACACCCGGCAATGGTAATGCCCCTCGTTTCCTTTGTCCCCCAGCACCGCCGCCGACGCGTTCGACGAGTGTAGCCGCTGACGACATGTCTCGAGTCATCCCAGGTCTCCTAGGCACTTGCGCTTGTGGATACGAATAAGGCACAGTAGGCACGACAGGGGAACTAGGAATACTTGGACTGTCCAACCCTTTCTTCGAATCATCATCCGCAGCGATCGTTTCGTCTCCATCTTCGGAATCGGAAGAGAGGTCAGCGCTGAACTTGATAGGTTTCCTTCCGGTGCGAGTGACAGATTCTTCGGATTTTCGATTGAAGAATCCGAGTTTGCCTCCGCTTGTTTTGCGGTTCTTCGATTTCGACTTTGTCCGAGAGGCAGGTATGTTTTTAGCGAGACTGGAAGTTAACAAACCGCTTTCTTCATCTCCTACGAGACTCTTGGATTTCTTGGATAGTTTACCGAGTGAGGGAGACATACTTGTTGTTCGGAATCCCATACCAGGGTTTATTGGGCTGAGGCCAGGAGTGGAAGGTGAAGGTGCATGAGGGATGTTGTGTAGCATGAACGGAACGGTGAGATGTGCTTTGAAATCTTGATCGTTAGGGAACATCATCTCCTTCTTCCCACTTCCACCTTTCCCTCCTCCTCCGCCTAAATCAAAAGGCGTCGAAGGCACAGACGCACTGGAACTAGGAAACAACCTATCCCAAACTGAAGTGAACGGTTTGAAGCTGCCCGCTCTATCACTATGATGCGGCAGATTGGTCGTATACTGCGCCAAATAACTGTCCCATTTCTCATCGGGACATTCGCCTGCCCATCTGTGCAGAGCCCAGTCGGCTGCTATGCCGGATATGAAGAATATACCCCACGCAGCTGAGAGTCCCCTCTCGCGCGCGGATGCCCAGATGCTAGGGTCGCCGTCTGAGACGAACAGGCGTTCCCAGATGTTGGACCAGGATGCTTCGTGTGGGTTTAGGAGGAGCGCGATGGATAGTGTCAGACCAAATGCACCTGTTGAGGATGTGCAGATTCGGAAGAAGGCGTGGAAGAATGCTGCGTTCATTCTGGGGATGAATGTGAGGAGAAGAGAGGTTAGGGTGAAGAGGATGATGAAGACGGTTGTTAGGATTGTGCGGGATGTGAGAGAGGGGTGTATTATTAGGCATAAGGACAGTGAAAGGAGAGCTGAGCCGGTGAGGGGAATAATGGCGTATGTTATGTGGCGATATCTGCCTGCTAGGGGCGTTGTGAAGATTGTGGAAAGCAGCCAGATTGCGAGGAACGGTTTTGGAGAGAGAGGGGAGGAGGACGTTGTTGAGGGAATTAATAAAGATAGGGCAGTTGATAGGTGGACTGTACGCCAAAAAAAAAATTAGAGAAATCAAGGCATAAAAATCGAGATAAACGTACCACCAAAGAGATATCCTCCAATCAGTCCACCGACCCCGCCTTCGAGCACCCAGCTCAGCTTTCTCTTCTTCTTTGGTGGTTCTAAAGCGCCTGGGACTGGTAACGAAGCATACACTGCTCCTTCACTCTTCTTTGGAAATGTTCTTGTGCGATCAAGAGTCAAGAAGGTACCGGCAAAGGTGAAGACGATCGAGAGCAAAAGGAGAGGCAGAGCGTAAGGCAGCAGGTAAGGCGAAGAAGGCAGGAGAGGTGTTAGTTGGATCTGAGGATGCGTAGATGAAGACATTGTGTTTTTCTGTTTAGGTATCGCCAAAAAGTCGTAAGAAAAAAAAGGTCGTAAAGGTAGTGTCGTTATATGGTCGTTAGAGTCAGATCAAGTCGTTACAGTGGTTGTAGATGTGGGGTTTTATGAAGGGTAAGGGTGGTTTCCAGAGTTTCGCAAACTAGTTTCGTCTTGAAAGCTTTATGAAACGAGCCTTGAAGGAACGACCACACGGAACAGATCGAACTGAAGCTTGGAGGGAACTCTGAGATTGAGAGGCAAAGGGTAAAGCAGCGGCGGAGGCGCATTTGATGTTTGGCAATTCACTCTGGGAAAAACAAAGATAACGGCCCACTCGCCTGATTTGGGTCCCGCTGCCCTCTTGCTGCTCACGAATTCAAGCGTGTAGGTATGTTACAGTATCCCCAAAAACTATGATACATATCATCTCAGACAGCCAAATGTCAGGAAAATCGAGGTTTAGGCTCAGGACCATACAGCCGGCAAAAGCTCGAAAATTCTTCCTCTTTCACTCTCGCCTAAGCCCGCACCTTTCACAACAAGCTTAAAGCTCGCAAGAGATTTCTCATTCGAAACCCACGGCGCAGCCTCTGAGAAACCAATCTCAAAATCCTTAGGACTACATAAACCTTTCGACTTTGCATAAGCAAAAAGCGCAGCCAATAACCATGCATCGGCTTCTCCCATCCGAAGAGCTTGTAAAGTCAACTGCTCGACGATTCCACCTCTTTTTTCTTCCGGTACGTCCAACAAGCAGTTGTCGGTGAAACATTTCGCTTCGAAGAAAGTTTGGGCAGATTGCCTCCACATCCGGACGTCTTTATGATCGAACCTGGACTCAACTCGTCCTTCTTGAGTAGATTGAGCTGGGTGGTATTTCAGTGAGAAAAGAGCCGGTGCATGACTGACTTTTGGTAGTAGGGGATATTTCCCCAAGGCCATCCAGATTGTTCGAGGCGGACGCTGGCTGGCGCGATGCCAGGGATGCCTAACCAATGGACAGATGTCAAATGAGCATGCTCAACCAACGCCACTAGAAATTGAGGGCTCACCGCCAACATCTCGTTCGTTTTGAGAGTTCTCTGATATTCCGTAGAATATATCGACTTTGTCCATCCGCTCTTCCGAGCGTCGATAATTTCCTATCACACAGATAATGTTAATCAATTTTATATAATCCACCCTGGCACCAGTTAAATTATAACCACGAACCGCAATCAACCTCTGCGCCGAAGCAGCTAATTGGAAATTCCTCGTCAAGGCCTGCATTCTTGACAGATATATATTCATGTGACCCTTTGCTTTCGGTGTGTCCAGTTGTGCCCCTGCGATGAGGACAATGGAACAGGCAGATACCAAGTATGTCGTAGGTGGGCCTTTTACATCCAAGAGGAAAGTCTTCAAACGTTCGTGCATTACTTTCTCCACTACGATCCCGACCTTAAATAGTTCGGCGAAGAATTTTGCCACACCGGGAAGGTGTTGTCGATTCGGACTTTGCGAAACCTCGCGTGGCTCGAATAGACTCGACTGACTTTCCTCCGCAGCGTCCACTCTCAAAGTGGTTTCAAATGCCTCTTGACACAGATCCACCATGAACTTTTTGAACAATGCTCCATCTGTGTAGTACCCGTAGAAGGTCTTCAATCCCACTTTCGAGCTAATACCCTCCATAATCCTTCGACTCAGCTTCGCATACAACTCTGACCACTCTGAATCCTCCACCGCTTTTTCAAAGATCTGTGTCGTGACCTGATGCAAAGTATCTGAATTTTCTTCTTCCTCGGATGCGTTGATGATGTTGATTATCTGATTTGCGTTTAGATCCATGTTTTGGCCGAGCGTAATTTGCGCCTTTAAGTACTTTAAGAAAGTATCGACCGCACACTTAATTCCTTGTGCATGAATTTTGCGCTGCTCTTGAGCCCCGGAAAGGATTTGGAGGCCGTCCTGGATTTCATTCAGGCTCGAACTTGCACCTGCTCCCGCATCATCCTGCGATTTGACCTTTTCGCCACTGGTAGGCCCCCCGCGTTCCCAGAAGGTTTCGTTACGACCATCTTGATAATTTGGAGCTTTAGATTTTGTGCGGCTTGTCACAAACGGTTTAAAGGACATTTTGGTGGGTGTGCCGTGTGATACGTGGACAAGGTGGATGTAAAGAGTTGGTACTAAGCAATGGCTAGCGGTGTGTATGAGGTTATTTGGGTCATATTGTCTGGCCGGTCTGGCCAAAGCGCTGCATTAGGGGCTGAGGGTTGCCAAACTCTCAACCAACGACGAATTAACGTCGTGCAGTACAGTGACCCACTCCCCTGACTTGGGTCCCGCCGCCCTCTTGCTGTCGCGCTACGTCATCGGTTTCTTCTTGATCTCCCAACCAGACAGTGGCAGACACGCTCTCACTTATAACACTTGCTTCAAGCGTCCAGTGTGGCTACCCCAATTTAAGTTATGTGGAAAAAGGACAATTGAGTGGTACCAGTCCTTCTGTCGAAGAAAGCGTACATTTTCGTCACGCGTTCATAGAAGGATCTCGAGTCAAGCCCAGTGTGTGCTATTCTCAGCCACAATTTGTTTTCACCTCCCTTTTCTCCCTACTGCTTTACACATTGCCAGCTCTTGTCGCTATATATTGCGTGATTTGTGTTGCAGATTCTGTAACTCTTAACATGTACTACAGTCGTACGACCAACGTACGACATGCAAATCCAGACTCCAGTGGATTCTGGAATCGAAATTCAACATGGCGTGGGACCTACTCTATGCATGTGACTCCGTAATCATGGAAACTTGGAAAGCTTCCAAGCCGAATCGAGTTTCTTTGGATCTACGTCCTTCATACACTCTTCATACACTGATGCATTAGCATTTCCGCTAACATAACTGCTCTTGCCACTCCGAGAAGCTGGTCTCTTCGAGTCTTCGAATAAGTAATTAAACGGCGTCCCAACACTCCACACCTTTGGAAATTTCTTCCAAATGCCTCGTGAAATTCGTTTTCAAACGGCCTGTTGAATAACACCCCGCCTACAAAAGACTCGTCCTGCTGCTCAATTAATCAATGAGCCGATCCCTTTGATCATCTCCCGCATACAACTTTGACCAATCTGAGTCATCTATTACCTTTCCAAAGATCTGCGTCGTAAGTTGATATAAAGTCTCCATCTTGGTCTGCGCTGCTTGCGATGGTCAGCAGAGTCCGGCAAAGGTACGTCAGTGTGCAGAAAACCCCGGATCGTAAAAGAGAGTTGTTCGGATATGAACGTGTAAGTAATATGGGGTTCTTTGATTCCAGGATCAGGTCTAGAAAACCGGGTCTACCTACTTTGAAGGGCGCGCGTGTTGGTGTTGCATCATCAATGTCGTTTATCGATCATTAAGTCTTTGTTTTTGCGCTGCTGCTCCCTATTCGAGTGAGGTGGCCCACAGGCCGCCGTCCGAACAGCGAACCTTTTTCGCTTCCTAGTCGCACCTTAGCTCACACCTCCTTTGGTCCACAGGGTATAAGCAGACTCCATTCTACGCCGTGGGCTAGCCGAGATTTACCAAAAGCTAAGTTGCATTCTTCCTGCCATTTGTGAGTTGTACTTATGGCCAAGAAGACTAAATTCTCGTCTCAACAAGCCATGTCACTCCCTATCTTTCTTTCCTACTCAGCCACTGCGTTGCGCTACGGGGATCTCGGTCGCACGGTCCTCCAATGTCTTCACGATATCCACTCCATGGAACGAGCTCTCTCTATCTTCCAAAGTGCTTTAGCGTATGGCAACCTCGAAAATGTTTCACCTCTCACTACATCACCGCTTCAATCTCTGTCCTCGTTCGATGCTCACGTTGGCGACTGTGCTTGCCAAACACGCGCGCAAATGCTTTGGGATCTCGTCATGTTCTATCGCAAGGCGGACAACAACTTGATCCTCTCATTCGCCATTGGTAGGTTGAAGAAAATTAAACTCAACACTGCTCTGCTTCTTGAGGAAATCGAGCTGAACCATGGGAAGCCACGTCACCCAAGTTTGAGCGTGCTGGTCAACTATAACGCCATCTGGGAACGCATCGACTTCAATTCATTCTTGGATCTCGTGCCTATGGCCGATGTAGTTTCTTCAACTGAATCAACGGTGCCTCTGAGTATGCGCCAGTCTTTATATATTAATTGATTCACGTTGACATTATTTTTTATAGCGACGAACACTGGAGCACAAAGATATTCAAATCGGCGTGGAGATCTTGCCGTCGACGCTGCTTGGAAACCCCATGACATCAACTCTATCGCTCGATTCTTGGCAATGTGTAATCTCATGTCGGAATTCAAAATTGCGACCATTGAGGCCGGATCACCAACTCGGATAAAAGTCTGCGTTGATCTCCGTTTGATATACGAGAAGAATGCAAGAGAGCTAGAAGAGCTACAGCTTATCCCAAACAAGAACCAGAATTACCGTATTAAAGCGAATGGGCGAATGACTCGACAGGTTGAGGCTATGCAAGTCTATGTTTCGAGGGTTACGACGGACTGGGTAAGACAAACAGCAATCAAAGACCCCCATTTCCGTGTAGGACAAAGGTAATTCTTACCCATACATTTGCCCTCTCAATTTTCATGTATTCATTTTCAGCTTTCCTGAAGAATTTGTCGCCACTAGTGAGCGTCGTATCACTTGCGTTTCCTCGTATCTCTCTTTCCTGCTTGTTCAAGCTGCGTGGATCAAATACGACATACCCATATTCGCAGTTATACAACATTTTTGTTCGCATGGCGGTAAGTTTTCTTATATCTTTGAGACTGTGTTGCAACCTAATCAGGGTAGGTTATCACAACATATATTGTCGCGTTCTCAAGAATCCCATGGGTAAAACCTCGAGGAATTATTTTTCTACAATCAGTGAAAACGATTGGTTCAGAACTGAGATAGTGTCGCTCGATCAAGTTTCTTCTTCCTCCTGGGGCAGAACTCCACACATAATAATGGTTGGCATGTCATGCGAGGGGGGCATTAACAACTTCATACAGAGCCTCCTTGAGAGCCAACGAGGGTTGTTGCCACTTGAACACCATTGTGGCCAAGCTGACGATTGTGCACTTGCAATCACCTATACCAACATCCCTCGATTACTGGCACAGGACTTCGCTCAGCATGACCAGTTCCCTTTTCATTTGAAAGATCAATTCAGCCGAGTTGCTGGTGCTTTAGGCAGATCTCTCGGCAAGGAAACCGAAGTAGCTTTCGCGGATGCCAGGGTCTGGGCCGACAAATTTGGCACAGGGGAATCAACTTGGTTGGGTATTGAGCACATCTTCTTGGAGTATCCAGGTGTATTAGCAAAATATCTAGCGGAGTATGGAGAAACGCCTGGGGTTTTCGGTTGCCAACTCAAATAATTTCAGGCTCTTCTAGTCGACAGATCCACTCGATCCCTTGTACATCATGACTCAGATCAACTATCGACTGGCATGAAAATTCTCGAGCTAAACTGTAAATCATTGTAGATCTCGTCTTGAAGTCAAACTTATTTAGTTGACGGTCGCCAGGTAGATTGGTCCCTCAACATTTTCAACTGCATGTCCTCAACGAATGGACGAATATGTGGACTTCGAATACTTCAACAGTAAATAATATTGATTATCCAATACGTGCTTTAAGTAATTTCCAACAAGGTGGTATCACCTTCAAGAGATTGAGAAAGTGATAAAATATGGTATTTCATCTTTTGTACATTTATTTTGCGCTGCTTGGAGTTGTGAGCCTGAAACAAGTACTCTAATCGGAAACTGGAGACTTGGATTTCATTCAAACCTGAATTTTACCGGCACTATCCTGCTGCTCGGATTTGAATGTTGATACTTCACACTGCTGATGTTAAGCAAGCCGTTCTACGACCCCCTCAAGTTCCCAGTGCGCTTACCTGCTTGTCGGTGTTTAGCTTCCTGTCAAACCAGTCTCTGAAGGTATGGTAAAGAGGGGTTTATTCAATCACAAGGAGATGAAGCTGTCTGACTTCAGAAGCGCACATCAATGGGTGGATTAATATTTATCAGAGGTATTTTTGTTTTTTCAGTTGCATTATACTCCTGAAGCAGAGTCGCGTCTTGAAAAATAAGTTCGTCTTCAACATACTGAACCCACACTGTCAAATACCTTGTCTCGTTTCCAAGAGGCAAGGGATTCGCATGTCTCTGGACGTCCCTGGTATTGAAATTGGGTGAGAGATATGGGTTTGACAAGTAATAGGGAACACGTTTGATGCACAGTTTCTTGACCCGAGTTTGTATGAATGGTTTCCAAAAGCAAGCAAGCCACTCTCTTTGTGAATATATTTATACCAGTAGTCCGCGAGCCGACGAGGACTTCTCCGAGATTGTCGAGCTGCTTGACGATAGAAATGAATATTGAAATACAAACCCAATCATTACTGTTACCCCAGCTGCAGACAGGTGTCGCGTATAGCCTGAAAAGTGAGGATTGGTGACGAAAGTAAGCACAAGCTGCTCAATATAACGGGCGCGGTTGTTAACTTTCTCAAGACCATCGAAACTGAGATTATGGAAAAGGTGTAATTGTGCACGATGCTGAAAAGTGGAGGATATCAAGGAGCAAGATTGAAGAGCCCGACATCGCGAGTCAATAGCAGCGACCTTGTCGACTATCTCGTTAATCAAATGTTAAGGGTAGCTGTTTCAATGAAGCTAGTTTCATTTGGACAAATTTATGAAAGGAGCCTTTGAGGACGACTACACGGAGCAGGTCGAGCTGAAGCTTGGAGGGAACTCTGAGATTGAGAAGCAAAGGGTGAAGCAGGGCGGAGCCGCGGGCGTATGTCAATATTTGGCAATTGACTCTAGGACAAACATAGGTAACGGCCGCTCTGAGCCCCTGATTGGGTTTTGCCGCCCTCTTGCTGTCGCACGTCATAGGTCTTGTTAGCGGACTGCCGCCCTCAATGTCGAATGCCGCCCTCGCTCTTGTTGCCTTGAAACTTCTCCCACTTACATTCTTCAGAGTTATCCAGCTCTCGGCATTGAAATATGCCACAATTCGAGCATGACCATTGACAGCGAGACAAATAACCCGATTCAGACACCGCTTTTTGCGAGGTTCATACCTGCCCAGTAATTCTTCTTCATACCACTTATGACTAGTCATACAAACTCCAAACCTCTCAAACTTGATCAAGATGGTCGTAACAAAAATATCTCAGAGCAGGGGCCGGAGGTCCAATCCAAGAGGCTGACCGAGCCTCAGGATGGTGCAAATTCCACTCCAAATGAAACACAAGACGGTCTACAGATAGACGCGAGCGCTCAAAAGCAGCGCAAAATGCCAGTCGAAATGAGTTACTTCATCGATCACTGTCTCAATCTCTTACAAGTGATACCAACCTTGTTGGAATTTACTCAATACACGACCCAGATTGTCAGTATAATCAACCAGTTCGCAAAATACCAAAGTACGGAGACTGTACATCAACTTACGACGCAGATCTTCGAAAAAGCGATGGAGGACTCGGATTGGTTAGAGTTGTATACGAAGTTGAACTGGGAGATGATTGAGGGTATCAGTTCTTTGATCAAGCAACAGGACGAGCCTTGGGTAGTAGGCGATGCGCTATTCCACAGGTTGGTCGAACATGAATTTCACGAAGCGCTCGAGAACTATTGTAAACAGAGCGAAGACTTGGATGTGGAGAGTCAACTTCCATTGGTTCGGGGGCCCAGATTCTCTGATTTGCGCAGAGGGATGATGTTAACGGAGATGTTGATGCGCCAATGTACGACGGCTGTCGTGTCGAAGGCACTGGCGACAGAACACTTAGATCCGAGGAAACTCGAGTCGGCTTGGACTCTTTTTCTGATTGCGAGGTCACAGTTTGACATACCAAAAGCACAAAGACATCTCGAAACGTATTTCTTGATAATGAAGTCTTTGACGAAGAATCTCGCCTGGCGTTGTTCGGGCGAGTCAATTCAGGTATGTGGTTTACAATTCGCATAATCATTCATTTCAACCATCTTGTAGTTGATGAATATTGCTGGATTAGATACAGCCACAAGCTTCATCGCTGAATAGCATTGGGAAAATGTCAGCCTCTACCAAAGGTTAGTCATGCTCATCCGAGTTCATGACTCCCCAAGATAACAGTACTTTTCACTGATTAAATTTACCGCTTAACATTAGTTCAATCTACCCAAAAGAACCGAGTGGACTTCAGATCCCATCATACGGACGCAAGAGCATGGAAGGATTCTACACAAGCATTCTTCGAAACGAAATACATCAACGACAACTGCTTCGCAAAGGTCCCACAAGAGAAAAGAGGCTCTGTCGTGCAATATCTAACTCTGCATGCCCTTCTGAGGGAGGAAGACGCTGATACATGGCTATTAGCGGCGCTTTTCGCTTATGCAAAATTAAATGGCTCGTGTACACCTGAAAACTTTGAAATTGGTTTTTCGGAGGTTGCAAGATGGGTGTTTGGTGAGAAGTACATTGCGAGATTTGAACTTGCGGTTCATGGAGCGGGGTTGGGTGAGAACGAGAGAGAGAGGATTTTTAAGCTTGTACGCCGTTGAAATGTTTCAGATGAACCTTGAGGTTTTATTTGTTAACGAAAAATCATCTCTTTTCGTCCCTTTTCGTTGTTGCTCTCTCCATCTCCATCACACCGACAACCTATTCCCAACGGGTTGGAAAACCCAGCCCTATCACAGCTTGGCTGAGAAACGATTAAAGATCAATCTGAAAAACCCACCAATAGCCTCGACATTTACAAGGCGCGTATTGCTGATCCTATTCTCAGAATTATGATCGACAAGAGACAGGATCTGTTGAATAGCGACAGAAACGTGAAAGCCTAAGGGCCTCGATGTCAACGACTTAATCGAGACACATGATCGATATAAGCCCCTATCCACGTTCGACCCGACAGTGGCGGCATTCACGACATATGGGTAATAATTTCCTAAAACTCTCAAACAAAAAGAACTCTCAATTTACCTCATATTTGTTGAGCTTAGGCGTATTCTAGTAGAGATCCTCGATCAACACAGCTCGATAGCTTATGTGTCGTCATTGCACAAAAGATCTTTACGGCATCATGCCACAAAGTATTGAACATGTTGATGTGCTTTGCGAAAGTGAACACAAGAATTTGGAAAAGATTGAGTTTAAGGTAGAGAGGCCAATTCAATCGTATTGAGGCTCTGCTGGAGGCTAAACAATTAGCATCAGCCATGCAAGGTCTTCAAATCTGCGCGACGCGGGGCGTAGAGCGAAGCGCGATGAGGCGACTACCCATAAGTCAGGGATACTGAGCGTCAGTCAGTACAGACAGCCTCGCGAAGCACTCACTCAGACACCGACTCACATAGTAATGTAAAGTGTACCTTGGGCAATGGTAGCGGTGTGGAACAACGTCATTTCATTGACGACATAATTACAGATGTGCACACGTAACCCTTTGCAGGCGAAGATCATTTGTCCTGTGCTAACAAAAAACACTGGAAAACAAAAAGCTTTTTGTACGATGTCACATCGTTATTGTTTCCGGCCTTTCAAAGGCGTCGAACGCTTTGGCCGGGATGGATCTCAAATAAGGTAGGTATTGCCTTTCTCGAATACCTGATGGCCGGAGTTTCGAACATATACGAGCTCACCAAGGCCGGCCAGGTCGATTGTGGTCTTTTCGGAATGGTCGTTGAACACATCTTGGTCCGTCTTTTTTGTTTTGAATACACGGAGCATGACGAGTACTATTGTTGACTAGCGCGTTCGCAAGTCTCCCGAGATACAGTATTGATTTACCTCCGGAGAGATTCACCAAAAATTGTCCTTGGTCAAATCTCGAGGCTCGCGAGGAGTATAAAAGGTCACTGCAACTCTCTTCACTTCTTCAGCTTGCAAATCACCTCTGCAACTACCCAACCAAACCCAAGTACTCTTCCGAGCTACATCCTTTACTACAAATGGACTCCTTCGAGAACATCATCACTCTCCCGACCACTTCTATCCCCACTAACGAGGAGGACGGAGGAGGCAACAACGGTGCTTACTGCGTTGTTTTCAACAATGAACTTCCGGTCAATGAGGAAGACGGTGGAGGCAACAATGGTGCTTACTGCATCGTCGCCTGAGCGCGACATCAACATATTTTTGAATGTAAGCTTTTAATCAGTCATTGATCAGGAGTGAAAAACCAATACTTTCACTATTAGATCGCCATTCGGTTTTTATCCTTCCACGAGAATCTTCATCAAGCATAAGCACTACCGCTGGAGGAGTTCCCGAGTCTGGTCGCGACTGGATGGTTTTGGATATAAATTATTACTCTTCGACCTTCATCATGATGTACTTTATTATCTGGCTCTTATTTAACTCATATGACAAACTCGAAGATTAGCAAACACAACGCTCTGACAATGACGTAGGGACGCGGCTTGATTGATGATCACTGACACTTACGCGCTCGAACAGGGGCTTTATCATCACGTAGCTCTCATCAACTTCTCCGGTTTTTTTGTAATAGTATCAGTGGTCCGTGTGCAACACATATCGCCTTGTTCGAGATACTGTATACCCTTTTGCTAGCAAAACTCAAATTCCGTCTGACTTGAGATGAAGCCAAGACAGTGATGAAAAGTTTCATCAACCGCTGCAGTGTGTTCTACTCCAAGCCTTGAAAAAAGAAGCCAACTCGTACCTAAAATGCTAATCAAGTGGTTCACTCCCTGATAACCCGTCTGCATCTTGGAAACTTTCTATGCACTTCAACATCGAAATATCGTGTAGGCGATGCAAGCTGCCTGAATTTGCCTGACATTGAACGAGAATAATGATAGATCCGATGCAGGGTAAGCGTGATAAGTACTACGAGAGCAATTAGAAACACAATAAAAACAACAGACCGGGACAAATGAACACATAGAAACGGTGTAAATAATCATGCCTTGCGTTGATTAAACACAGGGTGAGAAGAGAAAAAACTTTTGGATATGGCTGATACGCCACGAGCATAAATCTGGTTGGTATACATCTAGAATCCAAATTCTTAGCCAAGATAATAAAATTGAAGAGAAAAGACAAACCAAATCGTCGTAAATTATGGCAGCAACTTTCTTTTCAGATAGCGCGGACCCAGGATGAATTTTGACGATCTAGAGGAATAATTTAGCCTCGTTTTTCTGAGTCAAGTGATTGCAACCGACCGTTTGACCAATAACCTGCTTATAACTCCCATCAGGCTGCAGGAAAGCTGAATTGCCTGCCAATCCGTGACCTATGCTCCTCAGCACTGCGTCTTCTTCTCTCTCTTTCCCGTTCTCTTTGACCGCCGCACTGGCATCCATGCCTACGCGCCTACAGACCTCGACCAACTGTTTTCGAATATCGCAAGCTTCAATGAGCGAACGCTCGTTCAGGAAGTGTTTACGACACCACTCCTTCCTCGCAGACTTCGCTGCTTTACTTGACTCACCCTCTCCGATCTCGCGATATGCTCTTACGACATTCAAAACCGTCATATGATCTCCACTCGAATGGCGAAATTTCTTCCTTGCATCGGAGACTGCTTCTCGTTGATCTGAAATATCGACGAAGAGTTTAGAAGATGAAGAGAGGACCGAGACGATGTCGAGGATGGCGGATGTACAAGAGTATGTGGATGAAGCGACAATGGAACATGCGTATTGAGGTTCGAGTGGGAAGTAGGACATTTTGAATCCTGAAGGGGTGATCTGTTGAGAGGCGTCGATTGCACCAAGGAGCCAGAGGGTTTTCAAGGCGGATGCGACTGGGGTTGAAGGTAAGTAGTTTTTAATCGTTAAAGAGAAGACACGTACTGGAATCGCGATCAGGTTTATCCATGACATCCATCTCTTCTAATTTCTCTCCCAGACATTTGAGATTTAGAATCGTGGATGTTAAACTACATCTTAGAATCTCTGGTTCTCCGGATTCTGACATGGAATTGAAGGCTTCCTCGGTATAGAGGCGGAAACACATTCCGGGCCCTTCACGACCTGCTCGGCCAGTCCGTTGGGTGGCAGATGATTTAGTTATGTCGCGTGTTAGGAGGGTATCAAAGCCTTTAATCGAGAAAAGTATTTATAATGACGTGGCGATTGTTAGAGGCAGAAAACCGACTCACCACCGCCTGAGGCTTTTGCGAGATACTGCTTTTCTTTACATTTACCGGTGTCAATGACATACTTGATCCCCGAGATTGTGATCGAGGTTTCAGCGATGTTGGTCGCGAGAATACACTTCCGCATTCCAGAAGGCGCCGGGAAGAATGCTTTTGAGTTTTGAGAGTGATCTTGTGCTGCGAACATTGTGCAGACTAGGACCTGCGATTATAACGTTTATTAGTTAGACTACATCTCACTGGGAGGAGAGAGCTTACACCAAGCGCGCTAACAGGGAGCTGGCTGGCAAAGAGTTGTATTGATTTTTGCAGGCTTTCAATATCTTCTTGGCCTGGTAGGAAGATGAGGACGTCTCCTGGTGCGCTATCGGTGTGAATTTGGAAGAATGTTCGGAGGGCGGCGTCGGTGTAGTCCAAGACGCTTGTGGCAGAGTGGTAAATTTTAACGGGGTGTTGACGACCTTGTACATAGAGGATCTTGGCACTAAAAGGGCAGAAGAGCGTTTGAGTCAACGAGCGAACTTGAATATAGAGAGTCCTCTGGACGTACTTATCAAAGAACTTGCTGAACTTTTCCGCGTCGATAGTGGCACTCATGATGACAATTTTGAGTGGATTAGAGCTATCATCTGAGTTGTTCTCTTTTTCTTTCCCTTTGCCCTTCTCAGCGTCATCTTGGGTTCTGGCCTTCCCATTCCGCTTTCTTTGAATTTCCTTTAGTTTGGCAAGCAATAAATCCGTCCTCAATGTCCTCTCGTGCGCTTCATCGACGATAATCACGCTGTACCTGCCAAGTAGGCCTTTCTGCCTTCCTGTTTTCTCCTTTTCAGCTCCTGAACTGTCCTTTGACTGAGTAGCTTCAGCAGACATCATCATCTCCCTCACAAGCATGCCATCTGTCATATACTTGATTTTGGTCTTCTGTTCGTCGTGTTTTTCGTCAAACCGGACTGCATATCCAACTAAATCACCGAGATGGGTGTTCTGCTCTTGTGAAACGCGTGCGGCGAGTGAAGTTGCGGCAACTCGACGGGGTTGAGTGATGGCAATTATGCCGTTCCGAGCAAGTCCTGATTCGAGAATGTATTGGGGAATTTCTAGGAAAGAAAGTATTTAGTTTGAAACTGAGAAAAAGGAGTATGAGAGAACACACGCGTTGTTTTTCCTGAACCTGTCTCTCCCAAGAGAACGGTAACATCGTTTTTTCGAATTTCTTCGATAAGTGCGTCTTTACCTGCGAATTTCGTGAATGAATACGCATATATTGAGATGATATATAGCCCAAGAGTCACCTTTGGCTATTGGAAGATTATGCCGTTGTTCCTGTATCATCTTGAACCTAGTACTGTGGTTCGGAGGTACGAAACTCATACTTTTCGGAGGTGATGTGGATGGTTGACTAGGTCCAGCGCCGTTTGTATCTGGAAGGTCGTAGTGTCCATCCATTTCTTCGTGGCTTTGGGAATTCTGAGTGGAAGACTTCCGGCGCTTCTTGTGTTTCTGTGCACTTCCTTGGTCTTGAGGTTGGTAAGCGTTGCTCCCGTGCTGGTTCCTTTGGTGCCCATTCTGCTGGTGATAACCATTGCTCGTCGCCGCTTTCCTCTTTACACCGTTTATTCTCTTCTCCCGAGCTTTTGCATCTCCTTCCTCGTCACTTAAATCTACCCAAGGAATGCTCTTTTGCTTGCCTTTCTTCTCCTTGTTTAATCCATAGAACTTCTTGGGATCTCGAACCAATTGGACTGTCCTGCCAATCGTACCATTCGAAATTGTGTGTGAGACTGCAACTGGCATGTTGAGGTAAAGAAAGGCAGTTGAACCAAGGTACAGTTGAGCAGCATGAGAGAATTTTTGATCGCAAGGCGATTTGTTCAAGTGCAGACTTGATTGGCAGCATGTGTGATCGAAAATTAGCGCGTGTGACTTTCCGCCATGTCGCCTCTTAGCTGTAACTCATGATCAAGAATCACTTTTCTTGGTTTGAACAGTGAGCACCACCGAGTGCCCAACAAAAGGCAATGAAAAGCAAACCACTCAAACTGGTACTTGAAAAACATATGAACCTCAATAACCAGAGAGAGAATAAATGAAGCTGATTCACAGGCAAGATGCCTAGGTGCTTGCTGACAGGCAGTGTCCGTAAGGGTAACCTTATTATCGAGGTGCACTGCCTTTTTCTCGCAACTTTCATACCCACCAAAAGTGGAGGCCATTTTTAAGACTCTGAGAATGAGTTCTCTGGGGACATCAACCTCTTCAACAACTCCCGCAATGTCGTGCTCAACCAATCAGTCATCAATGTTCAGACTCAGTTTGAAACTGGCGTAGCTGATATCGTCCCAAGTTCGGACTGATGCGTTCTTGATTTTTCCTAAACTTGCGGTTTCTCTACAATGCTGTGATTAAATATGGTGGCAACTTCCCAGAGTCTACATCCACCTGCCTACCAGGTACTCGCAAGTTGGCGCTTGCAGGAATAAACCGTTGGAAGGAGGCACAGTCAGATTCAGATTCAGATCCCCAGCTCTTGTGGTTGACAGGCGCTGCGGGAACCGGAAAAACTGCCATTGCACAAACTGTCTTTGGGCAATTTGAAGAAGAGGGTTGTTTGATTGTGATGTACTCCTCGCGGTCGAGTGGACACAACCACAAAGGCTGCCTATTCCTAAGCTTTGCTTACCAGCTAGCGAAGTTAAATTTGACAATGAAGGTAGCTATCGAAACAGCATTGCGGTCTGATGCGCCTCTGGAAAAGCAGATGAAGCACTTACTCCTGGATCCTATTGCCCGAATGGGTAGCCATTTTCCTAGTGTATTCGTCTCATTTGACGGCTTAGATGAATATAACGGGGAAAACAATCAAGTTGAAATGGTTCGGCTTGTTCAGTCAACGATAACAGCCGAACACCCACTACCTATCCGATTTCTCATTGCAAGCCGCCCAGAATCGTGGATACAGAACACCATTTTATCTTCCTTAGGACCTCCTTTTTTCATAACGAATCTCAATGAAGACCCAGAGTCTGATGACGACATCCGGCTCTTCTACATATCTGAATTCAATAGAATTCATGGAGACGTGGAACACATTCATCCGATGTCGATCGACGACTCCTCGCCTTTGGCCTCAGATAAAGAAATCGAAGAACTTGTTCGCAGAGCCACTGGTCAATTTATCTATGCCAAAACGGTCACCCGCTTCGTGGACGAACCAGGACATCGACCTGTGGACCGTTTGAAGGATATTCTCCAGCATGCGTCGGCAACTTCCACCCCACTCAGTGAATTGGACACACTTTACACCCAGATCCTCTCCACAGTGGTCGACTGGAATCTCACAAGCACTGTTTTGGGTGCTTTATCAGTGTTTGAAGATAACTCGGATCAACGAGAGGCGCTTTCGATCATTGAGATTTTGCTTGAACTAGCCATTGGCGATGGCCATCGTGCGTTGCGTAATCTTCATTCAATCGCATTAGTACCTCACAACTTGCACTCAACTCGGGAAAGCATGCCGTCGGACGAGTATCAATTGCTGCTCGACGATAAATGTCAGCATGTACGGTTTTATCATAAATCGTTCACGGACTTTCCACACAGCTCTCATCGTGCGGGTCCTCTCTTTATTGATCTGGAAGCGAGCCACAGAAAGATGGCGCTGGGTTGTTTGAGAATAATAGAAAATCTCAAAAGAATTTCCCCGACTAGGCTCACATCTTGTGAGTTCTTTAATCTCATTTTTTGAGTCGCTTTCTGAACACTGCAGTGGCCTGGCTACATGCTCAAACACGCTTTATTGAGCACATAATACAATCCGGGACACAGGGCAATCGGCAGTTGCTCGCAATACTAGATAATTTCATGTTTACATCGTGGCATTTCTCTGTCTTGAGGCTCTTTCCGAGCCTCAGCTTAACCTGGAGAAGTTTTGTATTGCTGCGGCTTGTTGAGATATGGTACGCTTGTTTATTTTGACGATCAGACCCCCAGCTTAACTTCCTGCCTTGTAGGAACGACGACACACAGCGGTTGTTGGAAAGGATTCGAAAGACTCTCGAACACTTCCATATGGCAACATTACACCGATGGGCAGCATTGTCGGATCTCCAAGATCTTGCACCATTAAGGAACTGGATGAAGGTACTTTTGTGCCGAAGGGGTGTCAATTGGAACTAATATATACATTACAAATGTAGATGCAGTCTGATGTTCCCGCGCTGGCGTATCCAAGACTTCGTTTCAAGTTCTGGTTGGTGTCCGTATTACATACTGGACTTTCCAAGACCGCGATACGCCTCGTCGCTCTCTCTTTTCTTTTGTGGTTTCATCTACTTGCTGTTTAATATCGTCGCTTATAAAGTAGTTCCTTGGTCACATTTATTGTGTTACCTTGCATACTTATATCTCTACGTACGCTAAGTTATTTCGAGTGTACCTGCTCAGAACATGCGGAAAATCTCAAGGCCTTAATGTTCCAAACCGGACATATCCCAAGATACAGCCGCATATATTTTTGAACATTTTGACTTGAAATCGTGGTTTGTTCTGGTTCGTCGAGAAATGGTGAGATGTTAATTTGCTACAGTTAGTGTGTCTGAATTGATACGTTATTTGACTTCGCCTCCATCTTATACTTGATATAGCTAACCGCTCAAACCTTCGCCTTTCCAATACTCATCAACAGCTTCGTAGTTATCTGCATCAAGGCGAAAAGGTGCGCCCCAATCGATCTCTCCTTTCTCTGGGTCGATGATGCCCTCCCGAACGGGTGTTTTTTCAAGGAGGGCATCGTGCCTCAACGCTCTCATTACGTCCCTTCTACCATCCATATCGTCTTTTGACCCAAGACCTCGCCGTCGCTGCCAATCAACACTCAGTCCCTTGATCTCTTGATCGTGCCTATCTTTCGGTAGTGGTTTGCCAAGCTCGAAAGCTTGACGAGGCAAAAGTCTTCCCAGCGAACGAACCCATTGACCGACGGAACCCATTGACCGACGGAACCCATTGACCGACGGAAGCCAACGAGACACGGACTTCGTATGATCCTCCTTCCTAGTAAAATCCGGTTCGGAGTCAGCCTGAGAGAAGGAAGAAAAGGGGAAGGGTCACCATAAACCTCCGACAAAGTGCTACATTTATGCCGAATGTAAGAAAATACGCAGTAGTGTGGTCCAGAGCTTGGAGTGGTAGTGGTCTTGGGATGATAGATTCAGATGCGACACTACCTTGAGTATCTGATGTTTGGGTGCAATAATTTTTGATAAGCTAATCCTTCGTCTGCATTGAACCCTGTCGCGGTTTGGACAAGGGAATCAAACTGGCTCAAGAAAATGTAAGTGAATTAGATGTACAAATTTGATAGTTGCAGTACTTACACCTCCTCTATCTTTCCAGGGCCCATCCCAGCCCCATGCACGTAGGTTCGCGCACACAACACCCCTTTCTGTACCGGCTTTTAGCGTGAGGATATCATCAACGCCGATGCCTTTCGCCTCAAGACCTCCAGGACGGTAGGCCTGCACAAAAACATCTGCTCCCTTCAAAAGCTCACGTAGTTTATCAGTGGCCAAAGGATCTTTGAGATCAAGTTGAACTGTACGTTTTCCTAAGGACGTTTCGACGTCGAGTGCTGGAAGAGATGGTAAAGAGGGTGATGTGACGAGGAGGACTTCGGCACCGTGAGCTGAGTTGACAGAGTGAGGCTTTCAAATTACAGCAAGCATTAAGTAGACATTTACCTGCAAGAGTTCGTCCCGCGATCGGACCAGCGAGGACCCTACTCAAATCCAGAATTTTGATGCCATCTAATGGACGGCGTCTATTGGAGGAACTTCGAGCCTGACCGTCCCTTATTTTGATAACTTGCACAGGTGGACACCCTTGCAAGGACATCGATTGTGGGTGCTTTTCCCACTCGTCCAAAGATCTAAAAGCAGAGACACAAAACCCTTTCTCGGCGCATTCTTCTTCAAAGTCACAAGCTTTGCGCTGCAGGATAGCTTCTTCGACTGCTGAACGTGTAGCTGGGTTATCTGGTGGATCTGGAATAGCCAAAATTGAAAGGATTCCGCTTCTGTGACTACGATATTCAATGGTTAGGGTAGATTTGAAAGGGATTGAATGAAAAGAAAGTATATACTGAGGGAAGTTGGTATGAATTCTAACCCAACCAAGGTCTTTAGTAGGATACAATCCAGCTATCGAGCCCCAAGAATCGGTTTTCGGAGCTGAGCCATTAATTGTGTACCATGCTTCACTGTCTGTGTTCAATGAGATAGGAGACCAAGAAACTCTACATTTTGCACTGCTTACGGAACGAAAGCACCGCATGTCGAGCGTCGACGTTCACTAACTGATCTTCGCCAGTCTGTAGATAGTAAAGGTACGAAGCTGACAGCCCAGATAGTCCAATCGATACCTGAAATCGTCTGTCAGTAACTTGAACCGAGATCAGAAATGAATCTCGAAGACCTGGGCGGCATCGCCAATGCGAAATGACGAGTTGACAGCGGTATCCGATGCACCTTCAAGCTTTAAACGAGCAAGAAACGATTCCGGCAGACCATTTGAGACCCAGATTTGTTTGAGCTCTTCAGGAAGATGGAAGGTCGACATTAAATTGCACTGTCGAACAGTTTAGGCTGGTATACATTTCTGAATCAGCTACCGGCTTTCACAAGAACCGGTGGACGTCAACTGGCCTGACACAGTCGATTTGCAACGTTCACGGAATCCAAAACAAAAGCCAAAAGCAGGGTTTCTGAGTTGTTGAAATTCGATATACAAGCTGGTTTGCTTGACGTTGCTCAGAACAGTGACTGAGGCCTGACGTTCGAGCAACTGCGATGAATTTGACAGAGGATGATTGGCTGGGGAAAATAGTAAGGTCATGTGATTTGAATATTCCGGCAGAGTCCGATAACTTGAGCGTGTTGCGTGCCATTCCGACCACTGTCACCCGAAAAACTCTGTCGCCAACTTAGATGTACTCAAGAACGGTCCTCAGCCGTGCACTCAGGAGCGCATCGCGCAGCCCAGTGAGCTCGAAATTATATCTACAAGTTGCTCACAGATTGACTGAATCCAACAGCGAGCTCTGCGCGGCCTTGCGACAGCACACAACCTCTCGCCTTTTACTGAGGTTTCAACTCTTCCAAATGGGTTGACGGTCGCTACGGAGGCTCACCCTCATGCTCAAACCGCAACCGTCGGTGTCTGGATTGACGCTGGCAGTCGGGCAGAGACCGAGACAAACAATGGTGTCGCTCACTTCCTGGAGCATATGGCGTTCAAAGGCACTAACCGGCGTTCTCAAAATGCTCTCGAGTTGGAAGTCGAGAACCTCGGAGCACATCTCAATGCTTACACTTCGCGAGAGCAGACTGTGTACTACGCAAAAAGCTTCAAGAAGGATGTTCCGGTCGCTGTTGATATCATCTCGGATATCCTGCAAAACTCGAAATTGGAAGGTGCTGCTGTCGAGCGAGAGCGTGACGTGATTCTGCGTGAACAACAGGAGGTCGACAAGCAGATTGAGGAAGTTGTCTTTGATCACCTGCACGCTGTTGCTTTCCAAGGTCAGTTTACTCGCCGCGTGTATTTTACTCTTAATTTTTCTGAACTAGGTCTCATTAGGTCAACCCCTTGGCCGTACTATCCTCGGACCCAAGAAGAACATCCTTTCGCTGAAACGCGATGATCTCTCGTCTTACATCAAGACAAATTACACCGCTGACCGCATGGTACTCGTTGGTACTGGAGGTGTTTCTCACAACGAGCTGGTCGACCTTGCCAAAAAGCATTTTGGATCGCTCCCCGTTTCTTCCAACCCCATTCCCCTTGGCCGCCTGGCCCACCCTAAGACCACCTTCGTCGGCTCGGAGGTCCGCATCCGTGATGATGACATGCCCACTGCCAACATTGCCATCGCCGTTGAGGGTGTCGGCTGGTCATCACCCGATTATTTCCCCATGATGGTCATGCAGAGCATCTTCGGTAACTGGGATCGCAGTCTCGGTAGCTCTTCCCTGACCTCCTCGCGGTTGTCGCATATCATTTCCTCCCACAACCTCGCCAACTCCTTTATGTCATTCTCAACGTCCTACTCGGACACTGGTCTCTGGGGCATTTACCTCGTTTCAGAGAACCTGATGAACTTGGATGATCTTACCCATTTCACGCTTAAAGAGTGGACACGCATGAGCATTGCTCCTACGCCAGTGGAGGTTGAGAGGGCCAAGAGCCAATTGAAGGCTGGTTTATTACTCGGCTTGGATGGGACTACGGCGATTGCGGAAGATATCGGACGACAACTCGTCACTAGTGGAAGGAGGTTTACTCCTCAACAAATAGAATCAGCAGTCGACGCTGTCTCTGTCGAGGATATCAAGAGGGTCGCTCAGAAATACCTATGGGACAAGGATGTATGTGCTAATGATTTATGGCTCTTACTTTCGCGATTGCTGATTTATCGCCCTTTCAGATTGCTGTTGCCGCTGTCGGAAGTCTTGAGGGTATGCTGGACTACAACCGCATCCGCAGCGACATGTCCTCGATGGTCTTCTAGATGGTGAACCTTATTCACGTCTGAAATGTAAAATTATTCACATTTCTTAAGTCTCAGATGGTTCACCTTAACATCCCTCTATAATCACGCGGTAGAAATACGCAATAAAAAACACTCTCATCTACATATGATTGGCTTGGTCTCAATTATCTAAGATGTTTCTACTCTAAATCCTTGACATGCCGGATTTGTGGCAGCACGGTGGTGAATGTATATCCCGGAACGGATGTTCTTTGTTTATTTATTTACTCAGAGAGCCGCTGTTCGCAGGCTTGTCAATGCGCATCACCATGAGCTTGCCGCATGTGCTCATGCATCATGGTACGAATTTTCGCATAAGAACTTCAGTCTCCCAGCTGACGCGCTTAGCATTGTCCCTCCAAGAATATCCACTCACTGCCACAGTGGCTACTTCGACTGACCTGAAAGCCTCCCTCTGTCCGGATTTGTTACTTCTTGGAAGATATCAACAAGTCCTGCACCAAATGCGTGTTAACAACGTTGAGGATTCGTGGATTCACGGAAACAATCCGGTTATCAACCCCAAGAACATGAGGTTGCGCATTGGCTGCCCATTGGTCAACAACAATTTACTTTCAACGAGGGACTCATGTATATTAAAGCCAAAGCGTACCTGTCATACCGGGTTTTTTCTCCCCTCCAAGTGATATTTCCAACCTGGCTTAAATACCCCGTTGCAAGGACTGGCCGCTGTCCGTTCCTTTGTGTCCCTTATTCAACACTTTTGAGAGGTCCCAGCACCAGTACAACGATTGTTTCGCTATCGGCTCCTCCAAGGCTTCCGCGTCTTCCCAATTGTCGAGTCCTGTCCCAGGTCTCCTTTTTGTCCATTTGCAAGATCTGCATCTCGTATCATCGCCTCAGCTTTCAAACGATTTTTTTTTTTGGATTTGCGACTCCTTCAGATACCACAAACATAGGCAAAAACGACGGTCAGCGACCCCGACATACCCAGACAGTACCACACACACTATATCAGCAATACATTTCCAAACCCATCGAACGACTGAAATATGACGAGACTAGTCGAACCGACCCTCAACGAGCTTGTGGGATTAGGGTGGCAAGACCCGCTGGACGAGTTCTTTCCGACCACATTCGCTTCCTCCTCCACAACCTATATTCCCCTTTCTCCGCCCCCTCCGCCCCCTCCGTTCTTTCCCAGCTTATCCCCTTCATCGCCTTCAATAGACAGAATAAGAATGGAAGACCTTGAAAAACCGAAAGGGAGGCTTTCACGACGTGCCCTCTCGTCTCCTTATCCTCGGAGGAGCCCACGAGCTTCAGAGAAGTCTCGGCCTTTCGGACCTCAGTTCGTGAACTCGGAGATGTTTTTGTTCAAATACTGGTCAGAGGAGAACTTCTTCCAGAATGATGAATCAAATTCAGATCGCACTGCTATAACTACAAGCACGGGCAGAACACGGTCAGAGAGACGAACATATTTCAGGAAGGACGACCGATGGGTGGACCCTTGGTACATTGCTGCTAACCAGCGCCCCCCTTGGTGGAGGCGAGCCAACTATAAGCACCGAGGGATCAATTGGCAGGAGGTTGATCCAAGTGGCCGTATGCCTCTGCATTGGATGAAGCAGTATGGAATTGAACAAGAGGCTAATGAAACTGCAACCTCTTTAGTTGTGTCACCATCAACGAGCTCAGCCAACGCCACTCCTCGAGCTTTGGCCATTACCGTTCCGTCATTAACCAATTCATCTTCATCTCAACCTATTCTAACGCCATCTTCGTCGGCGGCGATTATTGTAGGCCCATCGGAACCATCTCAGAAGCAGAAGGTCGTCGTCACTTCTAGAGAAGCAGCTGGGAAAACCTCTTCAGCGGCTCTCGATATAAGGAAAGTGGCAGCTTCAAATGCGAGGATGGTGGCTATTAAGCAGCTGCGAAGAGAGTCAAGCAACGAGAAGATTGCGGTGACTTAGCTGTCGAAAGTCTAAGGTCGACTGGAAAGGTTATCATGATTCCTTCCTGCTTTCTCGACTCAATTACATCTCATCTGTAATCATCATATCTGTACTATCTGCGATACATACTATCTTCTAAGCGATCGAGACGATAAAATCTATGAAACAAAATGGATTATCGATACGTAAATGTTAAGGTCGGAGCAAAGCATTGGTCTGAGATCTGATGCCCTTCACAAGGGCGGGATTTTCAAGATCTCCACAAAACATGCAGTCTTGCTGAAGCAAAGTTTGTATATTCTTCGCACAGCGGTTTCACAACAATGTAAGTGTAATGAGTGTGATAAGTAATAACGAATGGGTAATAGTCTTGGAATTGTCCCTTCTACGTTTGTGTGGATGTCTGAGGAAGTTTCACGAGCTGTGAACGACTCATTCTGGAACGCAGTTCCAAAATATTAACCACAGATATTTGGGAACCTGCGCTCCTCAGGATTTTGCGGTATCCAACCATTCTGGAGGCCGGCTTGGTACGACCATTCGTCTGCTTGTTCGGTTTTCCAGGTCCACATGAGCCAGCCCACGCCTTTCTCATACGTAGTGACTTGAGCTTCCCAATACTTCCTCATGAAGTCTTTGTAGTCTTGGCTGAAAGTGGATGCTTTGCCGGTGAAACCTTGGCAGCTGCCAATTTTGTCATTTCCGAATGTACCATCGAAGCGACTTCCTTTTCCACGACCGTTGAGGTTAGGTGCGCAGTCATTGCTGGCCGTAGTCCATTCACCGACTACGGTCCAAAGCGGGGAGCTGACGAGGTCGTTTCCGTGATTGCACATATTCTTGATGAGTTGATCTTGACTCATTTGGTTACCCTAAGCGAGAGTCAGTTTCCGAATAAAATAGATGAAATGGTCAAACGCGTACACCAACGGAGAACATCTCGTAGTAGTGTGTATCAAGGACGACGCCATCAAATTCAGGAGATGGCATGAACCCAGCCCATGACGATAGTCCCTGAAAAGTATCATGGATTACTTCGACCGCATTGCCTTGTTGGCCGCCTTTCGGGTGGCTAGATACACAGCGTTCAGGCAATAATGTTGATTTAAAAAAATAAGAACCAACCGTATGGATTGGTAAGAATCCTTCCAGTATTGCTTGGCTGCGTCAATGATTCCTTGACTTTTAAAACCGGCAGGCCTAGAGCACGAACCATCAGTTTTATCCTGCGGCTAGCTAATAAACGCACTCATTCAAAGGTGCGATGGCAGAAACTACAGTGCTTTGGTCAGCGTATGTATCGGCGATCTTTTTAAGAATAGCGTTTGTGCGGTGGATGTTATTTGGGTCCAGGTGCCAGGTGCTGCTCTAAATTGAGTAAATATATCCTAACGGAGATCTGGCTAGGAGACTTACGGAGTGTCAGTCACTTGCCCGGAATTATCGAAACTAAAAGTCATCAGTTTACAAGTCAACCAAACGTGAATACCACTGACCCATTTTGGCTACCCGGTGCACCTAAAATTTCGATTGGATGTCAAAAATAAAGTGCGCTGGACTTTCAAACAGACTGACCATGCAAATCGATGAGAAGTTTGAGGTTATTATTCCTGGCCCATTGCACGGCTTTATCAAGATAAGGCAGTTGCCCTTGAACGTACGGCTCTCCACCGGACACATCCCAGGCCCAGAAGCCAATTGGGAGGCGGACGTGATTGAGACTTAAAACGTATTAGAAGGCCGGAATTGTGAATGCCGCCAAATGGTGAAGCTCACCCGGCCGCAGCAATGTCGGCGAAGTCCTTCTCTGTAATGAACGTGTCCCAGTGTTGTTGTAACTTGCTCAAGGCGGTCGCATGGTCCTGGTATTTACCGAAAGTGTACTCATCGATGACCCTGGCATCGTCTGTACTGTCAAAGAGAGAGGGTGTAATGAAAGACTAATATTGTTTGAGTAGATTATTCGGCGGCCAAAAAACTGAAACGATACCTCGAGAACGAGCCAACCACCAAGGTTGACGCCACGGACTTTCTGCTGGCCATAAGGAAAACCAAAGTTGATGGGCACAGCAAGAGTTACAGCTGGGGCGAGTGTAAGAAAGAGTCCAAGAAGCCTCTTTTGGCTGAGCAGCATAGTGAAGGAGAAAAAACGAATGTGGAGAAAGACCGTGATGATGGTGCCATTATAGCCGTTGCTATTTTATATGCCAGGGAGGAAGCCCGCTGCTGCGAAGCGATTATAGAGCATTCTAACACTCTGCATCGGCTAGTCGTATCGGAGAAGCGGAGTAGCACCTCAGTTTCTTGTCCAAGCGCTTCGCCACAAGGAGCCCGGATCAATGTGTGATGCCAGTTACCGTCTGTTATGGTGAGCTAGTGCTAGTGCAAGATTAATCAAGAAAGTCGTCGTTTCTCGAAGAATGATGGTCCACATCGAAGACGAAGAAGTGTAGAGTATTATCATTGCACGGCGGAGGATGACGAACAAAGATGAATATGACAACCTTAGGAATCAATTCTGGAGTCCCTTAACCTGGTTTAGACTGTCTGTTCGCTAGGAAATCACGCCTCATGAATAATACACACCAGTTCCCTGTCTCGTGGAAAAAGAAAAAAAAGTTTCGGGCGAGGACTTAGAGATGCGCCACTGTGGTCCACTGCGCGGTCAGAAATTCCGGTCTGCTTTAGGGGAGGTCAAGTCGCGCCACTTCAATATGATCCAAGTATTTCAACGATGCCTCTGACGAACTCGTACGTCGCCCAGTATGGCGGATTCTACAACAATATTCACAGCTACCTCCGCGTATTCCCTTGGTGGGGTTGTTGCTATTGGACTTGTTGCTTACTTTGCAGCCGAAAATATCCTTCCCAAAAATGCCAGCCGCACAGATCGTTTTACTTTCATATGGCTTGTAAGTACTACATTTTCAGAGTATTCAGTCAGGTTCTGAAAAACTAACAATTTGATAGGCCTTCGATGCTCTCATTCATTTCACGTTTGAAGGTTCTTTCTTATATCTGTCCACTTTTGGGCGCCAAGTTGGTAATTCAGAGGGAATGTTCGCGGAGATGTGTGAGTTTACTACTTTTTGAACATTATTTCGTATTCTTCATGTCGGTTTCGTCCAAAAGGGAAAGAATATGCCCGCGCAGACTATAGATGGGGACTTTCCGACCCTACTGTTGTTTCGTTGGAGCTCTTGACAGTCCTTGGCGCCGGCCCACTTTGCGTCTACATCTGCAAGCAACTCGCGAGCAATGACCCTGCTCGGCACTACTGGATCATTGTCCTTAGTACCGCTGAGTTATACGGAGGGTTCGTACTTTGTCATCAAATTTGCGACACAACTAACGGAATATTAGATGGATGACTTTCTGCCCCGAATGGCTCACTGGAAGCCCAAGCTTGAATACCTCCAATCCATTATATCTTTGGGTTTACCTCGTCGTAAGTCTCCATTTATGAGACCACGGTCCGTTCTCCTAACGATATCTATCCTGCTCATTTAGTTCATGAACGTCATGTAAGTGGTTGAGAGTGTGATGGGCTAGTTGCTGACGCCGTCTGGTAGCTGGGTCGTCATTCCCGTTTGGTTGATGTATGACTCTTACTCTCACATTGCTGGAGCTTTGCGTCAGCGGCAAGTCGCCTCCAAGGCGAAATCGGCTTAGCGGCTCTTGTCCAGCCAAACCCGACTTCGACAACGTAATAGCTTGTTAGCTGGTACAATCATCGAAATATACCTATCAATATCTCAGTGTCAGATATCTACTTACCATGACAATAATGAAATGTTCATGAATAGGATAGCGAACGAAATGATATTAAAACACAACGGAGAATGAACTAAAATATACAAGAAGTCAACGGAAAGTCCAAGCCAAAAGATCCCAACTCAGCAGCATTTTGCTATTCGAGTATTCCTCGTTAAAGGATTTGAAATTCAGGCGAGCGATTCCCCTAGATGAAGTCAGTATGTTGAGCCTGCAAATGTTGACCATAAGAAGCACTCACTGAATCACCAAACACTGTCCAGACCAACAAATCAACACACTGTCAAGTCGACGGGGAGAAAATGACTTACGAACGACGATGTAATTGTCCCCGCATGTAATATTGTCTGGCACCATCACTGTTTGTTGGCCCGAGCTAATCGAGAATCTACTTGCAAGAGGATGATCTACAGAGCAGCAAAATTTAAATCCTCTGGTGAAACTAGATTCTTAGGAGTGAAAAGGCGTACCGATATCGAGATTCTCGCTATCGTTCATAACACGTCCAAGGAGGATAAGCCCAGTAGTACTATTTCTTTGAGGAGGAATATCTTTCGTATCTATACATTGTCAATTAGTATTGGTATTGAGGGGCTAAAGAGATGGTGCAAATATGCCACATACCCCATCGCACAACTTGTTTCGTTCCCCTGGCCCATTGGACGGCAGCTTTGGGGTATGTGATAGGCGGGCGAATGACATCGACTTTGTCGTTGAAGATTTGATTCATTGGGTTGGCACTGACTTGAACGCAGAGAGCGATCATACCGATGAAGCCAGATAAAAGGAAACTGAAGTCGAAGAACATGATCGGATGGGAGTTATGGTTAGGGAATTGGTTCTTTAGAGTGTGGTAAATGTTTGGCTTTAGACTGGAGAGATTTTATACTTTGACTCACTCCACAAAATAGGATTGAAACCCCGCGACCAGTACTCCAGATAGCCTTGAGTAGTTTTGATCAAAAGGAAGAAGCGCTCAGGATGTGCACGAGGCCGTAGAACTGGTACTGGAAGATGCTTGTGCGGTTCAACTGTTTTGGCTAGACAGACAGGGGATGGTTCTGTCAAGAAAGGCTTCGAAGCCGGTCATACTTTGACGCCAGAAACGAGGACAATGGAGCAACGGAAGTGTGTCAAGTCAAACCAGGTGGTAGATTGCTTTTCAAAGTACAATGATTAAGGCGACGATTAAGGATTAATCACAGTAGGGACCACACAGAGGAGACGGTCGACTAAAGGAAGATTTTTGAGAAAGAACAGGTGGGCTGAAGATCATTCGTATCATCAAAACAAAAGAAAATACAAGCATGAATGGCTTAAGTCAGAGAGGCATCAAGCGATGATGCTGAATCTCTCGCTATGATTTCCAGAGTCACCAAAGACTAGCAAAGATTTAGAGTGAGCGAAAGTCCGTCTTCGACAAAGAAAAAGAAGCTTACGAACAACTATATAATCGTCACGAGCTTCGACTTTTGGGCACTTGAACTTGAGACTTCCATCTTTCAGATCGAAGTTGGAGGCCAGTTTGTGTTCTGTACAATTGTCCTCCGGCTCAGAATGACGCGGTGGTTGATATATTCCCAAGACTCACGGAGGTTTAGATGTTCATTACTACTATCGGGTTCAAGATAACCGAGCAGTAGCGTTCCTTTCGGATTTTCCAATTGGTTAGGCATGTCTCGGACATTCCTGTACCGGTGCGGAAGAAGCAAGACGATTGGCGTTTGGTCAGTGATATCGAAGCGCCAAATTAGAAATGAGCGCCCCGGGACTCACCAAGTCGCAACGACCATAGAGCTTGCCACCCATATCGTATTGTTTGATGGCAAGGTGATGGTAGGATTCCAAATCTCCTTAGGTGCATTGTCACGAACACTGAGACAGAGGGAGTCGGCCCGTTCGGCGGACAATTCGCTCGTAGGCTGAGCTGGTAAGCTGATTCCAGCAGCGGAGATGACTAGCAAGAAAACAAAAGCAAAAGATGAAGCGCAAAAAGTAGCCATGGAAGAGTCTAGGTTTTGTTCTGATATGTAAGTTGCACAGCAAACTGTATTTTCATCGACCTCCGAGCCTCCAAGTTTTTATATGTCATATCATATTGACACGGACTGATAGGCTGAGACGAAACAAGGCCTGTACACTGAAAGGAGACTCAGGCTCTGGCGTCCACATTTGATTTCCTTTCCACCGCCACGAAGATCAACGCCATCACGTGTATCCGGGCCCGGTGCCGAAACGGTAATTATGACAAGGTTTAGGTTCAGGTTCTTTGTGTCGCATTGTGCAGCAACGACCACGGCGGCGAGCAGCTCGTCTACTCAACATTGACGGAACATCTCGGCTCAGAAAAAGGAGAAATTCTGTCCTTGAAGCTCCACCGAATATACGCGACTAAGCCTTTGAACAACTCATCGCGCTTCAAGTTCTCCGTCGAACTTCAGGGTAGCGATATATATTTCGGTATCACTATTACCTTCGAGCCGATGTTCAGAGATGCAATTGTCGTGACACATTCTTGGAGTCTACTATTGAGTGTAATTCCTAGGTATGTATCTCTTTCGGGGACACTTGAGTTTGATCTAATGGGAGGATATTATTTTAGCGAACAATCTCGGGCCATCGCAATTGTTCCTGTCGCTGAGGGCCACCATTGAGGTGGTCTAGGACCGCGCGTCTCTAAATTCTCAGGCTCAACCATCTGAATACTCTACGTCAATCCGAGTTTGACGCGACTTTGGAGATTATCACCTCTTCGCGCTACATTGACTTACTCGCCCATGAATCACGAGCTTCCCCGGGCCAAAGAACAATGCAGGACAGATATCTCTGGGTCTTACTTTGTTTCTCCACTGCGTACTCTCTCCGAATCCCTTGAGGATCCTGAACAGCAATACATCTCCGCCTACGATATCATTGAAGCATACAATGTTCTTTTTTTAAGACTTCGGTCACAACAGGACGTTTTAACCACCAACCAATCGCTTTCCTTCATCCCAACCTTCAAGGAGTACTCTTTATGTCTTGAGAAGTGCATCTTTAGAGACATCCGACATTGTTTACCCAATCTTTACGACTTTCAGCCTCAGGAAGAAGTAGGCTCTGTTTCAATTTCCTACGACATCAACGCAATGCAACAAGAAGAAGAAAATGACGACCACTTTAGAAACCATACTTTATGCTGCAGTGCTCTGCGTTTAATCTCCAAACTATTTATGTATCGCTCGCTGTATTCTGTCTTTTCCAGTAAGCCGTTTCTGTCCTCAAAGCGAATCATCGAATATTGAACATTGTATTGTCTAGACCTTCAAATCACCGGGCTTTTGCGAGCTGTATTATCATTATGCACACTTAAGGCACTCACCACTCGATCTTCTTGGAGACGGTGGGAGCTCGCTCTTTGGTTTTTGAACGTACAACGCCTCCCTTCACAAATTCTACGCTCGGAAAGCAACTTCATTCTTGAGATAATGAAGTGGCCTATTAGCGGAAACATGCACACGTACACTGGCCAAAATCAAATATTGAAGGTGTGTCAATCTGGTTTTAGTGTGTTGGAGGCGCTATTAACTAGTAATTGAAGTTAGTGGCATCCCTTTTTGGGCGGTGTCCAGATTTAGTGGACCCTCTTCATGAACTCTTCTCATTGGTACTCGCCAATCTCAATCACGAAAACCTTTCTATTCGTATATGCGCTGCGTTTGCCATCAGTGGGTTTGTGGAAGCGAAATCCCGAACTCTTCTCTCTTCAAAGTTCCCACACAGGCAACTGATGATGGGAGTCGAACAATACCTTCAAACCCAATATCCCAGAAACAAAACCGCCATCGACCCGACGAACTTCATTCCCGCCATTGTCAAGTCAGCCGTACAAGCTGGGGAACAATGGAACGGCGAAGGCGAATCTTTCGCCATCTCATTAGTGTCGATGTTTGCTTTTATTCTGGACTACCACACTTTCTCCAACCCACGGCTGCTGAAGATTATCTTCCAAGTTCTTTCCGAAGCTGCTTGCACGAGGTGGAGGCGAGTAGGCGCACATGCAGAAATATGGAAAATTCTTCTTTGGTGTTTTTCCAGGATGCCGGTACAGCCCACTTCTGAATCTGCAGGAGACACCATAGCCAACCTGCTGGATAGAAGAGAACGGGCTTTTCGAGTGGTCAAACAAGACCTCAGTAATGGAATAGGCCTGGAGTTGATTCGGATCTTGCTATCGAAGGACTTGGTTGAAGAAGCGGTGGCGGGCAATGTGAACAAGGCAATCGAAGTCATCGGAGATATGACGAAAAGCGCCTCCCCTGAAACTCGGAGGGATATTGTTTCGGTGATGCAGAGGCTTACGAGCAGGATGGGCGCTCCTTCGCATGACGCAAATAACGACGTTGAAACGCCGGCCTCAAATCTTCCTTTCGCGAGAGAGCTAGTTAACGGCCGCCTTGTTGGCAATACTTGGAAAAGCCTGCTTGTTTCACAAACATTCACTAGGGTTGAAGACATCCGACCACTCTTTCAAGCAGAGATCGTCGCACATTGGGATCAATTGCTCGATGTTTGTTCCTATATTATTCAAGACTTCTTATCCAATAACGAAGATGAAGTTTCAGTGAGAGCAACGATTCTGATACTTTTCGTTAACTTACGATTTTTCTCAAGCCTGACGTTATTCAAATTTGGCAAGCCCTGCTCCTCGCCCCTTGCGATCTGTCAGAATCGCATCAACATATCACTGCATCCACGTCTGTTGCCTCTCGAGTGACTTTAGTGATGACTGGCCTCATCATGACCGCCGATGCTCCTGACGCTCAACTTCGTTATTTATCCGCCATCTCAAAACTGTGGAAGACCCTAAAGCATGTTTTCACAATGAAATGGCTTTCCTCGCCCGCTGAGAGAATTTTGGCTGCACTCTTGAAATGTCGGTTCGACCTGGGAGATGAGAAGGTGAAAGCGTCTTGGAGTCATATTTGTACGGAGTTGGTTGCCGTCGGCATACCGTCGCTTCTACATGTACTGTATACACGGACCCTCAGTCCGAGTCCTGAAGAGCGAGATGTTACCAGGCGTCTCTGGTCTGCCGTAGCCTCTGTGTCGACTAGAGAAGGCGATCGTGAAAGCGGAGATGACATTCGGAGAGACTGGACAAATCTTGTTCATTTGATGGTCATGCCCTTGAAGTACGCTTTCCCTTTTAAGTTCAAGCCAATACTCAGTTAAGCTTTTAATCCTCTGTAGTTCATGGACACTCGATAACCACGAGATGAAAATATGGGAGGCGTTGTTTGGCCGAGCCGTTGAGCTAGCTAAAGCAGCGGGACAGCCTGACTATGTCGTTGGTTTTCTCTTTCTGGACCTGGCCACCAATTCGCAGATGTTGTCGTGAGTCACAGATTTCGTTACACCTCGACGTCATGTTTACGCAGAGTGCAGGCTCCAAGAAATTCCTGGCCTGGTTTACACGCTTTTACCTTATTTCACCAACGTTCCATCGACCAAAGCTGTCATAAAAATGCTTTCAGTACTGGATGAACTACTTTTTGCGTCGTATTCACCAACAGCATTCGGCAACTCTGAGATTGAAAGGATGCTCCGATTTGTCGAATCATCCATTTCACAGTCGACGAAAGCCAACATTGTCGAAATATTATCTTCTGTGCGAGGCTCTCTATATAAGTGGACCGCCGATGAACAAAACATCGTCGTCGGAGACGATTTTGGTATTCTGGTGAGTTAGGTGTCATTGACTCTTCGACGAGATTTTATTTGACAATCCATCTAGATCGAGGATCTGTATGTCGGGGCTGTACAAAAGCTTTCCCTAGTGGAGCCCACCTTACTACACTTAGAGCTTCTCGCCAACTACCTGCAGTCCGCGTTTGTTCGCCCATACCCGAAAGCCATTCTTGCTTTCCAGGAGTTTTGGAGGTCTACTTACCACCAATGTGGCACAATCTCAAAAACCAGTTATCCACTTTGCATTAAAGCCTGTCTGAAGGCTTTGAGCGATGTTTTAGATGACAGCCTCGCGGACGATGTCTCGCTTGCGTCAGGATCCCAGAGCCTGGTATGTGAAGTTTGAATGCGCGTACGGTTTTTCTCTTACTAAAATGCGCAGGAGAGCCATCTGGTTCCTGATTCGCAGCTTTCGTCCTCCCCATATCGTGGACCATACTCGGATGCCTTCGAGATCTCAATGTTCGCTGAACTACGCAGCGATCCTCGTATACCTACACCCAACCTTGCTGATGATAGTGATGGGATTGATAATACTCCAACCCAGAGGCGAACAGAGATTGGTGGAACACGGGGAGCTTTTAGCAAAACCAACTCAAACAGTGAACGGGATTTTGATTTTGAGCATACTCATCTGTCAAATCATGAATGGTCAACTCTCAAACGACCTTTCGAGGATGGTGAGATAATTTCATTCGCTGTGTTTTAATCTTGTTGACAACCTGAGTATAGGTACCCCTAGAACTCCAAAAAGAAGGCGGACTGCGCCTGATACCGTTCTCCGGCTGAGAAATGGCAGCGACAAGTCCGCTCGTGGAGATGATATCAATCGCTCCAATGCTCAACCAACCCTTTCTGAACCAGTAACCCGTGCACCATCACTCTTTGGGTCACCACAGCCCCGCTCGTCAAGTCAACCTTCTGTCAGGAGGAACGCAAAACGTCAGCGAGCGGAAACTCCCACATCAGTAGGCAACGATATCAAGAGGCAGCGGGGAGGTGACGAGGCCGCACGCTACAACAAGAGGTTGTCTTCTGACGACTACGATAATTGGGAGCGAGGCGTTCTGAGTGGAGAGGCTGATCACGACGACCAACTTGAACCCGAACAAGATCTCCAGATGAATGATAATTCCGCGATTCTCCTGAGCCCTTCCCTTGGTGACTATCCATTTCGCTCCAGGCGACGAGAACGATCTCAGACAGCACCCGAACCATCAACGTTACCCGAATTCGAATCGGTATCTATTCCTCAACCTAACAGGCCCTTGCGTCGCAACAAAAGCTCTCCTCTTCAACGAGGATCATCCGAGCCAGTCGAAATACTTGAAGATGTGTTGGCTATATGGTGTGGTGCGGGTACATCGCAAATTGGTATCGAAGATCTCATGAGAGCCCGGAAGATCAGCAACCAGATCACCGAGAGGGTGGATGAGGAAGTGGTAATGAGGATCAATGCTCAGATGCAATGAAAGAAACATAGTCAAAGGTATCCAACCGGCTCATAAACTTTTTAGTATTCCTGTAAGTACGGTGAGTCGATACAGTATTTATTTCCATCGTAGTCGCATGAATTTAGAATGTACTTAAATTAGAAATGCTTTGCAGACGCAGGCACAGAATCAAACCACGAATGACCTCCACGTCAATATATTCCGCAGTCAAATCGTCAGATCCAGGCTCAGTCTTTGAGCACTGACAGTCTAAAAAGTCCGCGCCAAAAATAGCTTGTTTGTCATGGACTTGCAAACCATCGAGTTCCCTTTTGCTAAAGCACACCATCATGGCTTCGTATGAAGTTGCCCCAGAAGCCTATTACAAAATCTACTTTCATGCTGCGAAACACCCTCACAAGCCTGTGAATGGAGTCCTTCTTGGAACACAAAATCCTCCAAGAAGTGGTGTTGTCAAGATCGTTGACTCTGTACCTTTACTTCATCACTGGACGAGTCTGAGCCCCATGATGGAGATTGGACTTGATTTGGTGAGCATCGACTCTATTTCTCTCTGTGTGGTTTTTGAGCTGATCATTTTCTGTTTTTGTTCAAGGCTATTCAACATGCGGAGAACGAAAGACTACAGGTTGTTGGCTACTATCAAGCCTGTGAGCGATTGGATGAAGTTGTCCTTGCGCCTGTTGGGGAGAGAGTCGCTAGTAAGGTTCAAGAGAAGTTTGAGGATGCAATTGCGTTTGTGGTACGTTATGAGTCTTGGTTCCTGAGTTAGCTTTTCCTTTAACGTCGTTACGATGTCTAGGTCGACGGTCAGAAGCTTGGTTCCTCAGAAAGTGCATTAGTGGCAAGTCCTACCATTGTCTGGACCTTCAGTCCTACGATCTGATGACTTTAATACAGCCGTACCTCCCGTTACCTTCGACGAATGACTGGCGGCCTGCCTCGGATGCACAGCAGCCTTTCACTCCAAGCTCGCGATTCCAGCTTCAATCGTCGGGCTCTCCTGCTGAAGCAGCCAGGTTAGTGAACGAGGTGAATCAGCAGTTTGCGTTTGGAGACTTCGACGATCATCTGGAGGATGTTACCATCGGTATGCCGCTCTTCAATGCTTGATACACATCCTGATGTTCACTTCTGCGACTTAGATTGGCTGAGGAATAGAGCTTGTTTACCGTGAATGGGACATACGTATGTGTTGCTTCGCTCATACCAAAAGCGAAAGTTGACTAACATTGTGACAGCTTTGTTATAATGTTATCCCATATAACATGACTAGTGGCATCGTACAAGAGATTTAACCAAATGAAGTTATTGAACTTGTAGAGATTGGTTTGCTCGTTTCGGTTTGCTGAACACCATTCCAGCACGATCTCGCGCAGATATGACACACCAACTCGATTTAGAGATTATAATTTGACAACTTTCCACTGAAGATTACTCGCCATTGTAGGCATCGTTGATTTAGCATTGGGATTGGCCTTGCTGGGTAACTTCTACAGTTCGACTTGATGAGTTGTTAAGAAATTATTTTGATTGCTGAACAGCAGGGTGTATGTACTTTAAATCGGGCAGCTGTCACGTATCCAGAAGCTGTAAGACAAATGCTAGTCTAGATTGAATGGATGTTATTCTTCTTCGCTACATAGAAACCCTATTCACCTTTGCGACAGACCAACTAAGCAAGCCAGAACAAGCAACGCGTAAACAAACGCGTTTAATGCTTCACAAACTGTGACCTGACGCGCCTTGTCACAGGCGTTGGTGACATCTCGTCGCTGTCACGACTCTCGCCTTCCTCGTTCTCCCCGTCGCTCTCACCCCCTGACCATCATCGACAGAGACAGCGCCCTCGACGATAATGTCGCTCTTGACTCCTCCCAGTACGTCTCACAGAAGTGATAAGGATAAGGAGAACAAGTTTTCCGTCGCTGGACCCTCGACGCGCTCCGTAGTTTGGGCAGCAGAGTTCTCATTCCATGACCTATCTTCACCGCCAAAGGTTGAAAGCGTGCCTTCGAGACAGCGACCTCACGCGTCACGCTCCATTCTGAAGACGCCAAGCCAGGGCTCTTTTCTCGATGTGCCAGCTGTTAGCAAGCCGCGTGAGCTCACTCCAGAGCCGAAGGAAATTCTCCGCGACCTCACCTACCTCGCGCGCCCAATATCTCAGATAACATCACAAGACGATCCTAATAGCCTTGAAGCTCTCCGGCAGCTCATCGAGGGCTATAACGTCCTTGCTGTCCGCATGAGAGACGCGGTCACTGAATCCGCTGAAGCAGACTCAACATGGCCGCTGTTTCAACCTCTTCGCCAAAACAAAGCTGCTTTTGTGGATGCTGTCGTACGAGATCTAGGACGTGCACTGGTCGACCCACTTTCACTATCTCCGTCAACCGAAGAAGAGTTACCACCAAAATTGTCACTCCCATCCCCTCAGAAAACTCCGGTGAAGAAGAAGAAGGGTGGAATGACCGCAGAGCAAGTCAAATTTGCGAGAGATCTCTGCACGACATGCCACTCAGTCATCAAAACGCTCTCGGTCATTCTTTCACTTCCGGCTCTTCATGGCCTGTTTGAGGGTAAGTATTTCTATCACACGCTCAAGCAGCCAATGGGTTAACCTACTTTGAAGACGCCCAGCTTCGTCGGATCTTGACCGCCATTTTGGCTATCCCCCTTTCCGACTCTCTCCCAACTCCAAATGCCAGGAAGAGTTGCGCCTTGGCCATCTGGCTGATTCAGATTCAACGCCTCCCTGCAACTATTCTCCGACCAGCCGCTGATCGAATAGCTTACGCGATTAGGCGTGGTATTGATGGTGAATTGGGAAAAGAAGGCAAGAAAGGGTCTGCTCATGATGGCTTGAAGGTGCATATAGTTGTTTTCATTATGAATTACCATCTAACATACACATATTAGGCCGTTTCAGACCTATGCAAACATCTTCCAGAAGTGTTCGTTCCCGCCTTCGCCCAACTTCTCCCTTCCATCTGCTCCAATCTATTGGCTCCGACTTTGGTTCTACGTACTCAAGCTTGTCATGCGCTTGGTGGTTTCGCTGTTAACCTCTCATCTCTACCTCCCTCCATCATCCACACTCAAGTGGCCAGCGCCGTTGCATCATATCTCACCGCTCCTCCTACACCCATTAAAATCAATTCACCTACGAAGCCAGCCGAATGTGCTATTATCCGAACACTTCGGGCAACGATGAACCAGCAAGAACCTGTTAATGCAGCGCAAGGTCCTGTATGGGGACTCAGCGTACTCGCTAACTTCATTGTATTGCTCAATTCACGCCTTCAAACCGACAGCAAGGTCAGCAAAGTTGTTTCTACACTGGTTGGCCTGGGTGTCAAACATAAGAAGAGTTCCGTCCGCGGTTTAACTGCTTTGGCCTGGAGATGCCTTATTTGGGCCTATGTTCAACCCCCTTTGCCTGTTTCAAGTGACGAGGAGTCGGAGATTGACGATGAAGTTCGTCAAAAGCCAAGTCAAACACATCACACCCTCTTCAAGATCATGATGTCAGTCCTTGATATGCAAACTGGCATTTCAGCGATCGGGGCAATCCTCGGGGACGAAGAGTCGCTTGTCAGTGAGGAGCCTCTTCGAAAGGCGCTCTCAATACTGGAGGTTATGGCTTCTCGTTCTGGTCGCGTTTCTTTTGATGCCAGCCAAACCATGATGCAACTCGTCAGTGCTGTGAACGGTGACGCTGATGAACCCGAAGCTTGGGATCATCATCAACTCATCCCAAAGCCTCTGCTGATGGGTACAGGGACTCTGTTCACTTGCGATTTCAAGAACCTGTTGCAAGCTGTTCGGCCTATTTACGAAGAAATGCCGAGCCTTGTTGACATTCGACCACTGACGAGAGAAGAGTTGACAAAAGATTGGGTTATCGATGGGTTAATGACAGCTTGGAGATCGGCGCTTGGATTCCTGGAACTTGGCGATACAACTGAGATGCCTGTAAGTATTCATAGATTCTTAAATTTGTGTGTTTGCTCACTCTTCCTGATCAGCTGCAGCTGGGTGCAACTTGGTCCGGCTTATTGAAAGCCAATGTATCGTATTATCAAGGTATGCAACTCTAGACTGGTATGTCATAAACTAACCTTATCTACTCTAGACGACCAAGACGATGCGTCGACCATTAAATTTGCCACTACCGCTGTCAAGTACCTGGTGGAGATTCTTCAAGACAGCAAGCTCAACCTTGTTCCAAGCCAAGATGCAACTGGTGCTGCGGGTCCAGCCAACGAACACAAACTAATTCCCGACTCTGATGACACTGTGATTGACCACGACATGAGTGGCTCTAAATGCTCAAACGACGAACTTCGTCTCCGCATGGTTCAGTACATGTGGACGGAAATGAAAATCACTTTCCCAGCGTCAACTCTTCCTGAAGCTGCCGAAATCGTTCTCGCCTGTTTGATGCGCAACTCGACGACCTTGATGACCAATGTAGTCTTTGAATTGGAGAGTGATGAAAGCGAGACTGTCATGAGGAGATGGGTGTCGCTCTGCATAGATGTCATCGCGGTTTGCGAGGCAGATGTTCTTCGCACTTTCTGGGCCTGCGAGGAAGGGACTCTAGCCAAAACCGAGAGTGGTGGATGGACCTCCGATTGGAGCAGCACCTTTAAAAACGCCGTCTGGAGGATGTGTGCAGATAAATGGAAGTCTGAAGAACTGAGTTGGGGTGGCGGTGTCCTTTTACTCGGCATCCCTTTCATTGAAAAACATGCAGGTATCATGTCAACAAGCGACGACTACAACCTTTGGGAAGATCTGTTAACCTACACATCTGCAAAAGCTCTGGATCATGGTATCGATTCGGTGACCGTTCTGGACAACATTGCCTCCCTTGTTTCGTCGTTCCAGACCGGTACCTTGCTACCCACGTCAGTGCGTCTGGCAGACCTGCTCCTCTCGCATTTGGACATGGACGAGATGCGGAACCTTCCTCAAGACCTTTTCGAGCACGTTGCCGAGGTTATGCGAATTCATTATCCACCTCCTCTGGCAAACGAAAAGCCTCCAATGAGGTGGCTTGCTAGGTCATTGACATCGGTCATCGAACACTGTCCGAACGACTTCTGCTCCAAGGTATTGGAGATTTTCCAGGACTCTGTGTGTCATTGGCTGGCTGATAAAGAAGCGGCATGGACCGAAGAAGAGATGGCATATGATGTTAGTTTCTCTTCACCTCCCAACTTATGAGTCTAATGACACCTTTTATTTAGCTCATTCCTCTGTACCAGCATGTCATTTTAAGAATTCAACAATCTCCTGCGTCCGTCAAGACGGTCGAAACTTTCGCTCCTTATATGGGATCGATCTTCCAGTATCGAACACTTACTGCTGCTGTTACTGCGCTAAGTGATGCATGGCCATTAGTCTCTGCGCAGCTTTCAGTGCCTGCAGCAGGCTGGCCAGAACCTCTTCGACAAGCTCTCAAGTCCGTCTACCCTTCGGATCAGACCCAACTTACTCCGAAGTCGCCTTCTCTAGATTCTGCTTTCGAAGCTCTCCCCGCAACTCCTTCTACTTCCATCTCTACACCTGCAGCTCTAGACAAAGAAGGCGATGTTACTTGTATCTTATCTCCACAACGGCCCCAGAAGGTTTTCGGAAAATTCCCACTCGTACCTTCTTCCCCTATTTCGCCTACAGTCAGTCGTCGTCTTCAGACATCAAACAGAACACCTCTATCGGCTATTCAAGTTCCTGAGACTCCTTCCAAACGAAGGCGGCTCGACAGCAACAATGGAGTACCAGACAAAGAGAACGTCAGCCTCAAGACTGGTCCTCTCGTGTCTGTGGCTGAGCGTATTGCAGAGATGCTGAAGCCTGGCGGTAGTCTAAAAAAGCGAAAGTTTGATTCTTTGGACGATAGCGATCCCTCCATCTCATCGACTCCAGTACCTGTCAAGAGGTTGAGATCCCGGATGAAGCCCAAAATCAGTAGACCCTCAGCTGGACCCACAACAATGAATTCTCCCGCCTCCACTAGTTCCTGCAGTGGGAGCGAAGATGAAAGACGCCTAGTAGAAAAAGCTCTCCAACACGTACCAGTTCCATTCCCTTCACTTGGCGGCACGAATGATATTCCTCAATTTCCTCTCCATGGTTTACGCCGCGCAGGGCAATCTCCCAAGGCTGCAGGTATACCTCTACGCAAACCGGCTGTCACCCTCAATGATACCTTCAGGAAGATTGATCTCGCGAAAGTTCGAAAAACGATCAAACGTTCGGTCAGCATTCCCAATACGATGCTCGGCGTCATTTCATCTACTGGAAAGAGGAAGCGAGTGTATAGCGACCTTGAGGACGATTCTGATTTGTACGACTTGACGAAGTTGGACCCAATCCCTGCACTCCACATCGCTCCTTTATTCACTTCTAAGCGCTCAGTCTCGATGCCAGTCAAACGCCATGCTCAATGGCCCAACTCTGATGATACTGTCATTTCAGCCTCGTCGGACGATTCTGCACATGTCGGTCAGGTCACCCCTTATCACATTATATCACCGGAGATTCCGAAAGGCAAATTTGATTTGGCCGCTTCGCTGAAACCCATCCGCCTTGACGCCAACAAAGACAGCCTTTTTGGATCGGATGACACCGTTTCTGGCAGCGATGACTCCAGCGAGAGCGACGAGTCCCCCACCAAAGAAGTCGTGAACCGGCATTTCGGTCGCTCAAATTCTCAGTCATGGGTTGCCAGAACCTTACTGAGTCGATGATTTACATCAACGTTCATATCGTAGATAATTCCCTCTCTTTCGTTATGTCTGCTTGCAAATAGTTCTGTATCTTTATAGTTAGTTTATTCATTGTACCATATTTTGCAGTCGATGTGCTTTCCGATCATCAATACCATTTGTCATTCTGTTGCCGTTGATCAAAAGTTGTTTGCGATGTTCACCTTTCTCGGTGACGGTTTGCGTCATAACATACTTTTGCGCAATAGATCGAACGTGGATTCACCGGCCGACGAGAAGGGCGGTCTAATGAAACGGTGTTCTCCTCCAAATACCTTTGCAGCAATCTCATAATTACTCCCTTTGCCTTCTTAAGATCTAGTAAAGTCCATGAAGAAGTGGTTATGCTAGAAGGTAAGAATAGATTGCCCGTTTTGGGAACTCGGCCGCCTTCGATAGATGTTGATCGCAGTCCCAAAGCGGGCAACGATCGAGCGAAGTACGGAAGAATACTGTTTGCCACGCCAGGACTAACAGGTATCTTGGTCAACCACCTATATATAATGCCGTGAACGCGGTGAGTTGTAGCCTTCGTTCCTAATATCTCTTCAAGTGATATGTCCTTACCGAACGTCGCCCCTCACCCTTCCTCTTTGGCCGCACTTGCGGACAGAGCCTGGAGTGCTTGCGCTGAAACTACTTTTAATGCAGGCTGGACTCCACTAACCCGTCTCTCAGAGATGGCTGCCGTATCGTACGTTGTCACTCCTCCTTTGAATGTCGTTTTATTCTAACATATGAAACCAGCGTTCTTCGAAAAATTCAAGTCGGATATTTGACAGTTCAGACAAAGTCTCAGCTTTATCAATTTCCTGAAGAAAATCCCCTCAACACTAGACCCAATCTGACGGGACACCTAAACGTGAAGAACGACGCCTTTTGGGTTCGGCTGTGCTTGATGAGTGACCTGGGTTTCTCCGAAGCTTTCATGTATGGAGATGTAGAATGTAACGACCTTATGACTGTTTTCGAGGTGCGTATAACTAGGACTATCTGTGTTTTTGCTCTAAGACCTTGTGGCTAGATTTTTATGGAGAACCAACAATATATCTCACAATCTAGCTCCAAACTTTCTTCGCTGTTTAGTTTGCTTCAGAAAACCACAGCCTACCGTTTTGCAAATTCGATCGGGAATTCTAGAGCTAATATCTCCGCCCACTATGACATTTCAAATGACATGTTTGCTGGTTCGATTTTTCCTCATTCAACGAAATAATATCCTTGACTGACTCGAATGCAGGTTTCCTGTCAGACGACATGACTTATTCTTGTGCGATCTTCCCTGAACTTGACGGCGACCTCAAGAGCAGTTATTCTTCCGAGGATCAGGACGCTCAGCGACGGGCTAAATTGCTGGTTGAACTTCCACCCTCTCCTCCCTCGTCAGAGCCAAACGAAGATATTCTCCCTCTCCTTGAAGTCCCCACCGCAATTTCGGATCCTCCGACAACATTTGACGCAACAATACCCAACAGTGACCCTCTCTACCTTGCTCAAATACGTAAACTTCAGCATATCATCGATAAACTTCATGTCCCCGGCCCAAAGCAATCGGGTGAACCCGTTTGTATTCTCGAGATCGGAAGTGGATGGGGAGCTCTGGCCATTCGCCTCGCTGAACAATACCCTCATGTCGAAATTGATACACTTACCTTATCGAGTGCACAACAGGAGCTCGCGGAGGAGCGCATAGCTGCTCAAGGCTCGGATATCTCAGGTCGAATTCGTGTTCATCTTATGGATTATAGGAATATGCCAAAAGAGTGGGCAGGTCGATTTTCGCGGTTTGTTAGCGTAGAGATGATCGAGGCTGTGGGTATTGAGTTCATGGAAACATATTGGAGTATGGTGGATTGGGCAATGGAAGACCGAAACTCAGTGGGAGTTGTACAAGTTATTACGATTCCCGAGTCCAGTGAGTTTTATTATTCGAAAAGCAAGGTGGCGCTAACTGATGACCACTCATAGGATTTGAGAAGTATAAGAACGATATTGACTTTATTCGGAAATGGGTGTGTGTTTACTGAAATCCATATTTTTTTCCTTGTCGACTAACTGCATTAAACAGAGTACGTATGACTTACAGACGATGCAGTGCTTATGCTGATCTTCTGCAAGTATTCCCTGGAGGCGTTTTGCCAACACTTACCTATTTGATCTCAACATTGAACACCGCTTCCAAGGGTCAACTTGTTGTTGATTCAGTTTCAAACATTGGCCCACACTATGCTCGTACACTTCGCGAGTGGAGACGTCGGTTTGAAGCAAAGTTTGAGGCTGTGGTTTGGCCAGCCCTACAAAAAGAGTATATCAGCCGGACAAATGGAGAAAGCGGGGATTTGAGTCGAGCAGACGCTGAGGTCTTCAGAAGAAAATGGATTTGTAAGTAATATTATATGTATCAACTTGAGTCTTTTGCTATTGTTCTAATGTCAACTAGATTATTACTGCTACTGCGAAATCGGTTTTACAACCCGTACACTTGGAGGTCAGTACAGGATCGAATATCCAATCATTTTGCTTTCACTGAGGCCTGCTGTGTATAGATCATATCATTACCTTCGCACGTGAAGGAGCCCAGGAGTATGGTTGCGAAACGTTTAGTTAACGTAGTAGATCTATGAATATGGGGCTCATTAAGCGCCTATGACTTTAAATGATCCGATCAAATGCTATATGCCGACACACAGCACAGTGCCAAGCCTACCAAGAACGAAATCGATGAAACTAGATAGCATTGTGGCTACGAATAAGAATTGTGATACATGAGAAGCCTACAGAAAGGTAGGTCTGTGATGACTAGATGGTGATAAGATCAGGAGGCCGTGAGAGTTCCATGCTATGTACTTGAAAAGCAAAGTTAGGTGGATAGAAGAATCCAAGACGAGGAGATTTGCAAAGGGGTGAGCGACTAGCGCAAATGAGTAGCGGGAAGGGGGTAAAGGAGCCATGAGATACGTGAGATGTGATAAATCAAGGGTTCATGCAATTCCGTAAGAACATTAGTCCAAAGAATTAAGAGCAATCAGTTTTGAAATCTGAGAGCGCCATGTCCATCTTTTATGATGGAAGGAAAGTTCATTCTGATTAAAGAATGAACGCTAGGAGAGTAGCCGCACCAATCGTGGTTGCCATCGAGCTGAGATAGCTCCCCTTAAGAAGACTGGACGCTCCATTGGTGGTTGGGGCAGAATTCGAAGCATCAAGAGTCCCAGAACTGCTGCTACTGCTCGCGCTGGACCCGGAAGATGCTCTGGAGGCGCTTGAAACTGCTGAACCGGAAGTAGGTGCTAGCGCAGCAGGGCTCACGGTAGCTGTGTCGGAAGACGACGCTGCAGCGACTGGTGTGGTTGCGGCGGTTGACGTGGATGTTGGGTTATTTCCTGATGAGGCAGGGTCCGATGGTGGTTTGGGGTCACTGCTGATCTTCATGATTGTGAAGGACGGGCTTGTATTACCAGAATCACCGTACACTGAATCGAAAGTTAGCTCGGGAATAAAAGTAAAATCAATGTACTCACACACAATCAAATAGTCGTCCTTTGGAGGCACATTAGGTACGGTAACTTGGACTTTACCGTCTCGAAGCTTGAAGCCGGAAGCAAGTGGGTTGTCTAAAAATAGTTTATGGTTAATACGAGTTGAATAGACCATACGCCAAAAATGTAGCAGTCATTCGCTGGCACCTTAGCTGGGACTAACGAGTAAGAACATGCCAACGAAGACGAAGACGAAGTGGGCGGGGATAGAGGATGTCACTCACTGATGTCGAGATTCAAGCTATTGTTCTCGTTGTATCCCAAGTAAATCTTGCCAATGGGGTTGGTAATTTGGCTGTCATTGGCTGGTATCTTGGAAGTATCCCTATTGTCTCGTCAGTTGAATGGCCATGGTCTAAAAGATACAACACATACCAAACCACAGTCTCTACCTCACCAATGTGCCAAACGGTGGTGGCGTCCGGGTACGTGATTTTCGGTGCGATGACGTCTCGGGGAGTCAAAAGGGTGGGGGTTGCCAATACCAATTGGGACAAAAAGGCGAGCCCGCTGGTTGCAGCGATGAAGGTCTTCAGAGCGTTGGTGACGAACATGATGGTTACGAAGATGAACCCTTTAGGAAACGGAGATACGAGGCGGCAAAGACGATACCCTTGTTGAATACTTGCCCTGGGCGACAAAAATAAGCAAACTGGGGGCGCGCGACGTGGACCTGATGTCGGTTGGAGGACAGTCAACGAAGGTGAAGAAAGATGGGCACTGGAGTTTATGTATGTTCGTTGAACGGTAACGTTATCGTTCATGTGATCACCTGTCAACTGCCAAGGGCATTTAAGCCGAATTTGATCTTTTACCATGCTTCTCAAGGGTCATTATTATAGGTTTGGGCGCTGGGGGTCCGCGCTCTGTAACGTTCTCAGTACTCGTCTTATTTGTCTATTCGTTGAAGGAATTTCCCCTTTGACATCCACTCACGGATTTGCGCAATATCCAAGAGAGTGTGGCAAAAAAAAGTCATACGTTCGCCTATTCAATATCTGATCGTTCTTCCACCATATTGATTGATTTCATTATTGAGTAACAGGAGTGACGTAGACCAGCTAAAGATACCAGTCTCTGCAGTGCAGAATTGGCAGTTCATAGTCACCGATGTTGGGAGTCCGAGCCCTCAAGCGATAATACTGAAAACATCACCACTGTTACCCGAGTCGCCATACACTAGATGTCGACCATTAGCTTTTTACCCGACTCCGGAGACGAAGAAGATCGAACGCACGGAGGATTTGATAGTCGTCACCAGGAGCGACTGTCTGTGGAACCTTAACCCGAGCTTGACCAGCAAGCACGTCAAGGTTCTCGGCGAGAGGATGTTCTATAATCAAAAGTCCGTAAGTCAATCACTTCATGCCTGAGAACGATCTGACACCCACTGAAATCCAGAATCCCATTCTTCACTAAAATAATCTTTGCCTTGGGGTTAGTGATCTGCTTGGGTGGGTTGGAAGCATCCCTGAAAAGCGAGGGTAGTGTTAGCAAAAGGCCTCGGGGATGAAAGATACGAGCAAACGGCCATATCAGAAGAAGGGTCACTGTGATTTTTCTATCTCACTACACCTTCAATCCATTGATACGAACCAAGCACGTTCAACTTACCATGTCACAGTCTGATTCGATCCAACTTTCCAAATTGACGTGCTGTTAGGCGAGAGCACGGGCGGTGCGTACACATCGCGCGCAGTGAGGTCCACAGGCGCAGCATTTACGAGAATACCACAGAAAGCGAGAATAGAAAATATGAGAGCGAATACGGCAGATTTCATGACAGCTAGATATTTAGATCGTTACAAACGATTTCGTGAAGAGTAAAAGATTTGGTTCAGAGAGGTTTTGGGGTTGAAAAAAAAGGTGACCGTAGGCGGTGAAGGACCAGGCGGCCACCTAGGCCTTTATATACCTCCACAGCGCGGATATTCCTGTGAAACATGTGGTGCTCGATGAGACTCGATCAAGGAAGAGAATTACTCCGTTTGGACATTTTTTATTTAAAATGACTATTTCTCGGCAATTTGTTCAAGCTCGACCATCCAACAATTAGTTTGCGAAAGGCTACAGCTTGCAGGTAGGATCATGGCTGAATTAAGACTCCACAAGTTATGATGATTTTTTTCAGCCCTTATGAGTCTGGCGGGCGTCGTTCTCCGGTTTGGCAAACCAGCAAATTCAACTTTTGGCAGGCTTATCAGCCGTCCCATATCCCCGAAGATCATCTTCATTGGGGATGTTTCCCAGAGTCAGAAGAGCATGCATCGCCGCTGGTCTTCTTTGGGGTGACTGCAGCTGAAAGATGCCCGATTGAAAAGAGTCAAAGCTACTCACGCACTGAGATGCGTATACCAGAAAGCTCATATTTAGATTGTCGGAAACGTACACTCCGAGATTATTACCAGTGGTCTCGTAAAGACACTTGCGCGCTCATGAAGCCCGACTCTTCCGTGATGAAACAAATCTGCGTCAGTCTTAGGCATCCTCACCCTCTTGAACCACAAGACAGGAACAGAATGCAGACAAGGAAATGATGCATCTATCACTTGAGTTTTCCCGCCTCACCCCCAGTTTGTACCTCCAGAGATTATTTCTCCAGGATGAGGCCCCTTTCACCCGCCTTTTGGGTCGTCTGCTCCAAGAACCAAATCTCGAAGTAGTCAGTAAAATTGTAGCAGTCATATTTTCAACGTACGATAAAATACTTGACAATCAGAGGCCAGTGTTATGTATGAAGACCTATCGTGGGAAATAAGGCGGGTCTAGACCGTTGAGCTTTGAAACGCGAACAACTGTTTACCTGCAAGTTCGTGTCATCCTTATTTCAAGAATAGTTGAAATTTGCTTCTCACCAAAGATGTCGAATCCAAAGGCGCAAAAAGCCAAGGATGAGGTGAGTATTGAATACTGTCAGCTCTTATGCCACTGATTTCTTCTCTTCGACCTTCAGGGCAATGTAGCTTTCAAGGCTGGAGACTATCCGACCGCCATTGGACACTACACAAGCGCAATAATTGCAGATAGGACGGAGCCTACGTATTATCTTAATCGAGCTGCTGCTTACCTCAAGCTAGGCAAGTACGTTTCACGATTTGGCAGGAAACTTTCCCCATATTAATGCGCTTCGTATTGTGCCCAGAGCGGAAGATGCGGAAAGAGACTGCACGTCTAGTCTTGATCTAAGCAAGAGTAACATCAAGGCGCTTTTTAGAAGAGCTCAAGCGAGGATTGCTCTTGGAAAACATTTGGAAGCACGAAAAGGTAAGAGTTACATTTGCAACGTCGCCATAATCTCAAACAATTACTTCTTAGATTTGAGCGACGCGCTTCTTCTAGAACCATCAAATGGTTCAGCGCAAGCGGAGATGATAAAAGTCACTTCTTTACTTCAACGCGAACAAGCAAAAGTATGTTGGATGGAACCTTTTGCAACACAATATGCTTAGGTGTATGAAAATATCTTTCTTTTGAGCAGAAAACAAAAGCGTCATCTTCATTGTCTGTACCTCAAATTGCCTCAGGATCCCCCCTCTCGATAAAACGACGACGCGTTCCTATCAAGATTGTCGACCCATCAGGGAATGTGGTTGATCAGTCTTGTCAAGGATCACCTCCTTTAAGTTCTGACATTAATCCATCATACGACACCACAACAACGCCTTCAAGACCTCCTGATGTTCTTCAAACAGCATCTACCCAGTCTCTGGGGGTCTTGAACCAACCGATGGAAAGCGCAGAAATTGATGGGCGGCATCAAGAAAAATCCCATCCTAAAGGCGTTCACACTGATCATCAGCAAAAGCAGGACTTTACTCAAGCCAAAGCGACTCGAGAGACCACCAAACATACCCATGTCAACGGCGGCATTTTTCGTGTGCCGGCAGCAGATAGTAACGTTTTAGAGGAGGCGGACCGATCTGCAGGATTTACGACGAGGCTTCCAGGCAGCTCGCCGCTTTCCGATAGGAACGCAGCGCCTATCAAGTCGGAAAGTACTCGCTACGCGACCCCTGCGACTCTTTTTGACTTCCAGAAAACCTGGGACACAATTTCTTCGCCTAATCACAGATGGATCTTCCTGAATGTTAGTCACTGCTTTGTGAATCTAGTGACAAGCAATAGCTAACGCCAATTTATTCTCCTTGATAGACGGTCCCCCCAGGCGATTTACCGACCCTGTGTCAAACGTCCTTGGAACCTTCCTTACTTGCGTCAATCCTGAGTACATTCTTGGAGAATCTTCGAGCACGGCCGGAGGGCGTCAACATGAAAGAGCGCATGCTTGAGTATCTGGAAAGCTTTGGTAAGGTACAAAGATTCAGTACGATTGTCCTTTTCTTGAGCGCGAAGGAGAAAGAGGTGGCCCGCGAAGTCTGGGAACAGTTAGGAAGTTCAATGGATAGACCATGGGGCCTCACAATATAGTTTTCATCCAACCCACCGATGTATCCAGTTTCTCCTCGGTAGTCTGGGACCGATACGGCGGAAATGTGGGTACCACCGGGAAAAAATCCTGATACAGTATCTCAATTGTGCTCAGTACGAGCTCGTCAGATTACAACCAAATGTCACATCTTAATTCTCGGCACAGACACGATCAGTCTTCATCTCCTCTCTACAACCCTATGTTACTTATCAAACGTACATAAAGTTGATGCGAGTTATCATAAGTAGGTAAGAATCACGGCGTCCAAGGTCCGCATATCAAGACACACGAGGGCTGGACAGGTTTCTTCTGACTTGATGTCTCAAAAGACCTCATTCGAAAAGCCCCTAATTGGGAGTTAACCCGTGACCTCTAAGCCTCACGGACTGTGAGCTGGGCAGTGCTAACTTGGCTTCGAACTTCGCATCGCCTTCTGAAGATACGAAAGATGAAAGAGATTACAGGCGGTCAACAGTTTGGACAGACTCTACCCGTGAGGTCTCTCCTGCGAGAATCTCCTATTCTGATCATGTTCTGCAGGACCAAGTCGAAAAAATAGCCGAGTTCTTCGATTCTCATGTAGAAGTAATTGGAGATGTAAGCCCCGTCTTGGATTTCCAATGATTCGGTTAACTGCAGGTACTATATCTCTAGGTAAGAGACATCTACCTGGCTAAAGCTGCCCTTGCGCGTGAATATGCCGTCAAATTGCAATCATTAGCTAGGAAATCCGCTGAGAAGAAAGAGAAAAGCCAAGCCCTTTTCGTGGTAGGACGGGAACCAACAAAGGCCTGGGATGAAAGTGTATTGAAACGAAGGTAAAAAAATTTGTTCTTGAAAGATATTAACGTACCAATATAACCCCTAGCACGCTCGATGCAGCCTACGATGAGATCATCGCTAGCCTCACCAAGTCCGCCCAGGATCACACCGATCATGCGGATAAACTGAGCGGACAAACTGTAGAAACTCTGAGAATTTTGCAACAGCGAAACAGCGAGACGAAAAAGAAGGCTAGTGACGGTGCTAATCATACGTGAACAAAAATAACAGTCGTGCAGGAAATGGCCTTCTTTCAGAAGTTACTCTCGGATCGTGACAGGATTTTCAATGAGCGTATCAAAGTAAGCAGGGTAATCACATTGCTCTTTTAGTGATGTGCCTAAATTAGAGAATTACCGGAAAGAGCAAGCAAAAGGTCGGTGAGATTTTGGGTTGACCAAATGGAGGCTAATTATCCGTAGTACGACGACGACTGCAGTGAGGTCGAGTCTTTTCGCCAGAAACAGGTTTGTATTCCCTTGGTATCTAATCCATCACTTACCCCTGCGTAGGGACGCGCCAGCGATGATAAACATGCTGACCGCGCAGCTAAGCAGGCTGAACAGCAGAGAAATGATATGCTCAATAGCAAGAAGTACCTTGCCTTTGCAACCGTTACGTGGACCCCACTGCTGATAAGATTCTAGTTCTTATCTGATTTCCAATGAAATTGCAAATCGAGTGAAAGATAAATTCTATCAGGAAGACTTACCACAAATTGAGAATGTCAGGGCTGTAGTTTCTGTTTACTTTGAAACTCAATCTTACTTTTTTTTTGACAGGAACTTCGTGAGTGAACACAACTTAGAGATCTTGATCGGTTCTCACCCTGCGCCACCAGAGACTTTACACCGCCGACTCGTCGACCGTTTTGTCAGAGTTCTAGTAGAGTGCCAGAAAGCCGAACTGAATAGTCTTGAAAGCCTGAAATTTCGTCTTTCAGACGTGAGCTCCAAGCTCCAACTTGTGGACCCTTCCAAAGATCAAGATCTTTTTATTGGGTATAATCTTAGGGCCTTCTCAGCACCGGAAGACTGGAAATTTGAACCTTGCTCCATTCACTATGACACGGTAAATTCCTGATACATGTGTTCAGAAGCAAGTTAACTTAGCATTCAAAGGATTCCATGAGCATTGAGACAGCTCCGAAGATCGTCATCCAAAATAAACTTAGGAGATCCAAGGAAAAGCTTAATGAACTCATACCCTTGATGGAGACAAAGAGTACGTGTTGGCGTACTTCAGGTACCTTTGACATGCAATTAAATCTTAGCTTAGGTGTCGAGTCGAAGGATTTCTATGCAAAACTGACCGCATTTCATTCGGAAAATTCCGTTGGTCCCATCGACGACCTAACCGACGTAAATTCAATTCCGTGTGATGTTTAAGCTTCGCTAACCCACTTCAATCGGACCGGCAGCGATTCCTAGACGCTGAGCATCAGGTTGTACACTACGCGACGTCAGAGCGTATACTAAAGGCCGAGATCGACACGATCCTGGCAGCCGTTGGAAGTGTGTGAGCCTTTCTCTGTGTCGGGGTTATTGACCAAACACATTACAGATGACCAGGGTGCATCAATGCCTCATGCCTTCAAAAGTTCATCTTTCTCCATCCCAACTCAGTGTGGCTATTGTGAGGTGTGTATGTCAGATATATATGTCGCCATGACACATTTTTAAGGCGAGTGGCGCAGACAACGATATGGGGCTTAAGCAAGCAAGGAAGAACTTGTAAAGCATGTGGCTTGTCTGTGCACTCTAAATGTGAGCTCAAGGTAAACTTTATGCTCAAGCTTAATTGAACGGCGCTGACTCAGTTCACTATCGTTCGACAGGTCGCGGCCAACTGTGAAGCATCAAAGGGACAGCCTTCTAGCATGATTAGGAAAAGCACAAGCCTCGCAAGAAGTGCAGCTCCAGGTGGAACTGTCACCCCAGTCTATTTATCCTCTGAACACCCTTAACCACATACCTCTTTAGCCGTGGCACCAACAGCTTCCTCCTTTGTCCAATCAACCAATTCGGATGAACCCGCGGATGAATCTGGCGAAGCTGTAGCCCTCTTTGAATACGTGGCTACGTCCGAATTTGAGTTACACGTTCGAGGTAGGAGAACTGGTGGATGAAGATCAATTGTGTTAGCACTAAGTCGTCTTCTAATAGAAGGAGAGAAGGTTCGAATCACCGAGCAAGATGATGGCTCAGGATGGGTGAAGGTCGTGAACAAGGATGGGGATAGCGGTTTAGTCCCAGCCTCGTATATTGATGATTCAATCGAAGTGACGCGGGGACCTTCTCAAGGAGCTGGAGAACGAGGTAAGACGCTTTCTGGAATTTTTAAGCCAAGGGCTTACCTGCGATGGACGGATAGTTAGAGTACTCTACCCATACAACGCTCAAGGCTCCGACGAACTGGACCTCCGTCAGGACGAAATTTTAGAACTTTCGCCGGGCGGCAAAGACTACGGGAATGGTTGGTGGGAAGGTAAGAGTAGAACCAAAAACAAAACAATCCACCTGACGAAGTGTGTTAAGGATTTGACGTCCGGGGAAGGCGAGGAATATTCCCCAGCAACTACGTGAGTTACGAGAAAGAAAAACAAGAATAGCGGACTTATTCTCTGTTCGGTTTAGGTTGAATTACTATGATTGACGGCTTCTTTATCGTGGTGACAGAGCCGCTGTGCGCCCAGACTATTCTCCCAATGTTATGGTAGACATTCTAGAGAACAGAAAGCGTAATCAAACCAAGTGAAAATACCAGAAGAGCATATTTCTTACCAATGACAGATGCCAGAAACTGCAACACAGACGGCTCAGTAACATCATAAAAAAGCAATGCATCGCGAGCGGCCAAGTAGATGGGTGTTGAGGGACAACTTAGACTTTTTGTGGGACATTATCTTTTTTTCCTTTTCGGTCCACCCGATTTTGGTCATGGAATTCCCAGTGGATAAACCTGTGAACCTCCGCCTTGTCATATGAACAAAGCACTCGTTGGTCATTTTCGAAGGAGTGTAGTAATCTGAGTCTCAGCTGAGGGAATGCAGTTAGTAACATAAGGTTGAACCTTCCAGCCAAAGAAGGGCCTCAAGCCACTGATTTCCCTCGCAGCCCTCTGCCGTTTAGCGATAATCTTGTCAAGTTAGCATGAGGGGTGCGCGGTCGCTCAAGGTGACGGATTTCTATCCTGAAAATAGCATGAGGGTGAACATGAGCACGAGTTAAAATGAGCCCGAGAAAAATTTTCAACTCACCCAACTTGCAAAAGATAAAATTCTGGCCTTCCAAAAACGACAACAGAAAAGACGAACTTGGGAGATAGTGTCAGAGGTTTTTGAATAGACGGGGATAAGTTGATCTGGTAGGAACCGCGCGGGTTGGAGCACTACTCTGCCGAGATTCCTGTAGAAGATCTCTGGTGGACCTGATTCTGACTGTGTTTGGTTGACGCAACACTCCTTTAGGAACAGGTGTAGTTGCTTGATCAGCTTTCGGGTTGATTCCATCGCAAACAATCTGCCAGGAGGCAGAGGAAGTCACCGACCACGAGCCAAATACAGCAGACAAGTGGGTTTGGTTCTCCCTGGAAGACTTCTCCAATATGGCTCTTCTCAGCTGCCAGGAAACAAGGAGCTGGCGCAGATCGAGGGGGCATTCATCAGATTGTCACGATATATTTTTTTTTTCGAAAAAGAAGTTAGGAATGGAGGGTTTTGGATGATCTGGGGTTCCAGAACCACTGACTGTTTTGAAGAGGGAAATCTTTTTGGAGAGCGATTATCAGCAAAGTGCGCTTGCTTCTGGCCTATAAGTAGGCCGGGGCGTTGTGGTTGAATAATCAAGCCATTGCTACCATTGACGATTACCTCTCAACTCCTTCAAAATCTTCCATCTTTCTCCATCCGCACTCGATTTCCCCTCCAAAGCTACAGTTTACATGAAAGCTCGCATCAAGTGTCTCCAAATTACCTTTTCTTCGTAAGTGATATTCGGAATCTTGCAACAGAGTCCAGCATTCCCTTTTCTTGATCATGACCGCGTCTGCGGAGGGGTTTATTTGAGTTCGCATCCCAACAATACCAACGTCATCGTTGGCTTGTGAGTTGCGCGCTCTTGCGATGGATCACTCCTGAGACGCGTCTCTTTCACGGCTTGGACAAAAGACCTCCTCGCTCGAGGCCAAAGTCGAGATTCGGTTGTTCAATATGCTTGGCTGAGTCATGGGTTCCAATTATGAGCGGCGACCGAAACCTAGACCCGTGCTGTACCTTCGTTCCATCAAATACGTCTCGGTTTCTCTCTTATTTCCCTGTTTGTTGTCTTCATTCTTTTTTTAGTGGGTTGGCAGACGAGCCGGGTCAATCGGACCGAGATCACCAGGGGTTTTCACCTCTTGGGCGAATAATGAAATGAGCATCGAGGGCCAAACAGTGCTCGATGTTTGGGCACTTGCTTGCCAAAGAATCGGTTCAAATCATAATGTTGTCGAAATTAGAACTGAACTCCAATTCTCTTGGGTTGGTTACTATTGGCCGCTAGTGGCGCTAATGGTGAACACGATAATCCACGGGTAGACAAGATACATTTGCCGAGCACGGGTATTAGCACCAGACGAAGAGTGTCTCTTTGAGTTTGAATTTGTGGCGTGGAAGCAATTGGATATCCCAGCTACGCAAGTTTAACGCCAGTGCGCCGCTACGGAGTTCAACTTTGGGAAAGCCGAGCGCTCCCCCAAAATGGCATAGTGGGTCCAGTAGTTCCAGTTGATAACAGTACTAAGGATTATTCTTGCAGGGGCTCGCAACTGCGTGCAGCTTCCATTGAATCAGAGCATGTCCAACGGCCAGTCGTGAAAATGTCTTGTTTCACGAGAACGCCGCCAGAGATGGCCTTTCCCTTTAGGCAATTGAGAACCACTCGGACAGAACAGAGTACTCACCCAGCTTCTTGGCTCACCACTGCGAGCTTCTCGGGTGGTTGATCAGGTATGGCTTGCTACTCCGAGAGACAGAGCGCTTCAAGGGGTGAACTTCGGGATCAACACATTATTATTTGTGTTGTGTCAAGCTGACTGACCCAAAATTGTGTGACCAACTTCTGTATCCAAGAGAGGAATATCAAGTGAAGCGCTGAGGTGGATCCGACGTTTTGAAAATCTCTGAGAGAAAGTGGAACAAGGTTTAGAGTTTGAACATTGTCCTTCGTGGAGAAGTCACGTCACATAGCAAAGCGCCGCTGGCTGTTCAAAACACGGCCCTTTAGCCATTCATTTTAGTTCTAGTGTTACATGGGACATTCTCGATAGAGTATGATATTAAAACCATACAAAATTGAATACAAAGCTAAACGACAAGATAAATCAAGCTGAAAGAGAGTAAAAGTGGGTATGTGATGATAATTTATCGACCTCCCACCATCGTCCGCATGTATGCTGGTGGACCATTGGTCAAGGGGCCATAACCCGAAGGTGTCATCCCACCTGGGATCCCACCGGCTAATTGGTTGAGCCCCATCGTAACAGCCTGCTGTTGCTGAGAGGCACTTCCATTAGGTCCTGGAGTTTGATTGTGAACCTCTCGGGCGGAGCCGCGATCATCTCGTTCTGCTATCGTTGCTCCACCCCGAGCCGGGTCATTGAGACCATTTGTCATTGAGAATGTTTGTCCGAGTCCGTATAGTTTTCCAGAGTATTCCTCATCGTCGATGTGGTCATCGAAGTAGATTTCTCTCATTTTGAAGAAAGTAGATGCGGTAAGAAGGGAGTCTGAGCCCGCCTGCTGGCTTGCACCGATACGAAGGACCTATTGAAGTGTCAATATCTCAGTAGAATGGCCGGTAAGACGGCTGCTAACCCCCAGATCGTCCGCTACTTCTTGTAAGCCTCCTTTCAATGCTTTTGAAGCTTTCATGAGGTATTTAATGTCGTAGACAGTCGGGAACCAAATATTGAGAAGGTCAAAGAAGTAATCTTCGGTGGTCGGGAGACTTTGGGCCGTCAAAAGTTTCACGAAATAGCCAAAATCGTATCCACTGTATGTTGAAATATGAGCAGGGTTCACAACCGGAAAGACTGACGCACCTGTGAAAAGAAATCCATTTGGTATCGAAGGAGAGCACCAGGCCGGAAGTAATCATGAGCTCTGCAAAATCATTCGGAGAGATACCGAATTCTTCATGGCGCTGGAAATCCAGCCCAGATTTCTGGAGTTGTTCAATGGAGTCTGGAGTGTACATGTCATCCCTACAGTGAATTGAGTGAGAATAATTATATAATGTGGCATTCTTACACTTACGATAAACTAAATTTGAAGTTGAACTGCCACGTTGAGCATTCTTGCGGAAATTGACCTTCGTCGTTGGCCAAAGTGATTCCAAGTTGGATGATTTTGAGCAGGTCAACGTTGCATCGCATTGTCTGATAATGGTAGTCTGAAGATGTTTTGAATGCGCCAATCGGGCGTGCCACAACACCAGGAAATTCGGTGTCCTAGATTGAAGTAAGCCGAGGCCTCTCGATTGGGTGGTTAAGTACGACCATTGCGACATACGGGAAGGCATCAACAAGCTCCCGAATAATCTTCATTTCCGCCTCTAGATTCGGAGCCCATACTTCTCGTATCCTGGCCATTCAGCTCTTCCAGATTGAAATAAAAAGGTGGCCAAAACCCACGAAATCAATGTACAGGAGAGAGGCCAAAGACGCGGCCGTGTTTGAAGTTTGGGACGTGTTCAATTCTGGCGTGCATGATTACGTAACATTAAGATAAGATAACGAGGCAAATGCGTCAAGATTTCAAAACCAAGCCATGAAACTGTTCTCTTCGACATTATCAGAAAAGAGAGCACCGTAGTCAAAGTTTAAACTCTCATTTTGGTCAACTCGAGGGGATGATGGCGTAAATGGCATTTTAGGTTTGGAAGCAAAATCTTCCGGATTGAGCGGTTGAAGGACGTTGGACGAGAAGTGATAGATGTCAGGCAAGTAGACTTCTGCAGGAGTTCGATACCCTGCAGGCCCGTAGTGTTGGGAATCAGCTCTTGAAGCAACTGTTATTCTCTGAGCAACCTCGATGATTGAGCGATGTGCTCCTGAAAACTGTTGGGCTAAAACCTGGTCTGCTTGGCCAGGGTCTGGGTAGGGTATTCTTTCGATATTGTTGGCATTTACCAACAGTCTGCGGGACTTTTCATAATGGCGTTGGATCACTCCCTGAGAGAATAAATGAGCTTATGAAGGTAGAAACAAGGAGGGATTGTACATGAGCATTTCCGCAAAACGGCTGGACCTTGGCTGCCGATTTGAGAAGTTGACAGACACGCTCTAAATCTTGAAAAGCTATGTTGGCGAGCGGACTTGAAGGCGCTCGAAATATCAGAAGAGATAAAGTTCTCTGAAGCAAGACCTTAATCAATTAACTGGGTTGATAAATGTGACGAAACTCACCCCAGCAAAGTACACATTGAAGCAAAAATGTAGGAAGCGTGCACACAATTGTCCCTCTTGTTCAAATAACGTGTTTACCGTGGAGATAATGTCACAAGCTCCGATGTACGTGGCTATGACGGAAGGAGCGAAGGGATGATCAACAGATAAAGGGTGCTCGACATTCATGGCTTCCATGAAGTATTTTCTGTGATTTTGTAGAATAGCTATCACGACAATCAATAAAATCAAAAGATTTTCGGTTTCAAAAGAGCTGACCGATATCGCGACTCAAAGCTACCAGCCCCCGCTGCATGACCAAAAAGCGGGATCTAGTCTGTAGCACGTTTCCTTCTTCGAGTATGGGAGGGACACGAAAATCTCGGACATGACAGTCCAGTTCGAGGATTTTTTGGTAATCTGGTGTGTTTACGGACACCATGGCATCAAGGACGGGAGTTAGGCAGCTCACAAAGAAAGCATGTTTCCAATCGTGATCTAGAATGTGTCAACCAAGATCAAAGAACTTTGCAATCGCACTAACAAACAATCTCCTCTTGAGGAACATAAATTCCCGGACCAGCGTAGGATGGCGGTTTGGTGTCGACGTGTGCAATGCAAAGTGAAGGCGGTCTTCGAAGAGACAGACTCTGATATGGCAGAGAGATTAATCAACGACTCGAACGTGATGAAACAAGGCCTAGATCTCACGCACCATTCGGCAATCCATGTTGAGCAGCTCCCAAAAGACTGATCTGCGTCTTTCGTGTTCTTCTGGCAGTACTTTGGTACCAACTCCAAGATTATCTCGATCTATATGGCCCTAGTGAGCCGTGGTAATAACGCGCATTCAAGATTCTGCTCACGGAGACCCAGCTAGAGGATTGACTTCAGTAAGGCCGCGATCTAGTCTAGAGAATATAGCTCACTCCTTGTGCCAGTTTTGCTACAAACCCCATCAAATTCCAAGCGTAACCCACCGCTTTTTTGTTATCTGAGAAGATGAGGTGATACCACATCATGCAAAACTAAGGAGCATCAGTACCAAAAATAGCTCTTTGACTCGGAGCGCTACGTACAAGAGCGTGAAGGCAGTCGAAATCTGGTTCCTCCATAAGTGGTATTTCGCAAACCGCTGCTCTCGCAAGATGATGATAGGCCTCTCCATAGAGTGTACCTAAGGGTCGAGATAAATCTACGATCGATCCGATGGATAGATACATCAGCAAAAGGGCTAGGCGCCTTGGACTAAGACGTTCAATTGGCGTCGCATAGCAATAATGAATGAGATTCGGCAAGAAGGTTTCAGAAGCGTCTAAATTGAATCTAGAGCGGGATAAGGATGGTTAACTCAAGTTGGAGAGTAAGAAGCAGACATACTGCCAAAGAGCATTGCTCCGTGCTTCGTGGCAAATACGTGTGGCATCTTCTTTCTGTGGAAGAGCATCGCGGATACGCCTACGGATGGACACGTCTACGGCCCAAGGGAAAGGGAAGGTGGCGCTAAGCTGAAGTATGTCACTGCCAATTTCTGGAGGCGATGACTCCCTCGGAAATTCCTGGGGACGGGAGATATCTGCGTAAGGTGGTTGGGCATTTAACGATAGGGACGAAAGCGCATTGAGAGAGCTGCGCAGCTGATCTTCTCTTGGAGGAGTTTGACTCTGCATTGGCAGATTTACGATTGCTGGAGGGTTGGAGGTTCCATAAAGGTCTTGGTAGGTTTTGATTTTCAGTAAATTAGCATTGAGAAGAGGATGAGGAACATCGGAGGAGTGAGCTAGCGCATCTTCTAGCTGCCTCACTCGCCCACTGAGTTCAACTATCTTATCGTGAAGCTGCTCTGTGTTCGCAAGGATAAATCTGAAAATCCGTCAGTCAGATCTGTTCATCATCATGATTATCGATGAAGGTATTATACCTGCTTCCTCGCCCGGAGGTCAGAGCACCTATTTAGCGTGCGGTAAGCAAATATATTCGGGACAACCAAGATCGGAGTGAAGAGCCAACACACCTTCTGGACATAGGCTTCCACATCCGCGTTTGACACAGGACTTCGCGTTGGGAGCAATTTTAGCGCTTGTTACACAGTGACAATACACTGAGCTACCTGGCAAGGAAAAACGCGATCACACTGTAAATTTAAGAGCATGAGGTCTGGTATTGGGTGACACATTAGTGAAATGCACCTTGAGCTTTAGTCTAATTACATCTTGTCAAAACAGTCCAGTCAAACGACTTATATCGTTGGAACATACCTTCGACATTCAGCACAAGACAACTTTCGAGTATTCTTATCTTCATAACGAGAACGATTTGTAGGGCTGGGTACTGGTGGTACACTTCTCGGCAGATTCATCGAGGTATTGCGAGGACCTTCCCCGTACTGTTCGCCTTGCGGTCTGAAGACCGAGGGTTCCTCTTCAAAGGTGACATTTCTTGGCCGTTTCGGGGGTCGGGAATCGTTCGAATAGACCGTCGTCTCACTGTGCATGATGAAAAGATGATGGTTCAAAGAAAGATGCAAAAGTCATTCGAGAAGTAGGTTCCTGAGTTAACTTCGTAAAACGCGATTCAGACTACTGACCCGTGACTACCGGGGTGAGAGAAGGGTCGTCGAACTACCTCTGGGGTCGTCGGTTATACAGGGCTGATAACGTGTAGACTTGCTTAGCGGTATCGGATCGTTTCATTTCCTTAGCGAACACGGGGGAAAACAGTTGGTGACCGTCGTGTTAGAAGATCAAAGTAAAACTATCACATGGAGTTTCGAACTTTGACATGTTTTGCTAATCACTATTCCGCCATTCTCGGTTTTGTTGTTTAAAACTCCTTTGGTGAACAAACTGGGTGTTTGACAGACCCATTTTTTGGTAATGAAGAAGAGCGCAGCTACTGATTTGCAAGGATGCCTGAGGTAACACGCGTTTCATTCGCGAACGTGAGTCTCGTTTGCGGTCCTCTCGGACTGGTGTGGTATTTCTTAAAGAGAAGAGAACTGTATTAATATTAATAGAGAAAGACAGATAGCTTGTGATACAAAACCAAATCAGTGTCTTAAACCCAACAACGAAAGTAGCTTTCCGTGCTATAGATAAATTAGAAGAATGCCATCCAGTTTTGATCATTATTAGAGTTCAGGGCACCCAATTCGAAGTTGATCGTGTCCACTACCGCCATTTTTGACGTTGGGGATAGCGTATTAGGCGACGGAATCGCGTGACCATTGACGGGAAGAACAGTATTAGTGTAAAGTCCTTCGCCGTAGAGACTCATGGTCCCGTAGTGTGTTTGAGAGGAGCGAATGGGTTGTCGCGAGTAGTCATGGTTAGCGGCTGCGTGTGTCGGTAGCCCCACATATCCAGCTTCGGCAGGAGGCATAAAGTGGAGAGGTGGTGGGACTTCAGGTAAAACTGGCGCGGATTGGTTCGAAATTGCAGGCGGCGGACTCCAGTCGTGCGAGGGTGGGCAGCTCTTTTTAACGGAAGACGAGCATTGACAAGGCTTTCGCAGAGGGAACAGAGCTTTAGCTCGTTGATGAACTTCGGCGATGCATTGAGCTAAGCTTTGATGAGCTTGTGCAAAAGTGTCGGATTGTTGTGGTGGTGGAGATAACTGTTGACTTTGCATATAGGCGTCCGCAGGGTTCATTTGCGGAGAGTATGTCGCGAGGTTGGATGAGTCGCTCACTTGCGTATCGTCTGTGATATGCCTAAGGACCGTTGGAAGCTCTTGTCCATTAGACCAACGATTGTAGATGAGGTTTGCCTTGTCAATCATAGCTTCCAGAATTGGCTGAGGGGATCTTAGTTTATTTATTTATTTGATTCCAAGATCACTCACAATAACTTGCATCGCCCTTGGACATGTTTCTTTGGCATCGCGAAAGAGAACTCTTGCACGTTCCAGTTCTTGGAGGGCAGCAGGCGATAGGCATGTAAACGGCGCTCGGGAGACTAGAATACATAAAGCCACCTAAATTAAGCGTACGAATCAGTAAGCTGCGAGACAACAGAAGCAATAGCTGCTGACTGTGGCAGAGAACGCGTTTGACCAATAGCCAAGAATACGCGCGGCCAAGTGTGGCTCGTGATTGTACAAATCTTGAACCGCTGCAATCATCCGTGAAGCGCTAAGGAAGACAGCTACTACCGACGGGGCAAACTTGTGCCTTCTATTAAAACCCTCTTCAGGGCCGCTGAGTGCCCTTGTGAAGAATTGCCGATGCAGTTGAAGCAAAACTGTGAAAAGAAAATATGGCATGAATAATGTCACAAGAGCCCAAATTAAGAGCGTACCCGCTTCCAAGGCAGTAGAGAGAGACGCTCGTTGTACCACTACCGTTCGATTCGTGGCATCTTTATCCCGAAGAGCGGCCGGGACATAGAAATCACGAATTCGTCTGTCCAGTTCCAATACCGTGCTATAGTTAATGTTAGGCTGAGATATCACGTCTATGACCGGAGCAAGGCAGTGTAGATAGCAGTCATGCTTCCATTCTTGATCTAAGATATCGAATTTGAATGCGTAAAAGATACCCAGTGAAAAGATAGAGCACTTACAAGAATGTAAACTTTCTGAGAGATTGTAGGGGTCATCTGGCAAATATGACGGGCGAGGGCAGTCCATATGGGTGATGGTAAGTGAAGGCGGTCTTCCCAGCGATAACGACTACGAAGTACGATGAAAAAGTGTTCAAGGCATGGGGAATTCAACACGCACCAAACGCGCGTCCAAGTAGAGCAGCTCCCAGAATAATGACCGACGCTTTTCAACCTCCTCAGGGATAACTTTTGATTTACCTCCATTTCGATCTGATGCCCGTCAGCTTTATCTTCAGCTTCGAGAAGACCCTTACTCACGTAGGCCGATCTATTAAACCGTCAGGCTTACGGTTTTGGATTATTACAAGAAACGACTTACGCTCTGTGCCAACTTGGCTGTAAGACCCATCAAGCCCCAAGCATAACCAGCAGCCTTCTTCTTGTCAGAGAATACCAGAAGATACCAGATTTCATAGAAGAGAACCGTAATGGTCTCGACATTTGTTTCCTCCATGACAGAAACCTCGCAGAGAGAGGCACGAGCTAAGCGATGGTATCTCTCGGCATCTGGGTGGTCCGGAGACCTATTGAGATCGACCAGACATCCTACCGCCAAGATCATTAACAATAGAGCCAAGCGGCGCGGAGAGAGTTCTGCTGTGGGGGCAGTATAGCAATGATAGGCGAGATTAGGGTAGAATGTCGAACTTGAGTGTGGATTATACTGCCAGAGTGCATTCCGCCGTGCTTGATCCCACAAGTAATCGGCATCTTCTCGTGATGGAAGGTTACTGCGGATGTAATCCCGCAAAGGGATGTTCGGCTCGCCCTCTGAGAGCGGGAAGTTGTGGCTAAGGCGAACGATCTCCGCCGCCAGCTCGGTATCGGACGCATCCGTCTTTGGATGATAAAGTTATAAATTAATTCAGTGTTGCGGACTATTTTAAATACTTACCTGCACCGAGTGTGCATGGACAGGCGACATGGCAAAGGTCCCTTCGCTGGGGCTGCGATCGCCTGATACACGGGGTCTCTCAATAGGCACAGAGCTACCAGTACTGGTATTTCCATTCAGCAGTGGTTCTGTCGAATGAGATTGAGCACTGTTGTAGAGACCCATGGTGCTCTTGATACCAAGAAAATCAGCCCGGAGGAGAGGATGTGGCCCTTCGTTGGAAGAAACTTGGCTGTGTAGACTCTGGAGAGCTTCCTCGAGATGTCGAATTCTGTCACTCATTTCTTGAATTTTTCCATGGAGTTGCTCTGTGTTTGCCAAAATAAATCGCGTGCCCTTTCCAGACACCAAAACACCTAGTCGTATTTAGCGTCTGTCAAATGCCCATGGCAGCAAGCGGCTCACCATCCGGACAAATTTCGGCGCATCCTCGTTTCTTCAGATAATAGAGATAATAGATCGTGTAAGTCTTTACCAATGGTAAAAAAATCCAGCAACATTACCTTGCACGACGCACAAGGAAAATTACGATCGCACTACCAAAATCAAGTCAGTGTCCATTGCCAACAACACAGAATGTTGTAATGTGCCTACCTTCAATTTCAGTCTGAAGTCATGATTCGACTCTCAGTCTCAAAAATGCAACCCATAGGCTCAAATACACACCTTCGACATTCGCAACATGAGAGTGGCGCCTGGTACACGATGAGCCGCTTGTTCATGAAATAACCATATTTTCCACTTACTTTCTTACCACCGGACTTCTTTCCATTCACTCCGTCAGCGATGAAAGTCAAGTCCATAGGAGCGTGGTTGACGAAATGGTGCTCTTGGATTGCGGTGCGTTCGTGGTCGCCATTGGCTTTCCGAGCGCGTTTGAGCGGTCTAGGTGAGGAATGATGATCAAACTCGCCAGCCGAAGACATCATGGGCACTGGGAAAGCAGGTGCGTGGAATTCGGATAAGACCCAGGGGGTAAGAGGATAAAGTAGCCAAAAGCCTTCATTCCCGGATGGTGCCTACATATACTTGGTGTCCAGATCAAAACGTCAATGGTAAACACAGGCTACACAGCGCGGTAAAATCTCAAGAAGTTCGCCAAATATGGTTTTCCACGAATCTGCCGGTCCATGTCAGGACTCACCCTGGGAATGCATGGATATGGACTGGATATAGAGCTTCGGAGAAGGGTTTCAACTGGTCCCCTCTGTTCACGAGGACTGCTCTCCCACCTCTTGTCACACGCGGTAGGAGAATTTCAATTATAGACAGGTGCTCTTTCAAGTGTTGGTGACAGACATCTCGATCCTGAAATAATACTTTGGATCTATCATGGAGCATGAGGTTGGACCCAGGTCACAGATGATTCTAGTCAGACTGGTGATTGAGGTGTTTGAGGATCAAGAAAGGACCTACGAGGCACAACGCCGCTCTTTTATCTTCTGTTCAGCCCTAATAAGCAACTGAAATGGTTTTTGCTTGAAAATCCGAGAGCCGATGGTAGCCGGCGATGCCTCGGGGATGGGAAGATGATTTACCACCCTCGCTTCGTTGCCGGCATGCTCCTCCTGTGAAGAGAAAGGGTATCCGTATAAATATCTTTATTGGAGCTGTGCATGAACCGTTTGAGATTGTGTTAATACAAACAATAAATCTACAATTGTCGACAACGCCAGGCGACTCTTTCCGTTGCCCAATGCAGAAGGATCCACACGTATTTTGAATCCACTGCGGGATTACTCTTTATCAAACCAAAGGTCTACTGACTTCAGGCTGTTGTGTTCCAAGGTTAAGCTAGAAGCGTTTATAATTGTCATTTTGCGGCTTGGCAAGGTCTGAAATAGAATGTGCTGTCTTGAAGCGACCGTAGATCATGGGGAAACAAGTCGAGCAGGGCAGTTAGACCTGTATTATCTTTGGCGTTGGATGCGACTGTTGAATGTACTATCACAGAGCTCAACTTTTCTACAATTTACGCTGTTTTAGTATTCTTTGAACAGATTGAGCAAACCGCCTTCTAGATTTGGTTGCTACAAGGGTCGCTACCTATATCCTATGTCCTGACAAATCTTTTTCTTATGTTTCCTGAGCTTTCGGGCTGTCAGATAATCTTATATCTCCGTATGGAGTATCCGTGATGGTTCTAGCCCGGAGAGAATAGCGCTTGTTTGGTAGACGGAAACATTTCCGTGATATCAGGATCAGTCAAGACGCCACCTACGTATCTACGTATCCTTTACTGGGTGACCTTGAATCCAAACATGTCGACGATTTCTGCCATCGCCCAAGCACCACCATTTCTCAACCATTTCGCGATCAAGGACGATTCGCTCATCTTCGAGCCTACTTTCGAGATCAAAGTAGTTCAGAGCCCCAATTCCTCGATTTGTGTAGGTATCATAGATAGCAACTAGATGACAAACAATATTTAATTCAAACGAGGAAGGAGTCACTGTGATAGGCTCACCTTCTTGTGCATCAAACGGAGCACCGATTTTAAAAATACCTTCCAGCCCCAGCGCACGAGATCCACCTCTTGTAGCCAAGTAGAGAGATTCCACCCAATCAATTGAAACCTTGGTATCACTGCTCCGTGAAGCGTCCATTGATCTAACACCTTCTCTCATCCTCGATACCATGACTGCCTGGCGCATCGCAGACATAATATCAAGGCTGTAGCCACCCGCGATATCGGTTCCAAGGCCAATCTGAACCTCGCAATCCAGAGCCTCACGTAACGGAAAGGGCTCTTCCGAGAAATACGAGTTAGAAAGAGGACAGTGAGCGATAGATGTTCCTTTCTGAGTGAGATGCTGAAAGTTGGGCTTCTGGAGGAACGTGCAATGAGCTTGAATAGTCCTTGAGGTCAAAAGGTTCGCCTAAGCACTTCAATAAGGTCGACTTCAGGGTAGCCAGATGGACAACTTTACCTTTTCAAAGACATTAATATCGTCCATCTCACGCTCAGAGCGGACCCGTTCTGCTTGTTCCTTCGACTCTGCGAGGTGACTTTGAATTTTGAGGTTCCTCTTCTCGGATAAGTTTCCGAGGCCTGCAAGTAACTCATTTGTGCATGTTGGCACGAATCGAGGCGTAAGGACCGGCTCAATGAGTCTGCGGGTAGGGGGAAGTTGATTTACAAGCGACCCGCATCCTTCAAGAAATAGCGTTACTGCTTCAAGGGCCGTAGATGCATTGCGTTCCACATAAGTGAGTTTTCTTGAATCCGGAGAGCTGATGTCAATGTCCATAGAAAGCTTCCCGATGAAAGCTCGAATCCCAGCAGAAAGCATGCATTCAGCGAGTATAAGGCTAGGAGGCTGAGTAATAAGTTTCGAGTGCGGCAATTATCATATCAGAATGGCTCACTTAGTCTCGACTTTTATCGTTCCAAAGAGGAGGACAGTCCCAGTCCCATTTTCAATCAGTTGTGAGGCCAATTGAGTGTAAACCCGTCGGGCCAGGGTTGGATTAGCGTCAAGACGAGCTTCCGACTGCAATGTATACTTATCCAGCCATTGCATGAGTGGAAGATCGAGTCCATTTCCTTGGTAGAGAAACTGAGGGGCGTGAAGATGGAGATCACAAAATGCAGGGAGTAAAAATGCGCCTGTTGGGATCAGTGTGATGGGAGTTGATGCTTCCTCGATGAGTTGAGAGGAGGCGTCTGAAGCGGCTGGCTCAAAATGAGATATAAGTCCATTGTCATCAACAGCTTGAGGAACAGAGATTGTTATTAGCATTCGACGGATCTAGCTTGCTCCTTTTTCAGAGGTTAACAAGGTTTTGTAATAACACCCTTAATTAATTTTGGATGCGTACCGATCTCACCAACGAGGTAGTCGTTCAGGATCTCCAACGCGCCTAATTGAGGAGTGTGTACAAAACTACCTTGAATCAACATCAAAGAAGAGTTGTAACAAATAGTCATTTCTTGGCATGTAGTGGTGAATTGATTGAACATCACAAAGCATCATCAACATGCTCGGACTTTGCCTGCATTTGCTCTCGGCGTGTTTGTTTCAAATCTGAGTTTCATCTACACTTGGGCACACAAGAGGACCCACAACACCAGGCACGTAAATATATAATACCAGTATAAGTAACTTAATATATGAATCCCACAGTGAAGATGTCAACTGTTCCTTTGCCCAAGTTGGTACGCAGTGACGCAGGACTCGACTCGCTGCCAAACGAGTTACTATTGTCCGTTATTACACAAGCTTGCGAATCCAAGGAAAGTTATCGAACACTTCTTCTTCTAAATCGTCGGCTTCACGAGCTAGTCACAGCCTCAGACTTTCTTCTCAAGCTCCCCATACGCATCGATACAGCATCTGTTGCCCCATTTCACCGTGTTCTCATCTCCAACCCCCAGTTCGCAAACTCGATCACTTATCTCTGGATCAACGGTCCTACATTCAAGCGATTGGGGTCTGCTGTGAGCCAAGATGTCGTGATGGCATGCCCACAACTTATCTCTCTCGCATGCACTACATCACTGTTGTACATTCTAGGCGCTTCAGTCGCGTCTTTGAAACCAGAAAAGGCCCGGGGGGATAAGTTCAGGAATCTTCGCGAGTTGACGCTCTTCGCGCACGACTACACGAGCTGGCAGACTTTAATGGAGTCTGGAGATACGAACGAATGGATTACCGGACAAGTTACCCACCTTCGCCTTCAATATCGTGCACCTCCGGAATTTGCAGATTTGGAGGAAGATTGGTTCCCTTCCCTTACACATTATGCAATCAGCGTTCAGCATCCTGGTACTATATCTCTCACCAGAGAGGAATTTCAAAACATTTTCCCTCGTGATGAAGTCGAGCAAATCATAATAACAACCTTCGAGAACCCGGAAGAGGTCAATAAGGAAGTTTTGGAGTGGGATGAAAGGATACATTACGGATTTTGCGTCTCGACAGGAGGTACAGAGGAGTTTTCAATGTGGGCGGGCAGAGCGAGTGGAACGGATAGTGTATGGACTAGGGGAACGCGCTATTTCTAATACCGGCCCCTGAAATCATACTTTAATACACTTGTCATCACCCTAGTGTATCTCCAACGTTAGCTTATGCCGAAGGCTGATTGTCACGCATCATATATGTTTAGCAGGTTTGGGGCTTGACGATTCAAGCCCCTCGGAAACGTCGTGC
>MU157908.1:0-37814 GCA_015657495.1 Crepidotus variabilis | reverse complement strand
TGTTCGTGCACCCGTCCGGTGCCGTGCCCTGAAAGGCGTTCGTTGTCGCCCGCACCGCTTCACGTTGGACCTTAGTAAAGGTTCTTTAATCCAGATTTAGAGAGTGTGACGCAGAATAGCGTAGCCCCAATTGGAATGACCGATTTTTCCCCTATTGTGCGCGCCTGGTCACGAGCTAAATTATTTCCAGTGCCGCACGTGAAACGATGTCGTCATAGCCCCTAAGAATCGAAGGTCTGAACCGTTTATAAAGCAAATCTCAGGCCATCTTGTACTCTTATTCATCTTTCACCACCTCGAACTTTACAAACCATGGTTCGCGTTCAACTTTCAGGCCGTACATTGGCAGAATCCAAAGATACAATCATAATCGACGGCAATCATTACTTCCCACCTGCTTCAATTGATAAGAGCCTCCTCATAAGCTCTGATACGAGTTCAGTGTGTCCTTGGAAAGGGTATGTAGATTATTTTAGCCTACATGGACTCTTACGATCTCTCAAATTGTCTAGTACCGCTTCCTACTACAACGCTCAGATTGATGGGAAAACAAACATTAAAGATGTTGCTTGGTAGGCGGAACAGCTGCTCCGTACAGTCTCGACTTATCAACTCTTCATAGGTACTACCCTCATACAATAACCGACAAGGCCAAGCCTATTGAGAATTATGTTGCCTTCTATAAGGTCGAGTCGATCTTCTTCCTCTATTGTGATGGGCTTACAAACCCTTTTCCGCTCCCAGAATAAAGTCGAAATTGAAGAGTGATGAGTAGTTATGAACAGTAGCACAAGAAAATAAAACTGTACATCTGACAGTCAAAGAAGCCATGGCATGTATCATGAACTGAATATTCCAACCCGAATACAAAAGAAGCTTCCAAGAAGATAATTGATAAAGATACACTCACGACGATGTCAAGGTATAATACAGCAAATTATTCATACATAAAGATTAAGATAGATTCGTCCTGAGGGATCCACTTGATGCGGTCGTGCTTGCTTCAATTCGAATCCACAAGCTGATCTTCACAATCGTCATACTATTCGAAATCGCGTAAGCACGAGTTAGCGAAACACACAGCCGGCGTACCTCATTCTTCCATTGGGTTAAAACATCTCTTGTATGTTTCATTAAGACATCTCCAATATCATGGTGATCGGAACCATATCCAGTTTGCTCACAGAGTAAGCAGCAACCTTTGGCAAGTGCATGCTCTTGAGCACTGATTCGTTCCGCCAGTGATGGGTTATTACGACCTCGTTCGACTTTGTACCGTTTGGCGGCGGCCGCCATGATTGCATCGAATCGTCTCAATATCGCTTCAGCCCCTTTAACGGCAATGTCGGACCGGCCGTTGGTTGAATCGTCTTTGGCTTCTTCAACCAGCGATAGGGTGGGCGGATAGTAACTTGGTTCGTCTGGAGATGTCCAACCATCGTGATGAGTGCTCACTTCGTCAATGAACTCGTCCACAAGGTAGAAGGTAATGGCATAGATGGATCGACCAAAACCTGGGACACGTCGTCGCGTACCAGGAACTTTCGCGCCAAGGGCTTTCTGCAAGAGGTAATATTAGCAGTGACCATGCACGAAAGCAAAAGCACGGACTTCGAGCCCCACCGCGACATATTCGACCCCTTCCAACCACTTGGCATAGAGTTCAGTTTCCAGAGGGAGATGCTTCGCTTTCGTAAAGTGCTTCATCACAGAACGTTTAGAAGATACTATGATTGATTTGATTGATGCTCGAATACTGCGCTCATCTACGGTGTGGAAAATAAGATAGCGTCCAACACCGAAGTTGTAACGCATACCATGGGGCACGTCTTTCAGACTGAGAAGTGTGACATGATCAACCGTACTTCGCGCTGACAACCTCAGCGCTTGTTCAAGATTCAAGTCACTTGAAAACGGCTTTTTGGGACTTTGGCGGCGTTCTAGACACCGGAAGATAATTGAGTTTAGTTACCAGTTTCTTAATAGAAACCTGCGTACGTTTCTTCTGTGGCGAAGCTGAGGAGTAGGACAGGTCATCTTCGTCTTCCGCAGGGCAAAAACGTTTCCGAGGTGGTGTCTCAAAAAGCTCTGTATCGCTGGAATGAGGGTATTTGCGAGGGGATGAACTATATCTCGTCGACGGCATTGGCGGTAAAGTCAAGAGTCAGTAGAGTTCGTTGGCGGCAATCATAAACTCCGACTTTAGGGCTGGCGGAAGCGCGCCTACACTCACGTGTCAGTCATCAAAGTCACACATTCATCATGCCACACCCCTATGTTACGAATCGAGCACTGATCAGCCTTCAACAATGTATTGGTAAACCAAGAAAATTATCGCGTTTTAAATCGCAATATATTAATATCAAAACACCAACCCAGCTCTATGTGCGTAAAATAACAACTCAGTTGATTTAAATTTGAAGCAACATCATCTATTCTCTTGTATAACACAAGTACTATAGCTTTGGCTTTGTGCGCTTGAGCATTTTTGCTTGTTCCCTCAAAACTCGACGAAGGAGTTTACCACTGGGTGAGACAGGGATGACCTTCACAAACTCGACACCACCCGTTAAGTGCTTGTAATGGATCTTGTTCTTGGCAACATGCTAGAAAAGAGGTAAATATAACGAGCCATCGGATGGATTCAGACTGACCTGAATAATTGAGCGTTTGATCTCCTCTGCAGATCCTGAAGCAGCGCGGTTGGCTGCATCTGTGGACAAAACAACAAATGCCAGGGGTGATTCGCCGGCTATTGCGACATTATTAGCATGCTTCAGCCTTCGAATTGTAATTGACACACTGTAGCCATCGGGTATTCCCACTACGCAGGCGTTATTGACATCGGGGTGATCAAGCAAGCATCCCTCTAGTTCTGCAGGAGCAACTTGAAATCCTTTGACCTTCATGATCTCCTGTTCGGGAATTAACTTGAGTACATGAGTAATACTTATTTGAAATATTATTGTAACCTTCAGTCTATCGAGGACGAACATTTCGCCATCTTCTCGGAATTTTACTTCGTCACCGGTGCGCACCCACCCATCAAGAAACGTTTCTTTGGTTCTGCACTGCTGTCAGAGGGAGTAAAAAACGTAGTGAGAAGTATGCGTACGCTTGTGCATCATTAGAGTAGCAGAGTGCGGCAGAAGGAGTCTGGACTAGAAGTTCGCCGGCTTCATTGTATCCAGCCCACGTGCCGTCAAGTTTAAGCACTTTAGCAACAGTTCCGGGAACGAGAACGCCGCTACTTCCGGAAACACCTCGCTTTCGAGTGATCGGCCAAATTGTAACGGCAGTACAAGTTTCCGTCATTCCTGTAAAGAAAAATGAATAAATAAGCAATAAAAACCAATCTAATAGTAAAGGGAGGCACTGGACCGTATGCTTGGCCTATGTGGGCATCTGGCAGCAGGTTGAATATCTGCTGATTAACTTCCGCAGATAATGGCGCTGCGCTGGACATGATTGAGCGAATGTAAGGCCTAATATCATGTTGTTTAACAGCCGGATGCTGGTGTGTTGTTAAATCACAGGCGCCTGTAAGTCCCTCCAATGCTCACCTTGCATAGTAGCACGATCTGGGGAGGAACCAACCTGTGTTCTCAAAATTAACATGGCCCAATTTGAATGTTCCTAATAACTAGATATTGTACACACATTAAATGGTTAATATGGTGAGTGACGATACTTTTGAGCATTTCTTCAAATTGAAACTTGGGCACCACGACTAAAGATATCTAGAGAAACTGACTGAGTGTAGTGTCATTTGATTCGGTAGAAACATTAACTTACTTGGGCAAAAAGTAGGAAATGCAGCTGGTGGTTTTCTTTATCAACATTCAAAGGGTAACATCCAAAGGAGATTTCCACCTACATTAACAATCATGTATATATCTAGCAAGTGTTAATGGGCTCTTTGCATTTGAGGAGGAGTCAATTCCGCTCACGATACAGAGGTAACACTATACAGAAGTAAGTAATAACCAAGCTAACAGAAAGTAGTAAAATACCTCCGATTGCAATATCACCTGCGCGATAACGCTTCTCCTGCAAACTCAGTCTTCCATCATTGATTTGACTGTGAGCAGCAATCTGAAGGACATTTGCTATGACAGCATAATGAGGAATCGCCACAGCCTGGTGAGCATTTTAGTCACAGCTCACTTTTTCAACGAACGAATAGTACACTTGCCTTGGGACGTCCCATTGTACCGGAGGAGAAGCTGTACAAAGCTAACTTCGTTTTCGACTCTCCAGGAGCAAGTCTCCTCGGCGTATACTGTGGCTTTTGTCCTAGGCCGTATTCAAGGAGACGGCTAACCGAATCATAAGCTTTATACATCTCTTCCGTTATCTTTTCTGGAACGTCGAAGAGAAGCACTCGGTCAGGAGATAGGCCAGCTTTTCGGGCTGCCGCGAGCGCTGCCGGAAGGCAATCAGGGTCAGCAAAAACGGCCACAGCCTTAATTTCTCGAATCTGATACTCGATTTCATTGGCCGTAAAGTCGGGGTTGGCACCTCTAGCAAATCGATTGGATGAGAATAGTGATAAAGCTCTTGAGAGTTACCCACGAGACGATGCCCCCAAGGTTCTGGACTGCCCAAACGGCTACTGGGTAATCTAGCAGGCAGGTGATTAGCTTACTTATATGACATACTTAAACTTCTTTGACTTACCAACATGATTTCGCGAAACCAGAACAACTGGACGGTGTTTGAGTAAGCATAGACTCTGCGCGTGGGCGTCCTACAGCCACGTACCTACGTCATCTTCTCCTGTACGTTGGAGATCCAACGTTAGTGCGCAGCTTGCTGAAGAGAAGCGAGGAACTCACCAACACCATATTTTATTCGCAGACCGTTTGCTAAGCCATGGACACAATTTCGTACCTATTTGGGTTCGTGCGGAGTTGATCAAGCTAAAGCAGAGTGTTTGATGAGAAGATGAAACCAACCTCGCTTTCATAGATTTTTTTCCCAGTTGAATCTTCAATTAACCAGGAACATCCTCCTGTTTCTGAGGTCGAAGCTCGTGAGCTGCATCAAACATAAACTGGGGGACAGTCAAATCGTCGGGTATCTTGAGGGACGCAACATCGCTAATAGTGGGATGAAACTCCATTGTGGTCAAGAACAAGAAGTGAGGTAGGTTCAAGGAAAACATCTCTTCGGCGGGTTTCTTTCATGCGTGTTAGTCGGAAATACCTCAACTTCACGCAGTCAAATAATGACCGTCGGCCTCTTTACAGGGAAGTATATATATGAGGTTGCACTTCCGAGTTGAATTAGTATACACAAACTCGGAGATACTAGAGTCGTAAAATACGTTTCTATCTTCGATTACAGTGGATGGGATTTGTCCGAGCTCGTAGATCCATAGTAATGGCATGGATAACCAAGTGAATGACATGTAAAGCAGACGTTTGCACGACGTTGCGATGCCATTCGCACAACTGCGGAGTTATTTTCGTCGCTTAAGTGAGGTGATCCCATCAGCATCCCGACAAGCCGTGCCGCCTTTGAGCCTTGACGATGTGTAGATGAAAAATCTAATACCGAGGAAGCAGCTACCTCAAATGCGATTTCCTGTGAAAATACTTCAAGTACTCCTTAAAAGTTGAAACTGCCCTGACACAAGCTTTTCAAATGACTACCCCTAGGCTATAACTAGTTTTGCTTGTCTGACCATTTTTCCCCTAGAATTAGCGAAGCACTTTCCCAGTGGGAGATGCACGGATAACTGTCACAAGCGCGACACCCCCAGTTAAGTATTTGTAATGGGATTTGTTCTTTGCTACGGCAAAGCGTTGGCGCCTTCGATGTTTTAGATCAAACAGCCCGCTTATCTGCGACCTCAAGCAGAACCACAAATCCGATAGGAGCTTCCTCAGCCATTTTAATTTTGAGTTTATTCAGTTGCGCTTAGATGATTGTGCAGCGAGACGTCTGGCCTATTCGTACTCGGGCCACCAAACGTCGTCTCTGTTGCATGGTGGGAGTACCTTCAAATTACTGGAAATATTGACCGAATATAAAACAAATTTTACGCGTAAACATTGTTGAGGTAACCAAGTGCCGCGCCGCAAAATGTGCTTTGCCAGTTCACACTGGTGACTGAGGTTTTCTGTTGTCGGGCCAACATGGCGTTGGATTGACCCAGCGATCATGAACGATGACTTTGGGAAATACAGTCTCGTTGTCCAAACTCCAGTAGCAGTTTATGCCGTATCGAACTTTAGTCCTTGTAAGACCACGTTGCCAGCAAGGGACAAGGCAACCAGCTATTATCAACACCGTTTGTGCATTGGCCGCCGCTGGAATAAGGAGTATTTCACAAGAATGAGTTGATCACCTTTCGTTCCGTTGCAGACGCAATATCCTCTCTGGTCTGTTCAAAAAATGATCTCTTTTCATTTCATCTGCCAAAACGTGCCAACCGTGACGTGCCAAGATAGCCGAATACAGCCTCCGGGATATATGTAGTAGACGATACATATTGCTTCGAAAAATCTGTGAAACTCGATGAATATCAGGTAGAGTGTGGATTGACGACACCTTAGCTGTTTCTGAGAAGGATTAAAGATGTATTGAGATCGCTGTACGCTCACAATGCAAAAATTCCTTCAAGATGCATGAGGAAGTAGTTTGAGATTATAGGCGAGACAGGACGGTTGGGTTCAGTTGTTCTCGTAGCCCAACAGCGGCTTCGGAGACGGCTTCCTCTTTCTTCTCCGTTGCATCGTTTTCGGACCTCTCTGCAAGCTTGTTCCGCCAACGCAACCACCCAGAAGAACTACCCTTCGTATCCCCGCCATCCCCACTCAAGCCCAAGACAAGCAAATCTCGGTATTGATACCACCACCTCACAGCAGCTTCTTTTTCTCGGTCCCCTGTCTTTTCGAGCAATTCACTGAAAAGGGCTTCCAGCAGTTCTTTACGGTTTTCTTCGGATTTTGCTTGGGCGGTTGATGCCTTCAGTTCCTGGAGTTTATCAAGAGGAATCGAAGGAGAAGGTTTTGGGGGTAAGGGGCCAGGAAGAAGGAGATCCCTAACCTCGTCAAGACACCTCAACATAAGAGAAACGGGAAGCGAAGAGATGGTAGAGACTAAAACGAGTTTTAGACGGTGAACACGGTCGAGATCCGGAGAAGCGCCAGGCACTTTGGTGTGGTCCACAACTCTCTGTTTTCCTTTCGTAACGGACTGGCGTGTAGTGGTCGGAGTTGACGATAGCTCGTAAATGGTGTCCAGAAGAAGCTGTATGCAGTACCAAGCAAGCACAAGGTCGTTGTATTCCGACTGTTCTCGTTTGATTTTGACCATCATGGGCATGTCAGAGTCAGTGAACGTACTGACGGAAGCGCTCCGAACCAAAGCAGCGTACGCGAGTCGCAGTTGACTGGAATTGAGTTTGCCATGCGCTGAGTTCTAAAAAACAAAGTCATTAATCAGATATGTAAAATGGGGTGATAACGATGAGAGTCGTACATCTATCAAACATTTGGCATAGAATGGAATCATGCGCTGAATGAACTTAGCAGCGATGACACACTCTGGTTCCTTTCTTGGACCCCCAGTTTGGATGACAGCTTGTGAGGTGGCTTCCGGTTGACTGTCTGGGTGTTCAATTCGTGACTCTGGAAGCCGATTTGGCCCAGCTTGAAGAAGTTGGTTCAAGTTGTCGCTCCATGGTTTGGCCCAAGCAAATAAAGGAGACTGTTGTTCGTGGTGTGCCTCTCCGGTAGTGATTTGTTGTTGTTTCTGAGCGTAGGACGCAAATATCGCAAGAACAACAGAATGCGCTGATTCGTATGTTTCACGATGACTCGAGTCATTTAGGTGTCTAAGGCCGTAGAAGGAGCTAATCAGTGAATGGTTGTAGATAATCTGATATGAGACATACGGATAGCAAATGCCCCAGACCCAGTTTCTGATGCACTTGTCACTCAACACAGGGACGACTTGCTCAATGCTAGCGAGGACGAAAGCTTGTTTGGCCTGCCGAGGAGCGGTCGCAGCTGTTATATAGTGGATCAACTTCAGATTCTGAATTGACATAGTGTTCAGCATTACCACTTTCAGCTCGCTGAGCGTTCAACATCAAGCAAACCTGCTGGACATATGCTTCAGCGTTTGGCACCACGATTTGCCCGCCTGGTTGACCTTCGGAGTGAGCAAGTATATCCAAGGCCATGTAGAACGTTCTCTTGAGATGTTCAAATCCCTGAGTGGTGGTAGTAACACCGCCAAACTGCGATATAATGAAGGAAAGGTGCGAGAGCAAATGAAGCGTTTGTAGGGCAAGGGTGGCAGCCGTGATGGAACAACTCGATGAACGTGGCGGGATGTACAGAGAAGCCGAGAGGACAGATGATGAGAGCATGAGGGTCGTAAAGAGGTAGGTTTTGAGAATTGCCCAAATTTGTTGGGTTACATGTTTCGAGTTGGGTGCTACAGGGTAAGTTGAAGTGAATAGTTGGGAACATAAACAACTGAGCGCACCAATCTCGAGATTATTGAAGCGTGCCAAAGGCGAGGATACCCAATCATATTCTAGCGTTTTTGCTATCTCGCGAAGGAGGTCTAAAGAATCGGACACATTGTAAAGGTTATCAACCAGGTCGACAGGCCTTGGTGATTCGATGAGAAGAGATAGGACAGTGGCTGTAAGTCTAGATATAGAAGATATATTGGTGGTAAAATGAGAAGAAGATAAAGATTGTAGGGTTTGAGTGAGAGTTGACAACGGCTATTTGAAATCAGAGCGGAGCAACACGGCGATTAGAAAAACTCACAGAAACATGGACTTGTTTCTCGGACGAAAGAGTCACCGAGGCAGAGACAGATGACAAAAATGTGCCATACTTGAAGGAGGACGCAATAGTAGTCGTGAGGAGTCGCGCAAGGGTTCGTAACGGCAACGCCTCAAGACGACGTTGCTCCACAAGGGGCAAAGATTGAGACGCAAGTATCAGCGCAAGTGAAAGGACATCTGCCAAAAAGGAATGAGGTACAGGTGGAAAAAAAAAGAGGTTCGTGCCTACCTTGGCCCGCTGGTTGGAACTCCCTTTCCCATTCCTCAATGCTGTTTGACGACTGGGTGTTCGGTGTCGTAGAGTAAGTATCCATTACTTCTGCCAAAGCCACGATGGTTTCATTTTCGACGGCCGACCTAGGGCTTCCAATAATAAGACCATCTTTTTCCGCAGGATTTCCCCCGATTTTGACATCCTCGACGCCCTGTAGGAGTCCAGAGCACGCCGCGAGCCGTAGAACGGGATGACCGCCTTGGATGCCTTGGAATACATCTGACACCCACTGGCCAAAGAGAGTCTCCCGACTGCGACCTAAGATCGTTCTCAACGTTAACCTCTTCTTTGAATCCTCAAGCAGTGCTCGGTATTTTATATGTGTGGCATGCCTAAATGCTGTTGAGAACGATTGGAGTTTGGCGTGTGTAAAAGGTTGGGTCAGATAAAACGGTGATGAGATCGCCGTTGCCGCTAGAGGCGTCGGTGTAGGCGTAGTCTCTGATAAATGATGAGCTAGCGCGCCTTGCAAAGTTTGCAGCGCAAGTGTACTGGCTGGATTGTGTAAATGTGACAACAAGGCAGTCAACGACATGACAGTCGGAGGTCAACGCAGATTAGCCTCGGATAAAAGATCCCGGTTCCCGCGACATCTCCTTCGCTAAGACCTAGAGAAAAGGCAGTATTCATACGCACACTAACCTACTACAGGGTCTGGTCTCCTCCATTCAAGAATGGCGAAGGTATCACGTCAACAGCGCGCAGACATCTCGAGGCAGTCCATACCGAGATGTAGTACACCAGCATCGTCAACAAACCCAACCTACGACCTCAGAGCAAGATCTTAGAGATGAACGAAGGGTCGTTCAGTTTAGAACGTTGGATTGAGTTATTGGTGGACTGGATGGTTGTTGATGATCAGGTTGTAGTTTCCAAGAACCCCTTCGGAATGTACAACTACTGCGAGATGTGGAAACACACTGGTCGGCATTGAATAACATGATTGCCCGCGTGATCGAGCTTTATCCAGTGTGTCTACTTCCATTAAGAACTCCTTTAACTACTTTCTAATCTGTATTTGTTAAAGGTTCTTCAGATCTTGCTTAACCGCCCAAAATATAGTAACCTTGCTCACCTCTTCTCCTGACTGTTCTTGAAAAGGCCCATAGCGCCCAAGAGCTCTTATCAGCCGAGAAAACACCCACCTTATCAGCTGCGTTGCCAGCGTTCGAACTTCTCTTGGTGGCTTGGACAAATCTTCAGAAAGAAATACCCGAAATTTCCCACTACATTGTTGTGAGTGTTATGAAAATACGAGAGTATGTTGAGAAAAGTCGCTCCAGTCGTATTTACGCTTTGGCCATCAGTAAGTTTTAGAGATTATCCATATATTTGCTCTCTGACGTGTTATCAGTGATTAATCCAGCATACAAGATGGATTGGATTAATGAACATTGGCTTCTTTCTGAGGTTGAAATGGCAAAAGACTGGATCTTAGAATCAGTACGTTACCATAATTTTCTCGGTACTGAACGAGCATCTGATATAATTTAGATGACCGCATTCGCTACGGCAAGGCAACATAAGTCTGAGCTGAAGCCGCTTCTCACAGATGTGTCGAGTCCCTCACATGCCTCAAGTGGATGTAATGCATCTGATAGGCTTGAGAATGGGCTTCGCCGGATGGCAAGTCTGCAATCGACTGGTCGACGCCAGGCGTTATTGCCAACCTTGCCCGGTTCTCGTCACTCATCGCCATCACCTTTGGTCATGACTCCATCTCCATCTCGGAGTGCGCCAACGGTACCCTCCCCTCAACCATCCCTCGACCAGCTCCCAGAGATTAATGCAGCGGAGAGAGAAGCAGTTGAGCGCCACAACTTGAGGCTAGATCGCGTGGAAGCAGCGAAAGAATGGGCTACATATCTCTTTGCCGGTTCTGTCTCCTCAAATGGGCTGAATCTTGTTCGTTTTTGGGACGTGAGTCGCTATTATTTAGTCTATGTCTCTCTTATCGCATCTAATCTTTTTGAATAGGTTCACGAGAAGAACTACCCTCTTCTTTTTTGTGTTGCACTTGATGTCCTACCAGTGCAGGGATCAGCTGTCCCTGCAGGCTGCGAGCGCCTCTTTTCCTCCAGTAAAATCAGTTGCACTGATCATCGTAATCACATCTTACCAAAACTCCTTGAAGCATTACAGATACGGAGGTTCTCGGTCAAGCAGCAGCGGATGGATTTCATGGAGAACTTTTTGGCCAGGGAAGAGGACTACACTATTGATGGGAAGTTAACAAAGAATGCGATTAAGAACTTTTGAAACACAATAACCTCCAAGAACTTGAGGCACTCCTTCGAGATGCCCAAGAAGTACAAACAGTGAGTTCCAGTAGTAACAGCTATGTAAATTGAATTTACAAATCATCTACCTACTCGATGTCTTTCATTTTCGTGCCAGCTGGATGTCAGCTGGTCTTACCAAGCCGCGTTACGGATCGAAGCTTGGTTTGGCTGGAGAAAACAAGCTCAACCAAGCCTGACACCTTCAACCAGCTGGGCTGGCTTGGCGGCAACACTAGCCACATCCCTCAACGATGGGGCTGGAAGCGTGCCGACGAGGCAATGGCGGTGTGCGATCAGAGACCTAACGTCGGCGCGCTCATCGCATCACTCATTTTGGTGGCCGCGAAACTTTAAATTTCGAATATCATTTGGTGCAACAAAAAGGAGTCCCCCTAAAGGCTGAGTTTTAGTATGGTAAAAATTATTTTGAAAGTCCAGGTTTACGCTGTTGCGAAAATGTAAGCTTAAATTTCTCATTTCAAGTAAGCCAAAAGTTGGTCAAAATCATATATTTTAAGCTCGTTCAGAGGAGGCAAAAACTTGTTCTAAAATATATAATTTATACTGAGCTAAAACTCTCTTTCCTTAAATTTGTTATGGCTGAGAAACATTTTGAGCCGCCTCAAAATCCGATGCCCGCAGCAGTGCATGTAGAACGAACTTCAGATGTCCAAAGGCATTCGGACCGAAACGGTGATGGACGGTGTTCACTGTCTGTCGGATTACGACGCAAAAAGGCTTCTTAACATTATTAAGGCAAAGGAAGTTCTTCGGCTTCACTCCTTTACTCTGGTTTTTACGTGCTTACTATTCATGAACCAGGGGGTCTCCGTCAGATACATGGTGCGCCAGTAAGGCTTGAATGTCGTCGAATAATATCAGAGTCAACATGCAGAACGATGGTCCAGCCGCAGATAGCATTTAGTGAATTATCTTTGATCGGTATCAAGGTACACGTGGAACAGCTAATCCAATTACTGCCGTTGACCAGCGCCAATCTAATGCTGTTACCCGCTGCTACTAAAAAAAATCACAACGATGATCGAGCTCGCAAGTTATTTCGTCCCGGTTTAGTCAGGAATCTTAGTGACAGATTTTATTATTATCTTGCTGTTAGTACATGACGGTACCACAACAGGTCGTAATGGTAAGACGAACTTCAAGTTCGACACAACGTCGATATTATCTAAGAAAATAAATTACATCGTCGAAAGGTATAAAGGGTCCATGCTCTCAAAGGAAACGGCAGTCAGGTTCCAAGCACCATCTCGACTATCAAACGGTTTCTTTAACACTCAAAAAACAAACATGCAATTCTCAACCTCCTTCTTCGCATTCGTCGCCACTGCTCTCTTGGCTCTTCCCAACCAGGTCTCTGGAGCTGCTCTCGGCGATGTCCAAGAGCTCGAAGCTCGCCAGACCAGGACTGTCGCCTTCAACGTCGCCCCTGCCGGCGCATGTAAGTCCTTGATCTTCTCGACATCATAGAACGAAGAGACTAATTTTCTGCTGTAGCTTGTGGCAGTGGCACGACTATTTTCTGCACCACCGGCTCTGGTGGTTCTTGCAAAGGCAACTTCAATCCCAAGCAGGCGTCCATCGTTGTCACTCAAGCCGCAGGCAACTGCCATGTCAGCCTGTACCCGCAGAACAATCAAGCTGGAGGCGTGGTTGAAAGGTTGAACACTGACACTACTGGGACGTGTGTGTTCACTGGCTCCGCTACCTGGCAGAGCTATGGCGTATTCTGCGACTAAAGAACAGGAGTCGGGGAAGAAAGGAACTGGAAATATTAGCTAGAACCCAAGGGAAATATCGTAGCAAATGTCAAATGTCAAAGATGATCTCATAGTTATCAACTCATTGAAGAACGAGTGTGTGTGTTCGTAAGCTCCGTGTAGGCACAAGATCGAGTTACTATATTAGGAAGTTGTGGGTGTCACCGTGTCATGATAGGCTTGGCAAAGCCGAGAGGGCATAGCTTCAGCCTTTTCATCGTTCATCGCGAGTTTAGACTATAAGCAAGTCAAATGGAATCAGTTAAAGGCGATACTCGCGTTCGACACTGATTGTGGTTGATGCTTCAAGTTGCATTAATTCGAAGCACCTAGTTTCTCGCAAGGTAAAATTAGACAGTGCTGGAAAAGCGTTTGAAGTATAATTGAATCCGTGTTTCGGATTTTATCTACCTGTCTTTGTCTTTTAATGACCGTCACGGAGGAATTTGGCTGAGCCAACAAGGTGTCTGTCCCCTTGGAATAAAGAGCTTTTAGAAGAACTCGAGATTCCTCAGCTCCTATGATTAGTACCAGCCACAACGCTCTATTATGCCCATAGAGACATGTCTACGTATCTCCCCTACCAGGATTGCACCAAGGTCGTTGATGTTTATCCCATTACTACAAGTGAAATATTCGGAAGAAGCACCGTTCTGACCGGCACGGTTATCCACGGCCTACCTTCCTGATCGATCGCCAGGCAAAGGAGCTTCTAAAGGCCATGGTGGACTTTCGAAGTTCTTCCTTGCAGCATCATCCTCTGCGACCATGAGAAGTATTTGTCACTGAGGTAATACTCGCGACGCCCAGACCAGGTTGGAGCACTTCGGCACCAGGCATGAGTCAACCGCTTTGATCTCGGAGTTGATGGCGCTTCAGTTACGTTCCTGAATGATCCTTGAGCTGCGAGCTGGGTGTGTAACCAGTTACTTTACTTGGAAAGCAGCTAAATTAGGTGATTTCAGGTTGGTCCAAGCAAGTTACCACTACGACTGAGTCTTTGAACCCCTTGATTTCGTACATAGCTCAGCAATTGCGTTGGGAGTCCAAAATCGCAGAAAGAAAAAATCTTTGATATTCAGCGGGACCTAGATATCTAAAATGACGATGACTTGCTTTTCTGACGCTTCCAAAAATAATGCACGGGGAGGTTCAGGTGATAGCACTTTACAACATGCCGGTTTACTAAGGGACTCCAACGTTTGAATTCGAAATTCGTGTTCACCCAATCAGCGTTACGATTTTGATCAAACCCCACACAACAGGGAGGCACAAAGCGGCATATACTGAAGTATTACACGGCTCAGTGGATTGTGAAAGGTATAAAGGCTCGATGGTTTGAGGAGGGAACAGCAGTCAGACTTCAAACAGCATCTCGACTATCAAGCAGTTTCTTCAACTCTCAATATCCAAACATGCAATTCACAACCTCCTTCTTCGCGTTCGTCGCTACTGCTCTATTGGCTCTTCCCAACCAAGCCTCTGGAGCTGCTCTCGGCGATGTCCAAGAGCTCGAAGCTCGCCAGACCAGGACTGTCGCCTTCAACGTCGCCCCTGCCGGCGCATGTAAGTCCTTGATCTTCTCGACATCATAGAACGAAGAGACTGATTTTTTAAAATGTAGCTTGTGGCAGTGGCACGACTATTTTCTGCACCACCGGCTCTGGTGGTTCTTGCAAGGGAAACTTCAATCCCAAACAGGCGTCCATTGTCGTTACCCAAGCGGCGGGAAACTGCCACGTTAGCTTGTACCCACAGAACAATCAAGCTGGAGGCGTAGTTGAAAGGTTGAACACTGACACTACTGGAACGTGTGTGTTCACTGGCTCCGCCACCTGGCAGAGCTACGGTGTATTCTGCGACTAAGGGACGTCGTGATCAGGGAATACGAAACGGCCAAGGAGGAATATCGGTGAAATATAAAAACTCGTAAATAGCAAATTAAGATGTTCAGTTTCTTTCTGTGAAATAGTAGTCCGTGTGTAACCGTGTTGAGATTTTCGATATTTGTTTTGCGTCGGTTAAACGTGGAGTATGTGGAGTAGTCGCCAGTAGGAAGCTACGAGCGTCTTCCAGAGTCATCCTTAGCGACGTCGTGGACCTTCTTACCACAAAAGCCTAGAAGGTAATTTGGTGACATTCGGCTCTCAGCTGGGCAATTTATTGATGGAAGGTGATACCTGGCCAAAAGATAGTCTATTGATTTTGCCGAGCGATGAGACGGCGAAAATAAATGCAATGAGCCTACAGAAGCTCCAGCCTCGAGCCAGCGAGGAACTATGCACTCGTCGAAGATCCTTATCGATAGGCTAGAAAAATGTAGATAGACATAAATGAAAGCCAAATGACAGGCGAGTGCTACTAGCCCAAAGGTGGCAGGACATCGTCGAATTGTTATCCTCTCTGAATCTGATGGTCATCGAGGAGCGTCACTTCAATCGAAGGACGCTTCCACGATACCGGGCCTCCATCATGAATTAGGCTGGCTACTCCGTGTCGAATCCACTAGCGTTCCCAGAGGACATAGTTCACCGAGTTAAATTGCAATGTGATTTCGTCGTCAGGGCTGAAAATGAGCCGTGGTGGTGGTGGAACACAAGTCACGTCTCTGCTCACGTCAATGTGAAAGTGCAATACATTGGAGTAGGCTCGTGCGTAAATATGCTTGGGAAGTGGTAGATGGTGTTGCCACATTCAAACTAAGCGCAGGCATCGGACACCCTGTACACTTTCGAGCCCCCCGAGCTAGTATGTATATTGCAATCCAGAAGCTATCAAGCTCAGCGCCATCCACGACTAGATGATGGCCAGAGGTGACCTAGAGTCTTAGCGGGCCTCGCCATCAAGAGTGCGCGCATTTACCACGGGTTGATTGAGCCTTCTGCCTTGTGGTAGTGAAATTTGTTGGTGATCGAGCCGATGCGACGGCAAGTCGATTTGATGGGTTCAAACGATGACGAAGTCTTCATCTCTTCATCATTGCAAAATGCGGGCAACCGGGTTCTCAGAGAGACTATGACGCAGATGTACATGGATAACCACGAGCCACTTTGTAGAAAAAATTGGAGTAGACCGACTGACCGAGCGACGCCGATGCGCCGAATGTGGTCTTTCAGTACAAGTAATTTTCTTCGATACAATTGACAGAATGTACCTTGATGATTCCACATGGTACCGTGCCAGGAAAGCTGAGGGTTTATGAGTGAGCGCGCTCGAATGTCAGACGATACGTTGCACAGAAATGCAAAACTGGGCGCTTTCGGTTGACAATACGTGTATTCCCCGGATCAGGCGGGAAGATTCTGGTGGATTCAGAAGGACCCCTTGGATTTCTGCGAGTCCATGCGGTAAATCATTTGTTGAAGGCCCTAGGTGCGGTAGATGTGCTTCTCTTGTCAAGGGATATAATGCTTCTAGCGACGAGGTCGCATTATAATATTGGTCGACGACCTCTTGGATTCAGAGAACAAGGCCTGGGATTTATGCTTTGAAACTTGGTTGGTCGAATCAAAAGGTCTTCCAGTGAACAAAGAAGGGATGGTTGTGTGTCGAAGATCATTCAAACTTGAGGTGACAAGTTGCATATGTTTGTGGGAATGTCAAACGTCACTTTCATTTTGCACACTCCCGATGAGGAGAAACGGAGATCGCAGAGATATCTTTACCACAAAAAAGCCGATAGAGAGGAAAGAGCGAATGAGTAGGAAGGTTGATTTTCTCTAGAACAAGAAGCTTCCTTGATGATGCCCTGACGGGCTGGGTATTTGAAGCCATGTGAAGATGCTAAAGAGAGATCAAAGTGCGTTTTTGCGAGCGCATTTTTGTACACTTCGATCTCAATAAAAATTCTAGGAGAAAAAGACATCCAGGGGTAGTATTCCATTTCTCTGGCCTGTATGAGAGAAATTCAGGGATTTAAAGGACTCCGAGTCGTGGAGGTGGCTTCGAGCGGACGAAGGAAGTTACGTAGGGAAGAGGTATTCGGGGTCTTTTATAGATTTCCCATGCGCGGAGAAATAGCTGAACCCCTTCCTCTCCCTCCGCCACCACGAACCTTGCAGCTCATCGCTGTCTTCCCCGTTCCTCTCCCCCCTTCGTCGCTGTTCCCGACGTCGTCAAGCAGTTTCTCTCGGATAGGTCAAGAGGAAGTGGCCGCCATCAAGAGTAATCATGGCTGCTTCTCGTTCTGCCTTATGGCCGGAACCAACACCAGCACCCTTTGCCATCCAGGATTCACGCTCCCCTAAACGGCGTCGTCTTCAGGCCAGGCAGACGATTGCTGATCAGGACAAGGTCGCTACTGCTATGACGCAGTGCCAGTTTGACTCTGGAAACGAAATCATTTCCTGTTTTCCAACCGCAGAAACTTTCATACCCCAGGGGGATTGGGCTTCTTTCGTCTGTAAGTACAGATTACAGGCGTTCATTCAACGGTGCCCTGATATTATACGTAGGGAATGCCCGGAGACCTGATCTTTTGCAAACGAACCTGGTCAATATCTATCTGTTTCGCGCAGACTCTCAACAACAGTTACTCTCATTTAAAGACGTAGTAAATCCTTTCGGGCAAGCAGGCGTTATTCGTGCGCAAGTGAATGACACTTGGTTTGGGGAAGGTGGGAAGGACTGGTCGGGCAAGGACATCAACTATCCTTTCTACTGGCTCATCACCCGGAATGATAAGCCAGTCGATGGTACTGCAGTTGCTCAACCAATTTTCACCGCTGTCCAAACTACCGCGTTGGACTCTGTTGCTCGTTCATCATCATCAGCGGCAGCAGCGGCTTCATCATCAGCTTCTGTAATGTCTGCTTCCGCCGCTTCGTTCTCCTCCGTCCTTTCAGCATCCTCAGCATCGGTTGTGGCAAGTGCGAAAGTTCAAAACGATGCTTCCCACTCATCTTTCCCTCATTGGGCCATCGCCGTCATTGTCGTCCTCGGTTTCCTCGCTATTACAGCCACATGTCTCCTCACATTCCTCATTTGCCGTCGTGTTCGCCGGCGCCAACGGAGCCAGCAGACGAGTCGTAACTCGATGGGCTCAAATTCCCCCATGATCAATCGGGACGGTGAAATGAGCCAACGATACGATACACCAGGGTCACCGTTACTACCGCCGCCTTCCACAGCTGCTTTAGCTAGTGGTGGAGTCGCAGCAGGTGGCCCTTGGCATGGTCATGGTAGCCTGCATGATGGTGCGTCAACAGACAGCGGCGGGCCCTTTAGTGGCGCAGATGCGGCGATTATGGCTCAGGCATTCAGAACAACACTGAAACAACCCAACTTTGTGGATCGGCCGGTGGAAGAAGGAGAGAGCCCTGAGCAACCCGAAGGAGAGGAGGCGGAAGGTGGTCATACCGAAGGAATTGGAAATTCAACACTGAGTCGAGAATTGGCAGCCGAAGGCAGAGATATACGGAGTGTGAGTTCATCAAGAGGCGTCAAGGTGGAAACAACACCTGGAGAATCGGGAGGGACGAATGAGCGGTGATGATACCGTTCTTCAACATTTTCCTATCTTTTCTCTTCTGGGCTTTCATGTTGCTGTGCCTTTTTTCATCCCACTTCATCCTTGCCGTTGTTGTTAACTTCCTTTTACCGCTGGCTCATGTTCCTTAGCTCTTCTTACCGTTCACTGTAAACTCCACATTCCACGATTACCCGCATTTTCAAGCATTCATCATTCTCATCATTTGCAATTGCTTCGACTCTATAATCTGGGTTTCTCTCGTCCTCCAACACTCTTCTGCGCCCGTGATGCACCCCCTCTATGCCATCTCTCCGCTCTCAAAATCGACCTTCCCCTTTCTACTCTGCCCTTCTTTTGTCCTGAATCCGCCCTTTGCCTCTCGTCCTCATATCCTACACTACCTGAATTGGTCGCCAAGAACACTTTCGATATCCAATTTTGACATTTTATATACCTTATTTTCTCGCTTCGCGGACTCTCCACGACCTCTCTTTTCGCATGCAAAACCCTTTTCATGCTGCCGCCCGACGGTGACGCCTCTCCGCCATCTTCACTTCTTTCTTTTCCCTTGTTTTTATTCGTGACGTATCGGTGGATTTATGGTTCATTCTGGTGGTTTTTCTCAGTTCATTGTCTATTTTGCTTGCTTTGAATTAGAGACACTACTTTTTCCTACGGCCACTATTTTATCTTAAAGTAAATCCGCATCTTGTCCACGACTCTCTGTCCCTCGGTGCGCCACTTCGCTTCCCTCCCAGATATTCCCCCCATGAGCTTGTCAGAAGCTGCGACCTCTGTCCGCTGAACGCGATCGAATCAAATCCTTTCCCTGGGTTTTGCCAGCTGGCTCAAAGCAGACGCCTCGGTGAATGATGGTAAGTCTTGCTCCACGCTATCAAAAGTTGCTATCTCAACCTCAGTTTGGAATTCAGACTATGAGGAGGTGGATCCAATGGTGACATCAATGACGAAGAAACTTGTGAATAGCTTGGCATTGTGTCTATTTTTGGCCATGATCCCGCCATCGTTTCTTATCAGCGGACCATGATGGGGAAACCACCAGACATCACCACGTTTGGTCAAGGCAGATGGATTGTCAGCGGCTGTTTCAATAATCTTCGCGTCAGTTCATCAAAACCTCCGTCATGGTGAGTACGAAATATCATTAGTCTTATTGTCACCGACTTACTCTTCGCCAGGTATATGCATTCGCCTCCACCGCCGTCATTCCTGACTCTGCGACAAACGATTCATCTCGATCTTTTCTTCCGTTCTTTCGTCCTTGTACTTATGAAGATTAAGTTGTCAACCCCCGGATACCCCTCGCTAGTTCAACATCATATCAGGCTCGCCTTGGGAAATGGGAAATTGCTTCCTACCGGATTTTGACGTGAGCGGAAACGCGATTTCCGTGTGGTGGAGGCTGAACTCCTTCGCGAGTCGCCTTCAACCTTATTCTTGAGTCTGGAGGAGATTCGTTCAACTGCAATATTCGGAACTTGAAGTTACGTCAGGTGGTACGTGGATGCGCGAATCAAGAGAAGCACAGGGACCCAGAAAGAAGACGTCAGAAGCAAGGGAAGCTACTACAAGAAGAATATCACTCAGTTCACATCGAGTACGGTGCGGCATACGCAAATTTTTGACAAAGGGTATGTGCCTCGTATGTCTGTCCCCAGCTTTTTCATTGACTTGATGATATGGCAGCAGTATTCCAACTCGAGTCGTGTTCTTCTTCGTATGCTGGACCGCGGAGGGAAAAGCTCGTCCTACTTTCATTTTTGGTCAATTCTCTCATTTCTCGTCACTCGTTTATCCCTTTTTATCCCTTCCCTTCTGGTCACAATCAAACCATTATCTTTATTTTTTTAGTTGGATTCTTCTTAAGAGGTCAACCAAGACAATGTCTTCTACGTAACCGCATCGCCTCTAGGGGCTTCAAATAGTTTATACTTTATGTGATTATTTCTATTCACATCAACTCACTTTCGCCCAAAGTTAGCTTGTAGTTGCCCTTCATCAAGGTGGTGGTGTTCGTCTGTCTTGTTCTAATCTAGGTGTTGTATTGATGCTCGAGTGTCTGCACTATCAGCTTGTGGGAGGTCAGAACAATGTCCATGCATCGTCTCACTTCTCGTTACGGTGCGAATGTCGTTCAACTTACCTACACAGTGTAGTACGTGATGGATACTTCTAATAAGGTACGAAACACCCTGACCGCGTGGATATGTCTCAGATGTTCCAGGCCTTTTGTTTCGTCAAGATGTGAATGAGAAAATGAACCGGTGCATTGGATCGTTTACGTTGAGAAGGTTGAAATTTAAGAAGTTCAAAGATATGTTATCTAACAAAGCGCCCAGAGTCCCCTACTAAACGCGTTGTCTGACCATATTTCGAGCTCTGTTTTGTCTGGTGGTAATTCTACGAACCAAATATTCCTTTTATCTCGAATCCGTGTAGACGACGTGGAACTCTGATTGTCACGCCCTTTTCGTTTCGGTTGGCTCATGCGGGATATTCGAAGTCCCCCGACCGACCTCGACTTGGTGGCAATAACACACTTGAGAGTGGGATAATTTTGAGTGTCACAAAGCATCTGTTCCCCTGCCCTCAGAAGTCGTGGGTTACCGACGGAGGTATCTGGTATAATACCATGGATGGTAGTGCTACCGTAGGATAGGTGGGTAAGGTTGGGAAGCACCACATGATTGGGAAGGGAAACTTCTTCTCCGATGAGTCTGAGGTAGCGGATTTGTTGGAGGAAAGTCACCGCAGGAGGCCAGCTTAAAAGCTTGTCCCAGCCCTCAGATCCGGTGGAAAGTAGAGTTAGGTCAGTACAATGGGAATGGCCTGGAGCACCGTCAAAAAGCTCGATGCTTTCCTGAACAATGTAGGTGTTTGTTGCGAGAGATCTGAGTCCACGACACGAGCGGACAAGAGCGACCACTGTCTGTACGTCTGAAGAACTTAGTGGGGTTACCCAGAGGTGGTGGATAAGAGATGAAACTCGGATGCCTTTCCTTGGTCGTCGAATAAAGAGATTGAACGAGCGAACGTGCTGAGAACTGATGAGATGGATGGGGATGCGCGGTAGGCATCCGATGAATGCGAAGCGTTGTACTCTTGCGGATGTGCAGACCAAAGCAGCATATGTGCTTGGCCATTGAGCACAATGTGATAGAATGGCTAGGATCAGCTCGGCTGGCAAATCAAGTAGCTGAAAAGGATCTTGTGAAAGAAGAAGCCTTCTCTTCTCTTGCTCCCACTCCAGCTGAGCTGCGCGTTGCTTACGCGCCTTTGTAATATATCTTTGTCCTTCCGCAGAACTGGGGACCGGTAAGGGGGGTGGAGTTTGAAGGAGTTGGGCTGAACCGGCTGAGAGTTGTCTTATTGCAAATGTAAAGAGAGCTGAGGCAATGGCAATGCATGAAGTCGTTTGCAGAAGTGAAAGCTCCCCAGACATGGGGACCTGATGAGCCTATCCGCGATAGTGCAGAATGAGAAAGCCATTGTATCAGTACAATGAGGCTGCCTTGTGTAGGCGGTCCGAGCCGAGTGTGCATGTGAGCCCACGAGAAGTCTCTAGCTCCATTCCTCCTTGTTTCCACCATTACCTTCTACGGCTTGACTATACCATGCAATCCGGTTTCCTTCGCGCTATTCCTCGCCGAAAATTGAAGAAACCAAGGAAACAAGCAGAGCAGAAACTACCGCGGGTGGTTGAGCAGAACCGGCCCCTCATCCGAAGCCCCGCTGATCGCGATGATACCATCAATGCGCAATCAGGAATCCACATGCTTCCTCCAGAAGTTCTGCATATCATTTTGGAGATGTACACAGAGAATGAAAGGCATTCGATTAACAAACACCATCCTCTGCTCATTTTGTCGGCGGTTTGTAGCCTCTGGAGGACGGTCGTCATAATGGATTCAAGCCTTTGGGCATCCTTTCGGTTGAACATCACCACATTTGTCACACCACAAGCGCTCTCCAGTACAAAAAACATATTGGAGTTATTCATTTCCCGGTCGCAAAATCAACCTCTTCGGATGGAGATTCGCCCTAAAGGGCAACAAGGAGACAACACAGAAAATATGCCATCCCGCCTTTCTGTCATGAGAGTTTTGTCTCTGAAATACTTCCACCTTTTCACCGAGCTCGACTTCATCACTCAAACAGAAGATGCGTATTGTCGGCTAGCTACCCTCGGTACGGACTCTTCAACGTTGACGAAGTTGCAAAAACTCTCACTTCGTATCAAAACTCAGGTCATCGAATCACATCCTGATTTGAAGCTTTTTAATCATGCACCGAACCTCAAGCAGCTCTGCCTTCACTCCGAGTCAATGTTGACCACTTTCAAATTCGCTCTCCCCTTCCATCAAATCACACAACTAGACTTCAGAATCAAGGAGAGATTTGGTGACTTCGCCATTATGGCTTGGCAATATCTTCTGGCGGAGTGTTCCAACCTTGAAGACGCGTCCGTCCGCTTTCTTTCTGGACATCATTCTGAAGGGATGGGCTCTACTCCGCCGTTGGGTGGAAGTACCAGGCTGCAGATCTTCTCGACTATCCAAAGATTGTCGATCTATAATGATTTCAGCGGTGATGCATCTGCGATTTTCGGCGGTGGTGCCCACTTTCCAAGCCTGCAGAGTCTTGAAATCAAGGCAAGGGTTCGATATAGGATCTTTTCAAATAAAAGAGACCCTGACGTTCAGGAAACCGGCCCTCCCACATCCTATCTCAATCTTGACATTCTTAACTCCTCCGTGACTCTTGGTGGCCTCGAGTCACTTCGCCTGGTCAAGGTTTCAATCCACGCCGATGTATTGCTCACCTTACTTCATTTAACCCCTCGCTTGATGGAGCTGGAGATACTTAGCGTTCGAGAGAGACCAGGATCTGACATATTGATAGGGCGACCGTATACCGTGGTCTCGGCAGACCAAGATATTCTTCGCATATTGTCGGCGTCCGACCGGCAAATAGAAGCTGGCGATTATCTTTGTCCCGATCTTCGCTCGCTTTCGTTGAGAGATCCTAGTGACTCTGAAGATGGTGGGGAAGTAGGAAAGCCGTATGCAGAGCTTGCGCGAAGCAGGTCAAAAATCCTTAATCGAACAGGGATTGAACAGCCCTTCTGCCTGACGCTTTTTTTCGTTAAGACGGGTGGTCGAGGAGTGAGGAGGAGCACGGTAGTTTGAGCTCCGTTATTTATTTAGTATTTGACTATTTGATTTACTTTAGTAGATCGAGTGGCCAGCTTTCATCAATTATTTTATCGTAGTTTACAGAACACAAAAATATCGGTTTTAAACGAGGTCAATCTTCTTCTATTTCCCACCGAGACAGGACCGAGGGTTCAGTTTAATTATTGAGTTTTGTTCGTTCTTTCATCTATAATGTCTGCAATTATTCATCACTCATCGAGAGCCGGCTGAAACCGGAACAAATTGAGCCCGAAAGAATTGAGAGTTGATAACCTGAGCATTGAAGTCATTTCTCCCACCCTTCATTCGAGCGCATCGTCGTCACCTTCACCTTACCTTCCAAGTAGGCTTTGACTGTTTCTTCGTCACACTGAATCCGAAGAGCTAACGATTTTTGCCGTCCACAGGTCTGGTTTCTTGTCGACCCCGCGCAGAGGCGTCGGGGAAGAGCTATGGGAGATGCTTCTCAAGCAAAGCACACCCCACTTCAGCAAGAAAAGGAGGACTCTCAGAAGAAATCACAGGGACGGATTTCTCGACCGAAGCCCAAATGGACGGCCAACAGTATGATCGGTGAGTTTCTATAAATTATCTGTCGTATGACCAATGATTAACAGGATTTACGCATCCTTATACTCTCTGATTGAATTCATATTCATATACCAACATCTTCCTTTCTGAAACTCTATGGTGGTATGATAGCTGGCGCTGGTGGAGGGCTTGTAGCCAGCGTTGCAACCTGCCCACTTGATGTTATCAAAACTAAACTGCAGGCCCAACGAGCTGTGCAAGGGCAACAGGGATACCTTGGAGTCATAGGTGCGTGGTTTCAACAGCGCTTTTTACGGGTTGATCACTTCTAATTTCTAGCTTTATAGGAACTGCGAAAGATGTTCTTTACCAAAGCGGAATCCGTGGATTATATCGTGGTCTAGGCCCCACTATACTTGGATATCTCCCAACTTGGGCAATTTATTTCGCTGTATACGATGGAATAAAAACGGCTTTCGGCGAACCCCCAACTGCATTTACGACGTCCAGGAAGTCGGACGACGGACGGATCTACCCTGCTGCTCAAGTAAAGGGATATCAACCAGCCATCCGAGAGCATCCATGGTCACTACACATCCTTTCCGCGATGATCGCTGGAGCAACCAGTACTGCTGTCACGAATCCTCTATGGGTCATCAAGACACGCTTCATGGTATGAATAAATGTATCGTTCGCCTTGGTGGCTTCTCATTACAATCTTAGACCCAAACTTGGGATGAAGTCCGGTATCGACATACTGGAGATGCGGCAGTCACAATTTGGAAGACAGAAGGAATTTCAGCGTTTTATCGTGGACTTTTACCAAGCTTAATGGGCATATCCCATGTCGCGGTTCAGTTTCCTCTTTACGAGCAACTGAAGCTGCTTGCTCGTGAGTGTTAGTAGGTGTCTTTCTTATCTAGTAATGACGGTTCGTCTCCAGAGGATGATTCGGACGCACCGCTCAAGCCTCAAACGATCTTGCTTTGTTCCGCTGCATCTAAAATGGTTGCATCAATCACGACTTACCCTCACGAAGTGATTAGAACGAGACTGCAGACGCAGAAGCGTCCGCTTGCCGATGATATGTCTTCGGACGGCATGCTGAAGCAACATGCCAAGCGAGGCATTATCTACACCACGAAAAAGTTGATAAGGAAAGAGGGGTGGACCGGGTTGTATCGCGGATTGTCTGTTAACTTGCTCAGAACGGTACCTAATAGTGCGGTCACTATGTTAACGTGAGTTTATTGTACAATGTATTAAATCATTTAGCTGATATCATGCACTTCCAAGCTATGAAATGTTGATGCGACGACTTTCAGTTTGGCGCGCCTCATGACACTCATCCATTCATACCTCCATTTTCACATCCCACCATGACGCATGTCAGCCCAACTCGAAATAGACGTTCGGATCTGCTCCTCTATCAACTACCACTACTGGAACCGCCGAACAAACGATATTGCCTAAATGTGCACGATCCTCGTTTGTGAACATTGTCGCCTATTTACATGTACTTAACGCGCATATTCACCGTCACCTGCGTTTTCTTCTATAGTAAAACTGGAGCTGATGCCGGTTACTTTATCAGCATGATGCATGTATATTACTTTTACTTGTTAAAGAATCAATTGCTATGAAAGATGTTTCAATGATAGGATTTTAGCTAGTACAAAACCAATCTGTGGTGAGCAAGTAAAACAGGAGCACTGACGTGTGTTAAGTTTTCCTCCGCTTCCTCGCCCCTCTACCCCCCTCTGCTTCTGCTTCTCTCTTCCTCTGCATCCCAGCCATCTTCATAACCTCTTTTTTCCGTTCCTTATCTTTTTCGCTCTTTTTAGCATCCTCCTTCTCCAAATTTTTCGCCCTATCTGCTTTCTTCTCGGATTTTTTCTCCTTGCGACGAGCAACTTGATCTTTTCGGAGAGCTCGCATCTGCTGCATTAGGGCAAGGGCTTTCTTCTCTTCAGGTTCCATCACTACAGCTCGTTTTTGAAGATATGTCTGCGCTTTCTGCGACTTCATCAGTTTTGGTTTGGAGGCGTAAGGAAGTTGGGCTTGAAGCTTCTTAGGAACAATTAGGGGGTTGAAGCGGCGTGCAGCTCGAACAACAGGTTTATAGGTGGAGTCAACACCGTGGGGTGTTTTGAGACCTTCGTCACGGCGAATTTGACCGGTTAACCGCATCCCAGTCCAGCTTTTGTCTGGGAGGAGAAGTGTCGTGACTGGATTGTAGAATTTTCGTGGCTGAATTGAATACCAAGCTCGAAGGAAGATAATATCTGTATAATGTATTTGTAAGAAATTTTATGCAAGAAAAAGAAGAATTCGGACCGCTTTTTAAGATCTTATCTTCGAAGGTAGCCCTAAATGCACCATCCGGCTTAGGTAGGGCTTTCTTGACCTGGCCTCGTATACCGGAGACTGTTCTGATGTTTGCACCCTCAAATTTGGCCACCTCAAGTGCCGTCGAGAACATATCCTTGATGAAAGCGGTGTTTTTGAAGATCTTGTAGGGAATGCCAGTCAACTTGAGCTTCTTGACAATCTTTGTTGAACGATCGACGTCCAGGACCACTCCCGTGGCTGAGACACGAAAACCTGAGGCCTCCCTTGATAGAGAGTTGAAGGTACAGAACCCAGTGTTGGGTAGAGACACAGGGCCGTAGAAAGTCGCGTAGCAGTGCATGTGTTCAGGCGTGTATTTGAGCATTCGCATTCGAATTGAGTGATCGTCTAGGGAGTATATGGGCAGCGTTTGGAACCGACGCCAGCCGAGGGAGAAGATGAGAGGGTCATTCGTCTTGAGAGTTCGAGCAAACCAGCGATGTCGCTTGATGCGAACTTGAATGTAACCAAATCGTTCTTCAGCTGGTAACAAGCCCCCCACGACGATAGGGTATAAAGGATTGAAATGCTCGATCATTTCGCATGGGACGGAGGCCAATTCAATGCGAACATATTGCCCAGGTCGGTACCCTTCAACAAGGGCACGCGCTTCTCCATCAGCAATTCCCTCGAATTCAGCGCGGTTGATGGCCAGTTGTTGATTAATCTCTTCCTTGCGAGAGGTGTAGAAGTCTTCAGTGATAGTTTCTGGATCATCGTACTGTTCATCAAACTTCCGTTTCAAAACTTCTTTCTTCGCAGCGAGAGCGGTTGCCCGCACTTGGTCTGGAGTCAATTGTTCGGGGTTCGAGGCCGCATCATCCTTGTCATCTGAGACTTGTTGATCTTCGCTCTCTTCTCCAAATCCAGAGGCTGGTTCGACGTTGGGTCCTTCTCCCCCCGTTATGAACAAGTGCCGGATGGAGTCCAGCATTTCTTCATCTTCCCACTTTTTAAGAGATGAGATGTCGAGAGGATCCTTACTTGCATCCAGGCCCTCCAGATCATCGACATCGTGTTTACGTTTGACCTGCAAAAAGTCATCTTCACCTATCTCAACCTCACTATGCTTCGATTTACCCCAGAGTATTTCTTCTGGCGAAAGGTCGGAGGAGTAGATGAGTTTGATCCAATTTTTCCGTTTGGATGTCGATTTTGAAGATGCTGAAGCCGCACGTTCAGATAGATTGGCCTTCCACTTGGGCACGTCATTCTCGGAGTCTTCGTTGCCATGCATGAGCATATCGGCTTCTTCGTCACTGGGAATGTCTTCATCATCTTCGTCAAATTGTATTCGATGGCCTAACTTAGTTCGAGCGTCATCCTCGTCTTCGCCCAAATCTGAATCACTGTCTGCGTACTCAATATCCGCACGTGCGGTCCCGGATGAGGGAAGACTACGTATGTTCGTTCGATGTGATGTCCGACCAGTGTTGATGTGCGGCAGCGTCGAGGAGCCAGCTTCCGTGTCTGAGTCCCCTTCGCTGGAATTTTCGAGATCCGACTGTTCAGCTACATCACCTTCAGTAGACAAATCGTTGTCATGGTCGTCTTCACTTTCAGGCTTTTGTTGGAGCTGGTCTGAACGATTAACAGTGAGCGTTTTGCTTGAGGAACCAAAGAGCCGGATTTGACTCTGAGCAACTCGATCTTCAAGAGTTGCATCCACGTCTTGTAGGTCCATCACCATTTGCTCTCCCTCGCCTTGTGGAACTAGAAATATCACGAATGAAAACGTGGCCTAGATAAAGAAATAGTTGAAGCACAAACCATCCACAATTCCCCTACTAAAACTGCCTGGAACGTTGACATACACGGCGTCTTTGTCGTACATTATGCCACCGACATCACTCATAGGTGCATGTATGAGTAGTTTCTTCTTTTCTGTAAGTTTGCGGCGTTTCTCGGATTCGGCGGTTGGGAGAGGACACGGATCGCCGAGGTTGCTGACGCCTTGTATGTCTAGATCTCCCACTCCAGGAATATGAACCTTGGTGCCCATTCTTAGGTTCGTCCCTCGAACGTAGCCGTACAATGTTACTGTTCTGTCGCACTTCCCTTCAGAAGTCCGAACGAGTTCGCGGGGTGTGAGATCTTCAATACGGTCGGCGAGAAGGTATGGGTGAGAGTTGCGGAAGATGAGAGGGCGAAATTTCATGACGGAGATAAATCGAGAGAGGTTCAAAATCTCTGTATCTGGGTAACGGCCGTTTAAAACGCCGGATAGGTAGAAAAGTTTAGCGCCTTGGTAGATCTCTGTCCAGAAGCGCTTTTTGAGAGTCTTTTTGGTAGACTTGAGAGTAGCAGCTTTCTTGATTAGATCCAGATGAGTAAGGACACCAATAACTTTGGGAAAGCCATGTGTTTGAAGGATGTTGAGGAATTCAAATGTTTCCTACAAGAAGGTTTAATTCGAATAAATCATAGTAATAACTTGAATGGCAAACCATCTCGAAGCCATAAGACCCGTCGATCATGAGAAGAACTAGATCAGCAATTTTTCCAATGTCAATCATACTGCTGAGATCGTTGTTGCATTCAATGAACGTGAGGCGTCTCTTTTTTCCAGCTACGACTGTGATAGGTCCTTTGGCCTCTGTTAAGGTTTGTTTTGTGTACCTACGGACGAGACTCTTGAGCAAGGTGGTTTTACCAACACCAGGAGGCCCAACAATTGCGACGATGACAGGTGGTGGATCATCATCTGGCGTTCTGTTGACCAGAGGAACATGCAAACGAGTTTGATCCTGTTCTACCTTTCGGCGACCTTGACGGTCTGCTTTCCGACCAGATTTTGGTGCAAATGCCTGGACATTTTGTAAGAAGCTTAAAGATACCCAATTCAAGCAAATAGACCTTTTCGTTAAATCCGTGCTGCCTTTCTTTCCCCTTTTCCTTCTTACTTGAAGGCCGGTGAGATTTATGTTGTTGAGAGTCCATCAATGAAACGGAAAATTAAAGAAAAATGCCGGAGTTGTAACGCGTTCACGTGACCGGCGCGTCCTTGAAATGCGTTGTTGATGTTGTTGAACAACGACCAAGTCCACCATTTCAGCGACACCCACCATGAAAGGACGATCCGCAGGGATTTCCTTTGAAATACAAGGCGATGAACAAGAGCACCATCGTATCCAGCTGGAACACAATCTCCAGAACACAGAACTCTCTTTTCATATTTCAACCGACGACGACGAAGAACGACCTCGGAGGAAAAACTACGACAGCTCAGTAGAATACCCCAGGCATCTCTCAGAGCCTTCTTTGCTTGACATGCCCTCTTTTGTTCATCGCTCGCGAGATCATTTTTCGGCTGGGGATGAGGAACAAAGCCACCTCGTCCATGCCTGGTCCTACCGTACCGGAGATGATGACGAAGGGATCAATCCATATGCTGGTGGCGAAACTATGTCTACATTTGCTCACCATGCGAGTGGCGTGACCATCAGTGCTGGACTAGGGGCCGGTAGAGGTGCTCGACCACGAGAGCCGAGTTTCAGTGGGGCAGAGTATGACCCAGATAGGCCGTTGCACGCTATGATAGCTGGTGTCAACAGCAAGCATTCCATGTTCGACATAGATCCGTCCAAGTCAAAACACCAAGTAAGCAAGTTATCACCAGTGAATTATGTTTGTAGCTAATTTTTTTTTTGTAGATGACGTTTGACCCAGTCGTGGTTGATAGTACAGCAGAGCTTGACCGACTGCTAGAGTCGGGCCATGCGCCACCTACAAATGCCCAGTCCTTACATTCACGCTCTGTCCGCCTCAACTCTCCACCCGAATCTCCTGTCTCCTCTGACTCTGAAATTACACCTCAACAACACGAAATGCAAAACTCTTCTCGCCCTAGACTCACGGACCATCTCCGCCATGTTTCTTTCTCTCCAAAGCGACCGAGAACTGCTCAGGGCGTGGTCCCTACTTCGCCTGCTCCCCGTTCGAAACGCCAGCTGGCGGATGACACTCGCAACGTGTCCACGAACATGCCTACTCCACGTCCAGTTCGCCGAGCCGCTTCGACGCCTGCAAAGCCAGAAGTTAGATTACAGCCGGCTACTCCCTCGACGACTGGGTCAAAGTTCTCGAGAATGAAGAAAGGTTTGAGTAAAGAGATTGAGGCAGAGAAAGTTCACCAAGAGAAGGAAGCGGCGAACCGTCAAAGGCAACGCCTCGGTCCATCTTCCTTGGGTCGGACGATGTCAGCCCCTCAAGACCAGAATCCTTTTCATGATGAACCCACGCCAATGACTCAGCGGATGCCAACCCCTCGAAAATCTTCCATGAGAGATACAACCAAAAGCCGTGTTTATTTGCCTGATGTGACAGGCCTCACAAATGCAGTCGAGTCGCCTCTCCGCCCTGGCACTCGGTATTATGCATACAGAGGCGAGAGACCCAGAGATGGGGAAGGTACCTTTGGCTCTCTTTTTGATTTGGATCTTTGCTAATGTTTCGCTATAGCTCGGTTGTTCCAAACGCTTGCAACCGTTCAAGCGCAGCTGCAGGACCTCGAAGAAGAAAACTCAATATCACGTCGCAGAGTCAACGAACTCGAACTAGAACTAGAAGAATGTAAACGTGAAGTAGCGCGAGAAAGGACACGATTATTTGATCGCGATAACTCAAGATCTTTCCAACAAGAACAAAGTTATCGAGCTCCAGGGTTGAGCAAAGCCAAGGGCAAGAGCAAGGCGAAGGATAACAGTTTTGTTGGAGGGTTAGCAGAGCTTGATGACGAAAGGTTGAAGGCGCGGTACAAAGAAGCTGTTGATGAGAAGAAAGGTTTGTAACTGATCAGCGCTTCCAACTTGTGTAAACACTCACATCGGGTCCAGCTTTAGAAGCCCTTGTGAACTCCTTGCGTTCGCATCTTACACGCCTCACAGCAGAACTGTCAGCTCATCAAGAGCTATTGACAGAACTGAGAACCTTGCGCGAACAAGACGCACGGGCTCTCAGAGAGAAAGGCAACGAGATCCTTGTGTTGCAAGAGGAGGTCCAGCGGCTAGCGGGAGAGGTTGAGGTTCTCCGAGGAGTTGTCGAAGAGGGCTTGAAGGAACGCAGAGCGAGCAAAGAGAATATTGAAGTCGAAGTGGAGAAGCATGAAGCAGACATTGGCATGTCGCAGGACCTTCACCAAATCCAAGTGGAGGATGCTGCAGCCGCGGAAGTTGATGAAGACCTCAGCGAACTCGACGAAGAATCGGAGCCAGATACGGTCGATTTTGATCCACCGTTAAATAACGCCGATAAAACCATGCGCACAGATCGGGCGACTCTGGGAGAGTCAACTAACAGCAAAGGGCTTGACATTGAGCCGATGCCAGAAGATTTCCAGAAGATTGTTAACGAAATTGAAGAGAGACGGTCCAATCGATCCAATGACTCGATGAGGTCGCGAGCCTCAAGATCTCCATCGCCGCTGAGGAGGGGAGAGAAGAAGAGAACAAAGGGTTTGGATGATTTACGCCAAGAGGATGACGAGCGCTCTGTCTCCGCTCCAAGATCCCCACAACCCTCGTCCTCCAGACCTGTGGCTCCAACCCCTTCCCAAGCGGCCCGACAATATACACGAAAGCTTGATGATATCGAACCGGAGACCCCATTCCCTAGAATTCGAGGAGAACATCTCGAGAAACTATTCTTCTCAGCACCTGAACACAATGCCAAAACGTGTACCGTGTGCTACCGACGACGAAATCGACCTCATGAAATGGCTTCCCCATGGTCGAAAGCGGCTTTCAACACTCAACATCGTCCGAATCGTGAGCAAGCCACACAGGATGATGAAGGTTATTGCGGATCTGAGGGCGTAGACGATCAGAAAGTCGGCCATGATAAGGGAAAACAGCGAGAACATGTTGTATTTTCAACTGATCCCAGTCACTGGCAAGCAGCCGGCGCCAAGCATGGTCTACCTCCCCAAACCATGTTGACCAGGGTAATTAGAGAGCTCGAAGACGATTTTACTCATTATAAAAGGTCAGTTTTTATATGGTTGAACTTAACGTGTTTAATTTGGAATTTGTACAGTGTTTACGTTGAATTGGCTGATCAGTACAAAGTCATGGATGCTGTCTCCGATGTCCCAAGGAGACGTTTGCTTGCGCAACATCTTCGAGAAGTCGTTGATCTCTTGGAGCAAAAGGTATGCCAATTTGTCTCTTAAATTAACCCGTCACTAATTGCCCTTGTTAAATTCAGGGAGACCAAATCGCTTCGTTATATGATCTCCTAAGTTTCAAAGACAAGCCCGTTCCGGAATCCCTGTTTACGCAATGAATGAAGCCTTCATAGTCTACTGTAATCCGTTCTTTATTTATCACTTCTTCCTCATTTCCCTATACGTATATCACTTAGTTTTCATTAGGCTTTAGATCTCTCGTTGCATCGACGCATTTTGAACCAGACCCGAACTTTGCAGTATATCTTTTCCAAGTATCTAGACTGATGAGACTATTTTGTCAGAGTCTAGAATTGGAGGTAATATTGAGAAACTACGACAAGGAATGTTGATGTAATATATCCACTATGCGAGTAATGCAGAATGTTTAACGAGACAGATCAAAGGCTGAGTTAATGAAGGCTTCGATTTCCTTCTTGTGTTGTTGCTAGCAGTTGGAAATAAGCTTAGGGTTCTACGAAGCTTTAAAGAATATACTGACCTTGCTACCAGTAGCGACAGAGCTTGTTGGGTCCCTACCTGCGTACAACGGGTACTTCCCCTTGTGGTGCTCGGTTTTGCTACCAGCAGTGTAGATGCGAGGTCCCACGTAGCTCCATGCACCGTTATTGAGAGGCTCTTCTTGGCACCAGAGGAGGCTGGCATTGGGATACTTGTCGAGATGAGGGGTAACCAAATCATAGGGGAACGGCGAAAGTTGTTCTACACGACTTATGGCTATGTCTTTGATGCCACGCTCTTCGCGAGCCTGGGTAAGGGCAAAGTAGACTTGGCCTGGAAAGCTGTGAGTTGCGTATATTAGAGGGCGAATGGGGCTTATTTGTTTTACCTGAGCAGAGGATGTGACGTTTGATTTCCTCTGGTGGAGCTAAGTCTTCACTATGCGCCTCAGGAATGTATCTCTGGAAGGTTGTCTCTCCGACCATCTCATCCAGACTTGAGCGAGCCTTAGGATGACGAAGAAGATTTTTCGAGAAAAACAGAATGAGCTGCGAATTTATGTGAGTCAAAATAAGGATTCAATGAAAAAGCTGCCATACAGGCTTCCGGAAGTCACGGTGGATCTGTCGGCGAAGGACATGGAACTGAAGGAGAATCAATGGCTAAACGTTCAACGTAGAAAAAAGACAACGCACGTAGTTCGCCGGAGTACTGTGAGGCAAAATCAGTTCCTGTCGAATACGAAAAGTTGATTACACTAACGTGGGATATACGATCTGCATGTTACAGTCTTGGTGTTGCCGTTCAACTTTTTGCGGAGATGGGTAAACATGTGGGTGGTCGTCGCAGAGCTGGAGGAATCGCTCAATTCTTCCACTTGAATGTTCAGGGCCTTGGCCATCATAACCATGTGGGAGATTGATCACTAGACCGGTACGCTGCAACCATTTCCTTTCGCCGGCAGCAATGAACTGATCAATGATACATTGGGCGTTGTTTGCGAAATCACCAAATTGAGCCTCCCAAATTGTCAAGCAATCGGGAGAAACAAGTGAGTAGCCGAGCTCAAAGCCAAGGGTACCAAATTCGGATAGCGAAGAGTTGCAAATGACAAAACGGGCCTGACTGGAACCTAGATCATTGAGAGGCACATATTGCTGCTCGTTGACTTGGTCGTGGATGACTGCATGGCGCTGGGAAAATGTGCCGCGCTCAACATCTTGACCAGATACACGAACGTGAATCCTCTCCAAAGCCAATGAACCAAAAGCGAGCGCCTCGGCCGTTGACCAATCGATATTCGTCCCCTCCTCCACCGTCTTCTCGCGAGCGGCAAGAATGCGAGCAAGGTTACGATGCGGGGTAAAGCCAGTTGGGTAGGATGATATGGCTTTACCAATACGCTTCAAAGTGTCGGCGTCGGATCCAGTGGGACGACTGGGCAACGTTCGCTCCGCAAGCTGCTTTGGTGAAGGGAAACCTTGCCACGCAGCGGAAAGCCATTCTTTACTCGTTGGCACGTAGTCTTTCGCAGCAGCGGCCGACTTCTCCAGCATCCCCCATACCCACTTCTTATGCTCCTCAATGTCTTTCTCCGTGAATGTCTCGCGACCGACAAGGAATTTGGTGTACTGAGTGAGAGGGGTGGGTTGCTTCTTGACTGCCTCATACATACGTGGTTGAGTGAAGCTGGGTTGGTCGGTTTCGTTGTGACCATAGCGGCGGTAACACACGATGTCGACGACAACGTCCTTCTTGTACTTGGCACGGTAGTCGGCGGCAAGTTGGCAAACGAAGTTAACAGCTTCGACATTGTCACCATTGACGTGGAAGATTGGTGCATCGATGGACTTGGCGATGTCGGAAGGGTATGGTGTAGATCGAGAAAAGCGAGGATCCGTTGTGAAACCAATTTGGTTGTTCACGATAAGGTGAATAGTCCCACCAGTTCCGTATGACGGAAGGTTGTGGAGACCCATTGTCTCGTAAACAATGCCTTGTCCAGCAAATGCAGCATCACCATGGAGAAGAACACCCATAGCGGTATTGTGACTAGCCTCGTCGCCTTCGAAATGCTGGATAGCCCGAGTTTTTCCAAGCACGACGGGATCTTCTGCTTCCAGATGTGAAGGGTTGGCGACAAGGGAAAGGGAGACCTTCTTCCCTGAAGGAGTCGGTCGAACATAGTTGGCTCCAAGATGATATTTTACGTCTCCAGCGGGCCAGTCGTCTGCGGCGCTTTCTCCGGAGAATTCGTTGAGGATAGCCTCCAAAGGCTTTCGGATAACGTTGGCGAGGACATTCAAGCGGCCCCGATGAGGCATCCCAATTGTGATGTGCTTGACGCCGTGGTCTACCGACCTGTCGATGAGAGCCTTCATACCAGGAATGAGGGCCTCGCAACCTTCCAACCCGAACCGCTTTTCGTTGGGATACTTGCTGGCGATATATTTCTCGAACGACTCCGACCAAATCAGCCGGTCCAAAATCATGCGTTTTTCATCGACTGTGTAGTTCCAGGGTTTAGGTACCTCCACCCGTTCACGGATCCAGTCGCATTGTTCCTTGTCAGGAATATGAACATATTGAATTCCAACAGCACCGCCTGAAGAAAACATGATGAGTAAAATTTAATCTGAGCATTGAAGATACCTACAGTATATTCGCTTGCAAAGTTTAATGATCTCGCGCAGCTTCATAGTCTTATTTTCTTCGGTGGCGAAATGAGGCAAGATTCCAGGGCCTAGAGTGATGTCTTTATCGAGGTCTCTCTCGGTAAACCCATAGCGACTGAGTTCGAGTTCTGGTGGCTTGACGTCGGCTAGGTCCGCATCTAGGATGCCAAGTGGATCGAGTTCTGCGACGTGGTGACCACGAACTTGGTAAGCGCGTACAAGAAGTTGAACCTGGGAGTCAAATGAGAGGTAGAAATGGTTGGGTCATACTTCCATACCTTGAGATGATCATCTAATTGGCCGCCCTGGCCGACATGGAGCGCAGGAGCACCGTCAGCCGGGTGAGGCAGGTGCTCCGTCACGGTTGTAGGAGGGGGTTGAAACGCGTCCGCACTGGAAAGGCCTTTGTCGAGACCAGAGAAGTAGACGTTCCACGATGGGTGTACAGACTTTGGATCTTGCTTCCAGAGCCGGTACATTTCGTCCGCGTAGTAGGCATTAGTACCATTGGCGAATATATCATTAGAGGATGGACCTGAAGCGAGGGATGCAAGACTTCGCCCAATGGGACGAGCCTGCAGTAAAGATATTTGGGGTCGCTGACCTCGCAGAACGCAATATCGTCCAACAACACGCCTAGTCAACATCTTCGTGCAGGGGAGAGACAAAGAGCAATTCAAGAAACAAGCCTCTTCCCAGCGACTCTTTCCGATGAGAATAAAACGTCACACAGCACGTGATAGACCTCGGTCCGGCACTGTGTTTAGCCAAAACGATGGATATCGCAGGCCTGAAGACAGTAAAGGCACACTGTGCCTAGTGTCTACTGTAAATCGCCGCCTTTAGAAACAGTGCATATCACTGCACTTTTTGAGCAAAAAAAGCAGTACACGCTCACCGTTGATGTTGCGGCGTTTGACCACTGATGGTCCCACGGTGTTTGGCTGCTGATGCTATCGCGGTATTTGGCTGCTGATGGTACTACAGTGTTCTGTTGCTGATCGTACCGCGGTGTCTCATTACTGGTGGCACTGCGGTGTTTTGCTGCTGATGGTACCACAGTGTTTTGTTGCTCAGGCTACTACAGTGTTCTGTTGCTGATGGTACTACGGTGCTGGTTGCTGACAATACCACAGCACTTTTTCGTAGACAGACACACAGTGTTTTCAGCTGAGTGACTGGCAGTCTATCTTGCCGCTTCGTTGACTAGTGTAGGGCCCTGAGTTAATAACATTACATATCATTCCAGCTTAAGAGGGAAGCATTTGCTGCTATACAAGCAGTGCTATCTTTAGTGTAACATGCAGTGGATTATACTAGTTGCTTTACTGCGTATATTACAATAGAGCATCAACTGTAACTTACTAGACTGCGCAATAATATCAACATATAGTAGAAAGAGCATGGAGATTTGTTTGGCAAAATTGATAAGCTACTTGACACCGACAAAGAAAGAATTAGCATGTATATACTAGAGAAGAAAACATTGAATGAACTCGAGCATATTTTCTATGGATTTGTTTGCGTCAGATATTATAATCCATGTTGACGCAAACTCACATATAGGACAATCCCTACAAATAAGATGAAATGCTCAGCAAAGATCTAGGAAATCAAGCGAGTAAAAGACGAACAACTAAACAACTACAATCGAAATCTGTAGGCGGTCAATGAATGTGCAGTGTCTATAAATAAGGTGTCGAACAGCTATGTACTACGCTAGAGTACCCAGACTGTAGTCTTACCTGGGTTAT